>VYXD01015232.1:39684-69729 GCA_013397195.1 Hylia prasina | reverse complement strand
AGCTTTGCTATCTTTGGCAGGGATCTGGTATTTGCTGGGGAAGTGGAAGAACTCATCTGCAGAGAAGCATCTTGAAGTAAAAACTTTGGAGCTGCAATGGATGAGACACTGATGTGCAAGCTCCAAGAGAAAAAGGTGTATCAATGCTACAGGGCCCTCAAAAGACTTCACACTCATCATCTGTGGAAATCAGGGAGTGCTGATGTAACTGGGAAGGGAGTAACAGGACGAGGGTTCAGGGCTCACTCCACAGCACAGCAAAGGGGAACTACAAAGCTCCACAAACTGAACCACAGGGCACCTTTGGATCATTAGCATGCAGGACAAAAAGGTTCAGGAAGACCCTCTGGAGTGACCCTTTGCACAGGGAGGAATGACAGAGGGTGACAGAGAGTGCAGGGCACACAGACACCTCCTCCTTGCATCCCTGCCTGGGAGGGGACACACACAGTGGTCCCAGCATGTGCCACCCTTACCTGCACCAATGATCAGCACATTGGTGCTGCTCAGGTTGTAGTTGCTCAAGGAGATGCACTTTGCCATCATCTTTGTCCTCCTCTGTGTCTGAAGAGCCTGTGTCACCAGCAGAAAGAAGAAGAAAAGCAATTGTCTTCACTCAGCACTACCTTGGGCAGCCAGGCAGGGGTGGGGACAGCTGCAGCAGTGTCATAAACCAGCATGGATAGGAAGGGAACAACAACATCCTAGTACTGAACAAAGACTCCAAACCCCTGCTCATCCAAACACCATTCCAATGTCCAGTACACTACCCCTTACAAGGTACAAAAGGAAAACAAATCCATCATCTTCTGCAAAGCCATGCAGCTACTCAGAGCTAGGGTGGTGGTGGGGCAAGAGAAAAAGCAGGTGTGTCCTTGTGCAATTCTGAACCAAACGTGAGACAAAAATGAAGAAGCTCTGTCAAGAATTTTATCCGGAACCTGAGCAGAGCTTGTACACTTGATATCCAAAGCTGATGGACCGGTCCAATCCACCAGAGCACAGGCAGGGACCTGTGCCAGTGTAGCCCTGCTGCACAGACTCCCTGTTCCCATCCCTGTTCCCAGGCAGTAGAGGCCAAAATCTCTTCCTGGTAGAGCAAATAGACTCAGTTTCCCCTCATCGCATCCCCAAATCAGCTGGAGTTGGAGTGCTGCCATTAGGGTGACATCTCTGGATCTAACCCAAGTGCTGTAAGGACCCACTGGGGCTCTGAGCCACTGGATTTGCACATGTGCACATACATCCATGCATCAAAAGAAGGTTTTTCATGGAAAGAGAGATGGCAGTGGCCTGAGTGGGCTTCATTCTGCATCCCACCAGGGCAGGAGAGCCCTGTCTACCCCTGGATCAGGCTCCTCTCCAGCAGGAGTTGAGCTGTGGGCTCAAGAGGGAGCACAAGTGGCCTCTGTCATCACCATGCCATATTCAGACAAGGCCAAAAGGCTGGTGGAAGAGGACTCTTTCCATGGACCCCCTAAATTAAAGGTTGCTCTGAGTTTAAGGAAACACAGAACAAGTGCAGGACAAACATCTCTAAGACCTGAAAGCAGGGACAGCCCAGGCCAGGCGTCCAGCAGCTGCAAGGAGGCTGGGTGGGAGGGGGACCCAATACCTCTGCCGTGCTCCACTTGTGCCTCCTACAAACTGGATACTCACACATCCCTCTGCCCAGGCCAGAGGATCAAAGATAACCATTTCCCCCCACCCTCATGCACATACAGCAAAAAATGAAAGCACTGGCCTTGATTTTTGGATGTGAGTGGTCCCTTACCTGCTTGCTTGCTCGGATGTACACTTTCTCCTTCTCAATCTTCACCTGAGGGGGACAGAACAGTGCTGGCTTGCAGAGTAGCAAGGGCTCCCAAGGGCAGCAGATAAGGAACGAGGGGTGGTGGCCCTGGGTCACCTGCAGGAGCAGCTCAGGCCATAGCAAGGCTCATCCCAGCTCGAGGCTGTGGGATCTCCTGCCTTGTGTCAAGCACGCACCAACGCACAGCATTCAACCTGATTTCTACCCCAAACTTACACATAGCTTCTCATTCCCACCCCACTCCTGCTCCAGAGACCTCCCAAGTTTCCAGGAGGCATCTGATGCCTGTGGGTGGGTGCAAGGGACCTACAAGGAGGACAGAGCTGGATGAGGAGCTGCTCTCCACTGGTGACACCAGCACATCATTTGCTCCGTGCCATATAGAGTGTTCTTTCTATCACAATAAAGAGTCATTTTGTGGGTGACACCAAACTGAGTGGTATGGTCAATGACTCAGAGGGAAGGGATCCATGCAGAGGAATGTGGCCAGGCTGGAGAAGTGACCAAATGTGAATCTCATGAGGTTCAGTAAGGGCAAATGTAAGCTGCTGCACCTGGATGTGAGCAATTAACCTTATCATTCCAGACTGAGAGACACTTCTAGTGCCTAAAGGGGCTCCAAGAGAGCAGGAGAAGGACTTTGGACAAGGGCCTGCAGTGACAGGACACAGGGAATGGCTCCCACTGCCAGAGGGTAGGGTTAGATGGGATATCGGGCAGGAATTGTTCCCTGGGAGGGTGGGCAGACCCTGGCACAGGGTGCCCAGAGCAGCTGTGGGTGCCCCTGGATCCCTGGCAGTGCCCAAGGCCAGGCTGGACACTGGGGCTTGGAGCAGCCTGGGACAGTGGAAGGTGTCCCTACCATGGCAGAGGGTGGAATGAGGTGGGCTTTAAGGTCCCTTCCAACCCAGACCATCCCACGATTCTGTTGTTTCCTCTGCTGCAAGGACAAGGATCTCACCTGGAACCTGGGTAAACTATCCAAGCCGGGAAAGTCCTCAATGTCACCTGTGCTGATACTGAAGCAAGCTCCATGCCAGGGACAGCGGACTCTTCCTTTGGACAGAACCCCTGCAGGGAACATGGCAGAGCAGGGTTGGTGCTGCCCTGCAGCTGCCTCCTGTCCTGTGAGATGGCACCTCTCCTACAGGACATGTGGCAGCTGATGTGGACCTGGATGGGCAACAGTGGAGTTTTCTCAACACACGCACTGGGCATGTTTGGGACCAGCTAGGATCCTACATGAGCAATTCCTTCTAAAATCCTGCTCTGGGTGGCAGGGTCCTCCAGTACCTCCGGGTAGAGTCCCAAAGCTGTCTGGTCTGGGATATAACCTTGCTCTCCAGACAGGATGGGGCTGCCATCCCCAGGGTCTCATGGTCATCTTTACAAGCCCCACCGTTACCCAGAACAAGTGGTGCCTCAAGCAGAGCACCGCTGATTTAGAGCATGTGTGTTCCACGGCAGACCCTGGCACAGCAGGGCACCTGCACACGCCTGGGAGGCACAGGCAGGTCCAAAGCCACGTGTTCGTTTCTGTAGGTACTGGCTCAGAGGCTGCTACCTTGGACTTCAGCTTTCCCTGCTACAATACTGGGGCAGAGCACAGGCTGTCATGTGGCCACAGGCTGGTCCTGGGCTAGTGTCTCTGCTTGCTGAGGCACAGCAGTGCCACATCTCACCACCACCACCACATGTGGGGTGCAGGGCAGCCCCCCTGCACCTACAGCTGCAATAAAGTCCCCAGAGAGATCCCTGTGTGACAGCCACTCTGCAGAATGCACCACAGGTCTCTGAAAGGGCGGTGAGCCCTCACCCCCAGGGCAGCGTGGGGCTCCTCTGCCCTGCTCAGCAAGCTGCTCACCCCAGGGGAGGGGCTGAGAACCTGGCTGCTACACCCAGCACAGCTGCTGGGCCTGCAATGCCCAGAAGACATTCAGAAGGATGCTCCCCTGTCTTCCCCAGGATACCTCCAGCAAAGTGCCCTCCCAAGCCCAGTTTTGGTGATGCACATCAGCACACAGCCAGGCCAGCACTGTCTGCTGCCATTGCTTAGGGTCCCGAAACCTGTGCTGAGAAAGTGCCAGAATGCATATTTTTAGGTGCCAAGATAGGAAACCACTCCACCTCATCCCACTTCAGTCAATAACATGAGCAACATTCTTTTTGCTACTGAAAGGATCCCATCAGCTCAAAGAGAGTCCTCTTTCCCCTCAAAGAGAAGAAGCCCCAGCCCTGTGATCAGAAGTGGCAGCTGCAAACCAGAGCTGGCAAAGTGCTCTGGGGAGTTTTGTGCAACTCCAGCTTGCTGCCCATGCCTTCCCCAGCCAGCAGATGCCCAGGTGACGCTGAGTGTGCAGTCCAGCACAGTCAGGGGACTGTGCTTTGCTCTGCCATCCCTTGGTCACCCTCCAGGACCTGATGCAGACTGACCTTTGACCAGCGGAGCCCCATAGTGGGGACACTTGTGTCCCACGGCGTGGAACTCGCCACTCTCCTTGATGAGCAGAGCCTTCCCACAGCCCAGGTCCACTTCCCGCATCCTGGGGAGGAGGAATATGGGAAGATGGCAGAGCATCCACCTTACAGCAGGTGCCACCACTCCACCCTGCAATCCAGCCCTAGTCCCACCAGCCTCCTCCCCTCCTTCAACCTGCTCACTACTGGCTTCAGATGACTACAGATGTGGGTCATTCCTTGTCACCAAGCCAGCTTTGGAGGTAGCTCTGCTGTTCCAGCACATCCAAGCGGGGCCATTGAGTGGCAGCATCCAGTTTATCCATCCCTGTGCCCAGAGGCGGCTCAAAGCACCTTCCCAGCTGCTGGGGGAGCTGGTGATGGGAGCAAGTGACCTTAGCAGTCCCTTATGATGCCCTCGGGGGACAGTGCAATGCAGGACAGCAGACTCAGTCAAAGTGGGGCAGGATGGAGGGAACACAAGTAATGGAAAGCCTCTGCAGGAAACCACCCCCCCAACCCTTTTGAGTTAACAGAAACACAAAAGGAAAAAACACTAAGCTCTGGGTGAACTTTGGGCCTTCTCACCAGTGAATTACAACCCATCAATGGTTTGATAAGGATGGGCCCCATATCTACTTACCAACATTTGAATTTCCTAATTGCTACAGGAGCCCAAATATCTCCAATCACCCCCAGAGATGTTGAAAATATAAATTTAAGTTTTAAAAGCAAAGGAGTCCATCTAACAGGATTTGAAGGACAAAGTGTCATATATTCCACTGTCAAAGTCTGTATATGGTTACCTGGGGAAAAATGAATGACCTCACACACCATTTGCAATCACAGATCATGAAGAAAACATTTTAGGATATGATATCCTTACAAGAAGTTTGGCAACTGCACAACAGAATGGAATGTTTGGTCATCCAGACCCACAAAAACTCCATATAATAAAATATCGGGAAAAAAAATAGAAAATTAATCTATTAAAAAATTTAGAACAAGGGGTATTATATTTAGGACACATACCCCAAATAATTCACCTGTTTGGAGAGTGAGGAAACCAGACATAAGCTGGAGCTTAATGACTGACTATCAGTGGCTGAATGCCATCCCAAACATTGCCAGTCTCAGTGCCACCCTGCAGGCAGCTGCACACAAATGCATGGCAGTTCTAGATGTAAAAGACATGCTCTTCATGGTTACATTTCAGGATACTGGAGAAATCATATTCCTGGATTTTCTATAGAGCAAGACCATTGTATGCATTAATGAGCAAAAGCCAGGCTTAGGGGTGGCTTGATACTCACAAAAGGCTTTACAAAGGCTAACAGAGGAGCTAAAAATGTATTCATCACTTGGGACAGTTCATTCCAATGATCCTAAAAGAGCTGAATGGGGTTTTGCTGAACACAGCACTTACTGTAACATATTCCAGAAAGGCCCACACAGACCTAAACAACCATTAGGGTTCACTTCTGCAGCATTAAAAGATCCTGAGAAGAGATACTCTGACTGGGAAAAGGGATTACTCTGACCTAAGCTCTTAAACAAGTAGAAAAATTTCAATAGCACCAATCTGTGCAAATCCAAAGACCTTTTAATCTGCTAGTGAGTATTAGGAAGGGCTGTGCTCCACGAGGTGGGACTGCACAAAGACCAGCAGTGCACAAATGGTGTGCACACGTCTCAAGAGTCACAGCTCTAATGGATATAAGTGAAGGGCCAACAAAACCTGCAAAATTACAGACAGCCACGATCCCAGATGTGCTGGCTTTGCAGCAGCTCTGTAACCTTAGTGCTGCACCTGGCATTCCTGCAGTTCCTGCAGTTATGTCACACTCCCAAGTTAAAGACGTCTGGTTCACTGACACCTCAGCCAAACCCTTTGATGGTAAATGGAAGCACAGAGCAGTTACCAAGGGAGCATCATGAACCTGTGCCAGGAGAGAGTCAAGCTGGAGATCAGGAAAGGTTCTACCCCAGAGGTGCTGGCACTGCCCAGGCTCCCCAGGGAATGGGCATGGCCCCAAGGCTGCCAGAGCTCCAGGAGCCTTTGGACAGCACTGCCAGGGATGCCCAGGCTGGGATTGTTGGGGGGTCTGGGCAGCGCTGCAGGTTGGACTGGATGAGCCCTGTGAGTCCCTTCCAACTCAGGATATCCTGTGATTCTATGGATGGGGCTCTGAGCAATCATGTCTAGTGGAAGGTACCCCTACCCATGGCAGAGGGTTGGACCAGACGGCCTTTAATAGTCCTTCCAACCCAAACCATTCTGATTCAATGATTCCATGGTGTGGTACCCTGGATCAAAGTGTGATTAGCACAGCAGGAATTGCTTACAACACTGAACAGTTTTTAGGCTCACTGGGGCACACATCCCTCTTTGACCAGCCAAGCCAGGCTGAGATTCAGTCCCATCCTGGCCAAAAACATCTCTTTGCTGATCATGCACCTTGTTTGCAAGCCAGAAAGAGCTACTGAGCACATCCATCTGCTGAATGAGTGACTGATGCTGCCACTAGCACTGAAAAGCAGCATTTTGGAAAATCCTTTCTACCACTCTTCGGTTGTCCAGGAGGTGCTGTGTAGCCTTCTGTCCCAGCAGGGATAAACTGAGCAATACACACCTCTGCACCAGCTGCACACAGGTGAATTTGTCCACAACATCTCCTAGGAATGTGGGGATGTTGTGCCTCCTGCACGGTGCCTGGTGACTCTGGCTCTGTCTGCTGCAGGCTGGCTGGGCACGGGCTCTGCATTGCAGCTTCAACACATGCTTATATTTGCCAGAGTTCCCATGCCCTGCAGACTGTGCAGACTGGGGTCCTGTTGGTAGCTATGCTACACCAGTCAGTGGCACTGTCTACTGGAGCACAAGTCTCAACCATCCATCATTCCCAGGAGGTTGCTCACTGATCCTCTCTGCAGGCTGGAGACTGGGGTGCAGAAAGCTCCAGCACTGAGGCCTCCACTTCTCCACCTGGCCAGGCCTTGGCCAAAGACATTTCCACAGCTTTGCTGAGCAGTGCCCAAACATTGCTGAGTGACACTGGGCTGACCTTTACTCTCTGCCCTCTGTTTACTCTCTGCCCTCTCACGGTGCCTCCCCCAGACCTTCCTCTCAGCACATCCTGGATGCTCCCTCTCCAACCAATAGTCCTGATACACTCTGTGCAAGCACGGTCTGCCTGAGGCACTGAACATCTTTCCAGTGCAACCATCAGCAGCTGCTTCCCTAGAGCAGCTTTCCAGCTAACCATGGAGGAAAGTAAGAGTTGAGGAGAGAGCCCTCCTTTCATATGGAGCTGTACAGGAGCTGCTGTCCCCTGGAGACTTCCCCTCTTCCAGCCAGAAAGCTTATCCCTACACAGCTTGATGTTTGTCTGGAAATCCTGGCTCCTCCCACTGCATGGAGGGGTCCATCCCTACAGCTATCCCAGCGTGTTGCCTTTGGAGTTCCAAACACACCACCCCCGTGGCCATAGCAGGTCCCAAGGAAGGGGGGCCATATGTGATTCCAGAATGCTATCCATGCATGCCATGTTCCAGGGTCTCAGAAGAATGGGACAGAATTTGCATGCTCATTCCTGCTCGGATTAACATCCCAGCTCAATCCATTACTTGCCCCCAGGCTACACAGACTCGTGCTCCACTCTGCTTTGAAGCCATGGAGATTAGCACAGGGCTCAGCCCACCAACACTTCTGTTACACCCTCAAACCCACCTCCAGCCAGACTTTTCAGCAAGTGCTTCACCACATCAACTGTCCCATGACAAATGCTCAGTTTCCCAGTTTCCTTGCCACCTTGGGTGAAAACCAGCAGAGTTCACCACACCTGCCCTTTGCCCCATTAATTTGGCCACCTTGCTTCTCAGAGATGCTCCCTCCCCAGCAGGACACAGCAGTTGGGAGCTCTTCCCTCTGCACCAGGGGAATGGAGCAGCACAAGTCCTGCTGCATTCCTCAGCTGATAAAACCTGTTCAATGGCAACCATAACCCTCTGGGAAGACATGATAAGATAAGTTAAAGAATTTACAGCTTACCCAAGGAACTGTTCGGACTGAGAGAGTCAAAAACAAGAACTGGTGTCTTCAAGCCAGCACACAGCCACCTGCAAGGCTCCCATCCTGCACTCACTCCAGAGTAATCCAGAGAATGATTTTACACTGCCCTGCACCCTGCTGAGCTATTTATTCAGTTGGGAATTTGTCCTGTTGTCCCATCCCACCTGGGAAGCACAGCTAAATCCCAGCTCTGACCTACAAAGAACCTTTGCTCAAGAGCTGTGAGAGTACTGGGGGGCTGTTTTCTGTCCCTCCAGTCAGCCTGCTAGGAGGCTGGCTGGGTACAGGAGCACCAGTTTATCCTCCAATATCTTTCTGCTTCTCAGTTCTGCTGAGGCCATGCTGGTAGGAGAAAGACATGAAGGCTGGGCAGAAAGCATTCTCTGTGCTTGCAGACTCCACTAATGGCAAGGCAAGGCACCCTGCACTGATACCATGCCCGTGCACACCCCTGCCCAGCACAGTCCTCAGGAGAATCATCCCAGAAAATTCCTCTGGGTACCAGCACGAGGGGACTCCTTTGGCCTGGCCTGTCGTTTACATGAGTTGTTGGACCCTCTCACAGCAGTCTCATCTTGATCTGGATTCAGCCTGCTAGAAAACAGCTATCTCAACCTAAAATGTCGGGTGTTGGCACGTCTGCTGTCACACTTGTAGCAAGCAGGTTATGGGACTGACCCCCCAGACCAATGCCAGTTCCTAGCCCTGGATTTAGCTGAGGAGCTCCCTGGTATGGCCACCTGCAGCCAAGGATGTTCTCACAGGCTGCAGCCAGCCCTTCCTCACCTTCCCTGCAGCCAGAAGACTTCTCCAAATCTTTTCCTCTGTCATACTTCCTGTTCCCCAGTCTATCTAGCTATTCACAGAATCACAGGGTGGTTTGTGTGGGAAAGGACTCTAAACACCTCTCATTCTACCCCCTGCCAAGAGCAGGGACACCTTCCATAGACCAAGTGAGGCTACACCTTGACCCTGGAACAGAACCCTCCCTGTGCAACCAGTGTTTCCCATGACAGTCTCCCCTTGTCTTGGGAGGGAGACAATGGAGGGATATGGAAAAACGGCAGAGCATCCACCTTACAGCAGGTGCCACCACTCCACCCTGCAATCCAGCCCTAGTCCCCCCAGCCTCCCCCCCTCCTTCAACCTGCTCACTACTGGCTTCAGGTGACCACAGATGTGGGTCATTCCTTGTCACCAAGCCAGCTTTGGAGGTGGCTCTGCTGCCCCAGCACATCCAAGGAGTGGAATCACAAAAGGCAAAGATCACAGGCTGAGATAACAATTTACTGGAAACAGCAACGAGAGAAGAAAACCAACAGTAACAGCAAGGACATTAATAACACAGGTGTACAAAAGAGAGAGTGAGACACATGCCAAAATGCTCACACAGTGCTCAGAGCTCACCACCCCACTGCCTGTGGCTTGGACCCAGCATCACCTACCATCCTGTGCACCACACTCTGTCCCTCACAGTCACTCACAAGAGACCCCCTTCTCCTCACAGGAGACCCCCCTCCCCCGGCCCCACCATGACACCAGGTTGTGTAGAATGGCCTGGGGCCTGGCCATGCACCTCCTGGCTAGTGCAAAAATCAGCCTTGACCTGTTTGGAACCAGCATACAGGCCAAGCAACCTCAACAGCTCCACATCATGCGAAGATTTAATCCAACAGAGTCCAGTGCCTCCCTTTGTAGAATGACGTAATACATAAATTCCCACTGCAATGAAAAAAACCCACATTTATGCCTGGATGAACTTACCTAAGAAAATGAATTTATGACGCACGAAGCCCCTTAAGTTTAGCACAAAGTAGCCTAGACTACATGGATTGTTCTTGGATACTATCACAGACAATACTTTAATTTAGGGCAAACAGCTGCCAGACTCCTGCTGTGTCCCACACACCTTACATTGCTCCCTCACTGGAACAAAAGCTATTCCAAACAAATATTTTCTTTTACATACAGATGGAGGCCTCTGAGATGTCAATGGAACTTGTACTTCTATCCCAGAAAAGAGGCACCTGTAAAGCACACTTTAGACTTCAGAAAATTAAATCAGGGCACTGAATGTGCCCAGCTGAAGTGTGTTCTCATTTGCAAGAGATCTGAAAAGCTGCATCCTTAGTGAAAGAGCAAACTGATGAGCTCAGCTGGAAGAGCCAGGCGTTGCAGACAGGATGGAGCACATGACCCGCCCCATCAGCTCCACCCATGCTCTTCTCCTGCTGTCTTGTAAAATCACTAAGGCTATAAATTTATTTAAAAATGTCTAGGTTGGTTAACACAAGTTGAGCAAAGCCTCCTGGATAATTAGCTACAGAACATCACCTCTTCCTGACACAAGTCTCAGTGCCGATCACACAGGGAAGAGCAGACCTGGTAAAAACAGTTGTCACTTGTCCATGATGTAATTTTTTTGAGATTAAAAAAAAAGTTTACTAAGTGAAATTATCATCTCCAACAACTCTAAAAAACAAGACAGGGCATTCAGATTAGGTTAGAAGGTCTCTCAAGGTTTATCTGCAAAAACTTTGGGCACTTACTGTCCATTCTCCAGGTCCTTCACGTGGCACACAGATGCTTCCACCACGTCCTTTGGGTTGTGGTAGGGGTTGCTGGCAATCGGGTGCTCCTCAAGGTGGTAGTGCCGGGCAGTCCCATTGACTTTGTAGATCAGAGGGCTGGCTTTCCCGTTGGGTGACATCTCCTCCTTGCTTCTCTCCTTCTCAGGTATCACAACTTCAATTTTCACTTCAACTGCAGGAATAACCCAAAATCTTTGTTAAAATGAAGCCAGAGGTTTTGCTGCTGTTCATTATTCTATCACTCCTTCCTTCCCTCAACTTGGAAACAGACATCAAATCAGGTAATTTTTGTTGGCTTGACTTGGAAGATAAAGCATTTAACATCAAGCTTGGCTTGATTACCTGAACCCATTATTCCTCTGCTCTTTCTACATCAGGCACTTTGCATTTATAAAGTATATATTCTTGAAAGCAGACATGAGTCATTGGTGCAAAACAACATCTCAGCTACAGTTCCTGTCCTGTTTAGTGAAAAACAGCTTGAGGCAGCTCCATAGGTCTCAGCATGCCAAGGTCTCTGGGGCTACAACAGACTTCAAAAACCCCTTTGATTGTTTGTAGGTTATGTTAACTGAAAGAGAAAGCCAACACTGCATGGTGCATAAAGCTGCTTCATTAGATGGAGACCAATTAACAAGGAACTAGAAATATCCAAAATTATTTCCACATGAGGTTTTGAGTGTAGAGTGACTCTTCAACAACAGGCGAGAGAAGTAAGGATGGTCCATTTTTCTCACGCGTGCACCAGTCAACAGGTTTGACAATAAATCATCCCTGTGCTGGGGACCAGAGGACCCAGGGACACATGCGAGCAAAAACAGTGGGGAGCAAAGGCACTGTCCTCGGCCACCCAGGTGAGGACATGCAGAAGTTACTGGTGAGGCCCTGGCACAGATTTGCTGAGAGAAGTTGTGTCTGCCCCATCCCTGGAAGTGTCCAAGGCCAGGCTGGATAGGGCTTGGAACACTGGGAGAATGGAAGGTGTTCCTGCCCATGGCAGGGGGTGGCACTGGATGAGCTTTAAGACCTCCTCCAGCCCAAATCATTCTGCCACTCTGTGTTCACAGGAGCTCCCTGAAGGGCAGTACTCACCCACCCACCCCCCCACAGGCCCACCTAGCCACACCCCTATGCTCCACCCGGGCTGGGCAAGCTGGTCACAGCAGCATCAGAAGCCACTGAGGAGCTCTCACATCACAGAGTGGAAAACATCACTTCATCTCCCGGGGGCTTCATCAGGCTAAAGCCATTAATATAATAAATTCCAGGGAGTTCTATAGCAAGCCAGGGGAAAGTGCCAGAGACTGGTGAAGTATCTCAAGTACATTATAAATGTCATGAACAGGAAAATCTGTGCAGAAGATAAAAGTTAAAGTTCATGAACTGAACAGGTTAAGGAAAGGCAGAGGAAGGGTAAAAGCAAGCACTTCAGCAAGGCTTGTGAATTACAGGGATGCTGGGTCTTCCCAGCCTCAACTGTTGTCCCAAAATTTTATTGCGAGAATATTGAGAGAACAATGGAAGAACAAGCCAGGGAGAAGGCCGTTCATTCTGGGAGGGAGAAAAGCAAATGGCCATGGCCATGCAGGCCCTGGAGGCAGGCAGCTGCCTCAGGAGTCCTGCACGTTTCTGTTGCTTGTGCCTGCTCAGCAGGGCAAGGGATGCATGGTTTTTTGCCAAAGTGCCAAACCCCTGTGCCCACCCAGGCATGATTCAGGAGGGGTAGCAGTGACAGACAGATCCAGGAAAGTGATTTTCTGTGTATGAACACTGAACCAACAGAAAACATCACCTTCTGCTGTGCTCTTGCAGCTGCAGGAGTTAATGCAAACGAACAGGGCCAGCACCATGTGTTGCAGTGCGAAAAGGGGGGGTTCCCCTGGGGGGGGTCCCCGGGGGGCCCCCTAGGCCCTAAGTTCGGTGGTATCAGCATGCAGGCAAGCATGGAGACTCGACACAGCTGGTGAGGCGGTCATTAGGAAAGGGTTTATTAGGAATTTGCCTTGGGGGAACTGCATGGCATTTGAGGGGGAGGGGGAGAAGGGAGAGCCTCTAGAGGCCTCCAAACTCCCCAGGGAGAGAGAGGGAGAGAAAGAGCAAAAGAGACAGGGCCCCTGTCCGTGCACAGCTTTTAAGGAGATTCAAAGTAAGGCGGAATAATTTCTCGGGCCAATGGGATTACAGATACATGAAACTTCAGGGGAGGGTACAGACTTGGAACAAACCATACATTTCGGAGGGGTGAGACAGAGCATACCATTTAACTAAAATGCAACACCACACCATGCATTAAAAAAACCCACATTGCTATGAGCAAATCTGCTCCTGGAGCTCTAGAGAAGCAGCCCAGCTGCTGCAGGCACCCGGAGAAGAGGCTGCTCTCCATAAGCATCGCTGTCCTGGGGCACTGGGAGAAGCAGACATGGATTGTCGAGGACAGAGTTTGGAAATAAAATGAACACCCATTTATGTCAGCCCCAGTGAAATACTTTTGGCCCGAGAAACAGGAGGCTGATGTCATATGATTTTACAGTCAATCTTCAGAAAATGTGGCTGTGCATCCTTGCAGCCAGACTGTGGAGCTAGACCCTGCCGCAGGATGAGACAAGGCCGGGCAAAGCTGGTGGCTCTGAGCCCTAATGGTGAGAGGGACACAGATTATCAGTGAAGTCACCCTGCAGGGAATCTCTCACTTGGCTAAAGCCCCAGGACTTTGTTTTCCAGAGCACATTTGGGTCAGGCGAGCACATGAAGTGCCCCCTGATTCACCGGCAAATGAACCTGCAGGGATGAAGAAGGAAATGGTAGCTCTGAGCTTTTCCCTTCTTCCTCAGTTAGAAAAACATATGCAGGAAGCAGCGGGTCTCTGGCACTCAGCCACCCCCACTTGGCACCCACCAACACTGCTGGACAAATGTCCAGAGGAAAAGAAAAAGAGTTATAAAATCTTCCCTCTCCTATTTCGGGTCCCACACTTACACCGCTTGCCTCCGTGGAGGGCATATCCCACTTGCCTCTCAGCAATCCTTTTTACCCATCTCCCCCTCCTTCTCATGCCTTTCAGCCCCTCATGGGGTGTCCCTCTGGCCTGAAGCCTGCATTCCCAAGGGATGATCCCTCCAGGAATCCAGGGCTAAGCAGCACCTGAGCTGATCCAGCAAATTAGTTCAGTTGCCATACGGGAAAATGATATTTAAATGAAATATTTATAAACCCAAGTTTAATTCTGAAATCCAGTTGGTACAATGGGGCTGGGGACAGTGTGTTCCAGTTCTTTGACAGTCATATCCTATAACTGCTAGGAAAGGGTCTTGAACCTTAAAGCAAACTGTTTGGAAAGTTTTAGGCATGTGATTACAAATCTAGAGAGCAGGCAACTCCTCAGGAATATAGGTAGAGATATGGATATAAATATGGATATTGATATATAGGTATAGGCATAAAGGTATAGATGATATAGATAAAAATATAAGTAGAGATGTAGAGATGTATATATGTATAGGTATAGATATAGATGAGAGAAAGAGACAGAGATGTGCCTGCTTGCCCTGTGTCACCAACATCACTTATACACATACATATGTGTGTGTGTAGGTGTTTGTGTAATTTCACGCACATTTTTAAAATATCTCCATAGATACATACCTACACAGATGAAGAACCAGAAGGCCAGTGCTGGAAATATTTTATAAGAATACGGGAAGAAGCAGAGGAACCAGCTGAGCATTAGAAAGTACATATCCATGCACATCTCAGCACTGCAAGCTCTCACTACCCAAAAACCCTGAGTCAGCTCCTCAAAGTCCCAGAATCATTTAAAATACAGGCTCTTGACAAGCCTATAAATTTTGACCCATTTTTTTTTTCTCCCAGGTTTTCAACCTGGGATCCTTCACATACAATCAGGAGCCATGTCCCAACACCATTTATCACAGTTGGTTCAGATGTTGTTTTTCTCTTGTGGTCATGATGTTCTTGTGCTTTGCCTTGATGTCACACACACAAGCAGTCAGCCCTTAATATCCCATTACATCTCTTGTAAATTTATTCTTTCTCTATCACTATTCACAGCATTGTGGGACAAGTCAAAGCCTCTGCCTGCTCTTGGAGAGGTACTTTAGATGTGAAGCTGAACTGCTGGCATCGATCCCAAAGCAGGGTGCTGGCAGGTGGCTGGGCTGCAGTGCAGAGTCACAGGCATTACTTTTAAAAAGTTAGGGCAATTAGATGACCCAATAGTTCTTTATCACAGGATTGGGTTCCCAGTATGGCTCAGAGCCCTTCTGGAGGCTAAAGTTAAATTACGGATATTGGGCCATTGAAAGGTTGTACCTCCCGGTACCTGATGCTTAAAATACCAGAAACCAGGAAAATACTGAGTTAATATGGGCAGAGAGAATTGACATGAGCCAAGAGCTGACTTGAGCCAAGGGGAGTCTAGATAAGATGAAGATGCTATAGAGAGGGGAGAGAGGAGCTGAGCTGGCAAGGGGAGAGCAGCGTGTCTGTCTGACTTCCCCAGCCCCAAAACCTTGCAATGGCTCAGGGAGTGCCACTTCAGGGCTGCAGGCACAGGGCAGAGGAGCCCTGAGGGCAGGGAATAGCTGTATGGTGCCAAGAGCTTTGAGAGCAGTGGAAACCAGAAATGCATCAAGGGATGATGCTGGAGGGACCAGTAGGCACAGCCAGAAATCTCAGTTTACCCCAGCAGAGTTCGTTTTCCCAAAGCCAGCACAGAGTAAATCCACCACCATGGGACATGTTGGGGCTCAGTGTGCCCTGCACTCTCCAAGCATTCCCTGGGCTTGCCTGCCCCACCTCAACTACAAGCCCCAGTGACAGTGACTTCAGGTGGTCTCAGAGAGACTCCAAACCATTTCTATGGACCACTTTTCCCTTCCTTCCAAGGCCAGGTTGGACAGGGCTTGGAGCAACCTTGTCCAGTGGAAGGTGTCCCTGCCCACAGCAGGGGGTTGAAACTACTTGGTATTTACAGACCCTTCCAGCCCAAACCATTCCATGATTCTATCATTCTGTTAAAAACGACAGAGCCAGTGACAAAACCCCCATGTCAAATGTACCTGGCTCTGCTCTCCCTCTCCAGATGGTCTGTCAGCTACAGTCCAAAACCAGGAGGTCGGACTTACCAACCAAGGCTTTGGACAAGCTCAGAGCCAGTTTCAGGTCACACAGCCAACAGGACCCCCTTCAGCACCCTCCAGCAGTGCACAGCATCCATGGGAAAGGAGCACATTCCCTGCTAAATGCATCCTCCGTGCAAAGGCAAAGCCCACCCCCAGACACCCCATGCACTGGGAAGCTCTGCCCCACCATCAAACGCTGAGTCCAGCAGAAAAAGAAGAATCACAATTTGCAGGTTTTGAAGCCACTCTCCCACACCCAGCACAGAGACAGAGCTGCCACAGCTCACACAAAGCTGGCACACAATGGTTCCTGACACCCATTACCCTGACCAGGTGCTGGGACACCACACAGGCTGCCAGCTGGGCAACTCATCCCCAGTGCATCACTCCCAAGACAAACCCAAGGAGAAAATAATGCAGAGATTGAGAAGTGAGCCTTCAGAAGAGGATCTGGCATCACAGGACTGCAGCACTGGAGATAACAGCAGATCACTTCACTGTCTGAAGGTAAGCTCTTAATTAAACACTGAAATATCTGGACAAGGAGATGGTGCTCCAGCAGCAGCCAGACCTCACGCCTGGCCAGCAGTACAGCCAGCGCAGCTATTTAGGGATCCAGGGCTCCACTCCCCGGAGCTCTCGTGTCACTCATCTGCCCATCAAAAGGTGGTATGTGCACAGTGCCAAGGTTATCCTGAGGGTGCTGAGGGTGACTGAGGGTCTCTCTTGTAATGAAGGAGATGGAGCAGATAAGGATGTCACGTACACCTTGAAAAAGTGCCTGAATCAATTCTGTTCACTTCAGGCTGCATCTGAAATATTCCCTTCATGTTGAAACAGCACCGATGGAGCAAACAGCTCTATTCTGTCCCTGCTTATTCGGACAAGGAACAGGTCAATTCCTACAAATAGCAAAGTCCAGCACTCAGCTCTAATACTGTACAATTCCCATATGAAACCCTTTGCTGGAACAATCAGTATCCTCAAATGCCTCTGTTTACCTCCTTGCTTTTGCAGGTTTTATAAGCCTGGGATGAAGCCCTGCAGTCAGTGCTGAGCCACCCAGGGGCTGCGGAAGGCTTGTGCAAAGCCTTAGAAGATGCTAATCCAAACCAGAGCTGAGGGATAGAGGTGCATTGCAGGGTGGCATTTTCAGGCATTTGGCCCTGCTATGCAAATACAGCTCTCCACAAAAATCTGCAGCTCAGGAAAGATGCCCACAGAGCACTGGTGTTCCAACACTGGTCCAAGATTACACAGTTTTGCTGATAGGATACAAAATTAAGTGGAGCTTAATTTTGCTCATAGCAGAATTTGTCACAAGTTTAGTCAACAAAGGCATTTATTCCTGGATGTGTTTTTACTTCTCAAACATTTTAGGGAAGCATATAAACAGGGCTTTCACCGAGAAAACTTAGAGGTCAGAGTGTCCTGTGCCATATTACCTTGGTGGTGACCCATAACATAATCACAGTAAAGGCCAAGGGCAGAAAACCACCTTTGTTTTCTCATTGTGCCTTGCAGAAAGGCAGGGACCTCACTCCATGGATGCTCAGCGAGTCACAACTTCTATCTCGAGACCTTTTGACCTGTTTAGTTCTTCAGCCTGAAACCCCTCCTGCCTCTGGCAGTGAAGCCAAATTGCCAAGAAAAGGTCCCCAAAAGACATTTTTCCACCCACAAAGGCTACACAGGGACACTGACTGGTCTGAGAGATCATCACCATTCTCTGACTGCCCTTGCACTGGGGCAGAAGCAAGTAACAAGGACAAAGTCACCCTAAGCTCCCTGTGAGGGGGCCAAAACAAGCTGCAGGACAGGAGCTGCGAGCACTCCTCCACAACAGCTTTGGGAACAGTGACAGACCAGCCATGGCTCCCTGGGTCCTGTGCCAGAGCCGTGCAGACGCTGCCAGGGGTGATGTGCGTGGGTGATCCCGCAGTGACTGCTCATGTCCAGCCTGCTCAGGACAAGGCTGAGCATTGACACTCCCACACCAGGCTCCCCTCAACCGGCCAGTTTGCCTGGGCAGGCGGCACCACCCCTACCCCTTGCACATGCACCCAATCTTCCCCAAATCGTGCAGAGCAGGGAGCCCACCCAGCCCAGCCACGGAAGGAATGTACCAGACACGGGGAGAATTCTTAATGTCCAGGTGTCTGCAGCTGCTTTCCCCACCAAAAGCAGTACAGATGGACACGTTTCACCAAGAAAATAAAATCCGAACAGCAGAGCGGCTCTGGGACCTGGCCCGCTCCTTCCTAGGCCATTCCCTTCCAGCAGGGAAAGAAAGAAGGGCTGGCCAGTGAGTGATAAAGCTGTGGCAGAAGGAAGGCGCTGGAGCCCCGTCACCCAAACCTACTCCGGGACACGAGGGGGACAACTCCGCTCCGGATCTGGCAGAAAGGTCGAAGCAGGTGGGCGGTGAAGAACAAGGAGACGTGACCAGGCAGAGACGCCTCCGTGGTGGTACAGGGTGAGTTCCCCTCCCACCCACCTACCACTCCCCCGGCACCGCTGCAACCCCCCCCCAGCTTCCTGCCTGGGAGTGCCAGCGTTGAGCAATTTGGGGGGATTAAGAGCCCAGTAATCCGCCCTGCAGGAGCCGAGTATTAACATTCCCCCGGCCAGCGTCCACCGCTGACCTACTTCTCCCGCAGGGACAGGGGATGGGGGCCTGGCGCCGAGGGCAGTCACCTGGTTTGGGCTTGGAGAAGCATCCTCCCATGGCGCCGGGCGGGACGGGCAGCGGTGGCGGGGCCAGGCCGGTCAGCGAGGGCTCGGGCACATTCTGGCATGGTACAGGGCCGGCTGGCGTGTCCCACCTCCCGCGTCGGTGCCACCTGCGCTGGGGAGAAAAGTTCCGTGAGAGCTGGTCCGGCCGGAGGGCGGGCGCGGCAGGCGGGGAAGCGAACCCGCGACCGAGCACCGCGGTGAGCCCAGGGACACGGGGGGAACGAGCTGCTCAGGCGCCGGGAGACACCGCTAAATTCAGTTATGAACTTTATAAATTCAGTTATCAAAGTTAATTACAAAAATCCTCACATCGTTTATGGGCAGACTTTGGGAATTAAAGCTCTAAGCGCACAGGCCACAGCCCAAATGTAATGACTGAACCGTACATACATTTCAGTTGGGGTTTTTGTGTTATTAGGAGATTGGAAAAAAGAAGTCTGCTGTATTACACAGTCCTGCAAGTTCTGCTATGCCAGTTATGCTCATTCCTGTGGAAATGCCGTTGACTTAGGAACAATTAATTATTTAGAGAAAGGGGTTTTGATAACAGACAATTTTGCATCAGCCTCCTTTTTGTACACTATAGAGATTTTTTGTTTGTTTCAGTTTTAGTTTTAGTTTTAGTTTTAGTTGTGTTTCTCTTATTAGCTGTGACTTGGGGTGCTCTCAGATTTGGTACAGACTAAGATTTTAGATAAACATTTCGATTTCCATTCTGTGACTGAAAACAGCATGGAGTCACCCAACACACTGGCAACAAAATAATATTTTTCATTAATTTTACTCATTCCTACCTTAATTGAACTGATTTACTATGGTTTTGCCATAAATTTTTCAAAAAGCCTTCTGATCTGGGCAAGAAGTTAAAAACAATTTCCAAATTATATTTGGAGACTGGCAAGGTAGGTTTTTCCATAGCTTAGGAAATGCCTCAAGATCTTTACAATGAGAAGAAATTAGAGAAGTGCCAGGAGAGAGATGCCAAGCACCTTCTCTTCTTAGCTTAACCATCAACTCAAAAGTGTCAGGATGTATCCCTCTGTTTTCAGCTCTGTCCCTCCCAAACACACCTTCAAACTCCCTTTCCATGCATAGCATCACCTCTGCCAAGCCCCAGCTGTGTTGCAGTAGCAGCTTCAGAGCCTGGATCACGTTGAATAAGCAATCCAAGCTACAGAGGATCACAAGCCCGGTGCCTTGCCCATGGTGCAGAGCAGGCATGTGCTATTTGATACTCTGCAAAGAGGGCTTATTAAATGCAGAGGAAAGAGCTCTTCTCCCAAGAGCATCCCAGGGAAGTAGCACGACAATGTTTATGCAAGAGCAAATGCAAAAGAAAGATACCATGTAAGAAGGTGCAAAAATGCAGAGGGAGATTTGGGAGCAGCGGGGGAAAATGGAGTGGGGACATCACATGCAACAGCTGCTGTGGGGCCCTTTGCCAGAACCAGCAGAGAGAAAGAGAAAATGGCTTTGTATGAGGCAAACCAAGTCTTGAGTCACTGATGTTTCAGTGATAAAGGACAACAGTTTAGTGCATATAATAAAATACTGCCACTGGTGCCTCGGGAGCCAATCAAGTCCCTGCTAACCCAGATCAGCTCCTTGCAGGGGATTTCCTGTGGCAGAAATGGACAATGTGGCAGCAAGACAGAATCATGCCCCAGGCAAGCAGTGCCCTGGCACTATTGCAGCATTCCCTTGGGATGCTGCACTTACGGGGGACCATAGCAGGGACCTCTGGACAGGTGGTGGGTTGGATGGCAGAAGGGTGGCTCCCAAATATGCCAGAGAATCACTGCAACTTCTCCAACCCTCCCAGAGATGCCGATTTGGGACTGGTTTGTAGCTGGTCTGGCTGGTTTTAACAAGAGCTTGGGGGAATGCCAGAGTTCCTGAACGTCGGAATGTCAGCCATTCATCCGAGATGCCTCTGCTTTGTTTGGACCTTAATGATGGCAATCTGCAACCATCCCCTCAAGCCCACTTCACATCTCCTAATTTCTCCACTGATGGTCCCTCCAGCCTTTCCAAGGCACTGAGACATCCGCACCTCCCAAAGTGGGTCAGAAGGAAGTGTTTGCTACCAGAGGTGTCCCTTCTGCACTCCTAGAGTTCACCAGGCAAAACCAAAACATTTCTTGGCAGGATTTCAGCTGATGCCATCAGAAGAGAATCCATCTGGCTGCACCCAGTCCCAGCAAGCACATGGAAATGCATCAGGGTCACCCGAGGCGCAGCTGGTTGCAGAAAGGCACCAGCTTCCTCTGTCAGAACAGCTCAGGGGACACAACAGGACCACATGTCTGCTGGTGGCATCCAGAGGTATCGATCCAGAGCTGCATCCTGCAAGATTTGTGGCCAAAACCATAAGCTCTGTTAGGAGAAGCGTTGCATTGAGGTTTTAGTCATGTTATCCTAAAGTTTCCGGGGTCCGTTTCCCTTGGGTTTCCCCTCCCCTGACCCCAGGAATACTTCTGCCAATCCCAAGGGACTTGATTTTAATATAAGGGGCTTCTCAGGCACCCCTGGAAGAATTCCAGGGAGACCAGTCAAAAGGATTGGCTAGAACAGAAAAAAGCCCCCCGTCCCCGAAGGGGATTTGACCCTCAGACTGTCTTTCTGTCCTCGGGTCACTGCCCCCCTTCTCCAGGATTGGTGGGGACAGAACCCCTTCCCTTGCCCCTCCCCCGGATAAAGGAGGTGGAGAACCATGTGTTCGGGGTTCTGCTGGGGGTGCTGCAAAGGGAGGTAACTTCTGTCTGGAGCCCTTGCTGGGCTGAAATAAACTACTGGACTGAGCCCCCAGCAGAAACGGTTTCTTGTCTTCACTGATGGTCCTGCCTTTCTGAGTGGGTCACGCAGGATTACCCTGCTACAGCCAGTGCCGGAGCTCTGCGGTCTGATACCACCCGGGGCAAGTCCGGACACGTCTGAGTGAGCTCCCCTCGCGGCTTCCAGTGCCAAGGAAAGTATCCTTGTGGGACAAAACCACAAGACCTGTTTTCCCACCACAGCTACCACAGGAGATCCCTGTCCCGGGCTGGGATGATAGCGGCTTTAGAGAAGGAAATAAGCCCATATACAACACAGTGTAGCTGAACACAGGATCACCTGTAAAACCTTGCAAGGTCCTGAAGGGCGACAGCCTGACCTGAACAAGGCGTCCATGCTCAGTAAACCAGTTCATCATCTGTTCCCTGAGCAAAACAACACCCTGTGGCACACAGCTGAACAGGAACACTTCAACATCTGCTCAGAGAAGGCAAGAAGGAGCGGGCTACCAAAATATGAGGCAACTGTTGTGGTGCTGAGGAATGTACTAGTCCCATCCCTGAAAACTAGTGTGAATGAGGAACCAGCCCTACACCAGGCTGTCTGCAGAATTCCATCATCCACAGAGAGCACTGCCCAAGCATACAGCCAGGGACACCAGCCTGCTCCCAAACAGAAGAAACTGGGATAATGATCCAATAGGAGAATCATGAGAAGCAGTCTAGTGCTACTGACCATGAGCAATTCCCCTGCACGGCAGCAACATATGTAAAATATGGCAACATCAAGCTTCAGTGCAGGTCAGGGATGTCAGACCAGACAGCCCACCTGGCTCAGGCCACTGCCTGAACGTGGCCAACAGCACGTATCTGCCACAGGCAGCCAGGAACGGGGCAGGGAAGCAGGGACACTCCAGCCCACACTTCCCGCTGAGCTCAGAGCAGGATCCTGAGCCTGCACCACTTCTGAGCAGCGCAGTGCTGGCAGAGCTATTATTAGCACCATGCTTCTGCTCTCTGCAGTGCCCCAGGCTCCTGTTTTAATCAAGTGCTCTGCTGTGACTCTAAAATCCTTCCCAAGAGCTAATGTGGCAACTGTATAACAATATAAGTGTATTAGTATGTAGTAGGTATAAATAATGTTCTTCCCCTGAGCATCAGTTTGTGCTTATTGCCCCAGTATCATTTCCTCACCTGGCACCCAGGTCCCTCCCATCCAGCTGCAGCATCTGTCAGCACCTGTCCTGCTCCTGTAAATAATCCTGCATTGTCTGTCTAGAGTTCTGGCACAGATATGAGCACCAAGCCATGCCCCGTGACATGGACATCTCCCAGGGATGTCAGTTTGCAGTCCCAGCTAGCTCCAGCTGGAGAGCTCCGTGGGGCACTGAGCAGAGACACACTTGTGCCACTGAGCACCCTCAGCCTCTGCTGTGTGAGGGGCCCTGGTGCACATGGACACCAGCTGCCCCTGTGGCCTCTCCAGGCTCCTTCAGACCCCCTCACAGAGCTCCTGGCTGCACATCCACCTTTTTGTGGACATCACCCTGACCCCCACTGCCCCAGCCACACCAGCCACACCAGCCACACCAGCCCTGGGTGCCACCAGAGGAAGAAAAGGTGGCGGGGCTGCTTCTCATTCCTTTCCCACTTGTCCACCACAAGTCCCCTCACCTGGTCCCCTTGACAGACAGAGGGAGTTTCTCCACCTCTCAAGGCAGCTCTGTCTCCTCCCCATTCCACTGAAGCCCTCCTCTCAAGCTCTGGACCCAAATTTCCTCTCCTAAGTGATGTGGGAGCTCCCAGTGTCATCAAGAGGATGATTGATATGATCTCCTGGCACCAGGGGATAGAGGTGTGAGGCCAGAGAAGGCAGGGGCTTGGTGACAACTCACCACGTGCTCTCAGAGAAGGGACCCTGCCCTGGGTCCGAAGCATGGAGGAGACCAAGGTGCTAGAGCAGCTGCCAGCCCCTGAGGATCCTGTATGTGGCTACCGGGATAAGAAACATCTCAGCCCCTGGGTCTTACGATCCCAGATCCTCCAGGCTTTGCACAGCCCCGGTCCTCCCACAGCTGCATCTCCTCTGCTGCCCTGCCTTCCTCTGGGGACAGACCCAAGCAAGCCCTAAGTGTGCTGGGGACACAGTTCAGGTTCCCAAGGCTCAGGAACATGCCCATCATTCCAAGGAAACCAGACAACAATAGATGCTGCCATCCTGCCATCACCAGCATCCAGCCTCCATTCTCCCAGGGAGCTCAGGATCATGTGCTCAGCCAGCCTTCCTTCTCTCTTGATTTCCAGGCACTGCTGCTTGGACTGGCTCCCTCCCACAGCTGGAAATGCCTGGATGATCTCTGACACAGGCTCAGCAAACCAGACTCCAAAGACTTTTGTCTTCACACAGGTGAGCTCTCTGCTTCCTTTGCAGTGCTCTGCACCAGGATCTGGAGGAAAGCTGGGGGGCAACCCAGCAGAGCACCTAGAAGACCTTTGAGGAGGTTTCTGAAGAACCACTGGAATTCAGTGAACAAGTGGGACATCTGGGACCTGCTCTGTTCCCAAGGAGATGATTTTTGTCTCTTCATTGACATCACCAGTCTGAAGGAGGAGGGCTACAGGTCCATGGAAAGCCAAGGTCCACACAAGTGAGGATGAGGACGGTCTTTTCTCAAACACACACCAGGATCTCCAAGCAAAACTCAACAAGAGATATCTCCCAAAGTCATTCTGTCAGGATGAGGAGGAGAGCTTCCCCAAGGTCAAGGGAGAACTCCTTGGTACTGGAGAACTAATGAAAACTGCACAGGAGAGGCAGGCAGTGTGAGCCCTGGGGTGGCAGTTTCCCAAAGAGAGAGGGATCAAAGGGCCTCTCAGCAGCTCTTAATGCAGGGAGCATTAACATGGCAGCCCCAAGGCAGCTTGATCATGACTATGCTGGTATTCATCTCCCATCAGGGTGGCATCTCTTGCTCTGTGCCTTTTGCCCATGATCATGGAAGAATTTAGGCTGGAAGAGGTCTCTGGTGGGTCATCTGACCCAATTCCAGCTGTGAGCAGGATGACAGACCAACCTGGGTCAAACCCTAATTCTTCCTTAAGCTTTGGAGAATGGACCCAACATTAATCCTGACAGGACCCACTCACATCTTGGGGGTTCCTCCAGGGTACTGGACCTTTTTCAATGGGTATCAGTAGGAAAGATTCAGTCGTCTACAAAGAAGAAGAAAATCCACTCCAGGCATCTGGAGACCACCACAGACCTCCCCATCCACACATTTGCCAGATGCAGCGCTCATTAAAAATGGCAACAGGAGATGTTGAAAGATTTCACTTCACTTCCTCGACACTTTGGAGCATTGATGGGCTCCTGGTGGGACTGGAAATTAATTTTTGCTCTGAGGATACTCCACTTCTGGAGTATTTTGTGGTGCTGAGACCCCCTGAGGTGCCCAGGAAAGGGGTTAGGCAGCTGTGCTGTGCCCTGGAGCGATGACAGCTGCAGGGTTGGGCACAGGGATTGCTCACATGCTCAGGGAACAGCTCATTGCTGTTGGGGGTCAGGAAGGGTCTCCCTTGGAGACTGGCACAAGTGCTAGGGGGCTTTTGCCTTCCTCTAGAGCTGTGAACGTCACCCCTTGCCAGGCTTCTCAGGGCTGTTTCTGGCCAGGGATTCCCTGCTGTGGCAGGGCCAGGAGCCTAGCTGTGCGTGTGATCTCTCCACCTCTCTTCCCCAGGGCAGCTTTGTTTTTCCAGCTTTCAGTCACTTGTAGCATAGGTCTTCTAAGGCAATGTCCAACAGCTCCACACTGAACAGGAGCTGCTGGTTTTTAACTGCCCCTGCATACAATAAAATTTTCTTTTTATTGAATCTGGGTTCTGTTATCTGCAAACATTTGCCTATTTCTGCCCCGAGAACTTTGTCCTTCAGGAGCTTTATCAGTTCCCACAGATAATTTTTGGACTCAGAACAATGTTACAGCTATTTGAAGAGCTCAGCACTTTCTTATTGAGACATTCTTCACAGATGTCTCTAAAGGGTCCCGGTCAAGTAATTTCTTTTCTGCTGTGTTTAAGGACTGTGCTCATCTGGAAAACTTGCTTGTCTGCTCTACAGAGTGAAGGGTACAATGTGCCTGTTCCAGCCATTCACATCCAGCTCTGCAAGCTGGTTCCCACATCCCCCAAGCAGGAACAAAAGGGGACGGGGCAGCTGGAGCCTCTGGTGTCGCCCTCCATGCTTGCAGGGAAGAGCTGGCTCTGACTCTGGTCCCTGCTGTGGGAAAAAACAAGCCCTGATCCCAAACCGTACCCTATCCACTACAGTGCCAACAATTCTCCATACATGCAAAATATTGTCTTTAACACAAGGCCAGCAGGAGCCATGGAGCAGTCCCAGCAGCAGACCTGTTTTGGTCACACCCTACAAGCAAATTGCAGCTCAGATCCCACCGCAGCCTGTCCAGCCCATCCCACCAGGCACAGTCTGTCCCGTGGGGCAGCCCTGGACACAAGGACTCTGGTCCACCTGCTCCTGAACATCACCAGGACCCAGAGCATTCTTTCCCACCTACCTCCTCACTACACACAATGGCACATAGCAGTGAACCCCATCCCTCAGCCCCACCCTCCTTGGCTCCATCCCAGCCAGGTACATACCCACCCTGACGCACCACACACCCCTGCCACATCACCAGCCCCCATGCATCAGACTCACAGAGAAATGGGCTGCCCATTTCTTTCACTTTTCTGAGATTTGGTCTAGTTTGACTCCCACAGTGTTTAGTCAGAACTAAGCAGTGGGCCACCACCTTCACCAGGTTCCTCCACGTCTGTACCAGCATTAGAAAGACTTTAGAATGGTGAGTCCACATCCCCCTGTCCTTGATGAATACACCCAGACTGTCCTCCTCCATCACATCCTGAAGGCCCACTCTTGTTTCGCATTAGTGCCACCATGCACAGTCTCATCCCTGCTCAGCAGTGCAAGTCCAGCTACTAGTGATGCTTTCCACCTCCAACTCCTCAGCCAGTTTCAGCTGCTTTGTGGGCAGAGGGCATTAATAAAAATACATAAGGTGAATCCCAAGAGTCCTGCAGTTCTCCAAGCAGTACACCTGCCTCTGCTCCAGTATCCTCCTGGCCCCAGTGATCCTGCCAGGGGCCAGGCTTCAGCCCAGAGGTGCACCAGCACTCTCCCACAGCTCACCTCCTTCCCTCCCCAAAATCAGCCAGTCCCCACTGGTGGGGCAGAGTCCCAGTCCATCTTCACAAAGCCTGTCAGAGCA
Organism: Hylia prasina; assembly: GCA_013397195.1. NCBI lineage: Eukaryota > Metazoa > Chordata > Aves > Passeriformes > Sylviidae > Hylia > Hylia prasina. Next base: position 42,854 of record VYXD01015232.1, on the reverse strand, counting down.
GGAGCCATCACAGACACCACAGTAAGCACACCACGCTCCTCACGGTGCAGAGTGCCGGTGAAACAGTGTTTGGGCTCCGGCTGTTGTCTGGGCACAGCCACACTGTCAGTGTACCACAGCCCAGAAGCATCTTCCTGCCATCCTCACCACCCTGCAGAGATCAACTCCCCCAAAAACCACAGCAACCTCTGGCACAAAGTCCTACTGACACCCCGAGTTGCCTGCAGCTCCCCTTTCTGCTCACCCTGGGGTCCATCCTCCACCTGCTGCAACACCCTGCATGCCACAGCCCATGATCTCAATGAGGAACCCCCATGTTTCCCAGCAAGGTCTGGCTCAGCAAAATCAAACTGCCCTGTCTCCAGGGCAAGCTAGACTCCACTGCCAAAAAATGCAGCTCTCTCCACTGGACACAGGACTCTGAACACAGCCCAGGCATGGTTGGAGCACTGGGGAGCCCAAGGCTCTGCTCCCACCCCGTGGACCATGCTGTGCACCCTGTGTTATCAACACCCCCCAAAGCATATCTGCTCTGACCCCGGGGAAGGGCACAGGGCTTGCCTGCCAAGAGAAAAGGAGACAGTGGGAAGAGAATCAAGTCACACAGAAGAGAGCGTGACAGCAGATGATGTTTTTAGGGCAGGGACAGGTTGTATTTTTAAAATAATATAAGGATGAAAACAGATGGTCTCCATCCTGAAGTTAGCATTTTTGTCAGGAATCACACTACAACAGTCCCCACCCCTGGCTGTGGTGGTTCCCAGACCAGACCAGCAGATGAGCCTTCCCGAATGGGGTGCCCAGCTGGGGGACCTCTCCTGTGTTCATGTCACTGCTTCTTGTCTCTCCACCTCAAAGATGCTGCCCACAGGACATGGTAACACTGTTTGTGCAGACATGCAATGCTCTGCTGCCCACCCTCTGCCCATGGAGCTGATGGGCCAAAATCAAGGGGGCTGGCACACAGGAACCCCATTTGCTTGTCTCCCCAGCACCCCAACCTCCTCCTTACCTCTCTAGCTTTTCACCCCATTCTTCCCCCTTGACAGCTCTCCTCTTCCTTCTGCTCAACCCTCCCAGTCCTACTTTCCTGCCTTTTCCATACCCATCCCAATCCTACTGCCTGGCTTCTGCTTCAGGGTCCCCCAGCTGCAGACACACAGTGACTTTGACACCCTCAGAGCAGCACTGGATCCCTCCTTAGCCTCCTGTTCTGTCCTCCACCTTGCTTGCCCGGCCCCCTCACTATAGCCGTCCCTGACAAAGCTTTACCTCTCCAGCCGCTTCCTGGTGGGGCCCAAGATTTGCTTTATACCCACCTGGAGAAAGCGGCAGGTTTGGCTTTGCCAGGTGATTTTCTATTAAACGGTCCCAAGAAACAGAAGGAAAAGTCACTCTGCAAAAGGGCGAGAGCAGAGCAGCTCCCGGCCCCAGCGATGGGCGGGCAGGGAGGGATGCGGGCAGGGAGTGACGTGCCCCGGTGCACTTCACCTTGTCACCAGGTCAGCGGCAGCACAGAGAGCTACAAAGCTGCCCTTCGATGTACCCCGCTGGCTCCCGAAGAAGTGCAGTGGGAACGCCGTGTCAGAGCACGATCAGACAAGATTGTTTTCCTGGCTGCTGCTTCAGCAGTTTACCGGCTCCAGGTTAAAGGCTCATTCGACAGCACTGTCACTGCCACCCCTCCAACACACCGCTGTGAGCTAGACTGGAAATCATTAATCATGGGATTTGGTTCAGATCATAAAAAATTGCCAATAAAAATCATAAATGTTGGAAATTCTCCCCGGATGAAGAGTGCTCGATGCAAAAATCAAATTATTTCACAACACGAGAGACCTTTAATTCTCATTTGCTCCACCACAGGCAGCCAAGCCCCTGCTGTGCTGTCACTGCCAGGTCCACACCGCACAAAAGCAATCTGTGTTCCCCACAATAGCCAGAGCAGCGCAGAAGGAGTTTATCCCAGCAACGTTGTCCACGACCAACAGCTACAGTACAATACCACAGTCCAGCTCTGTCCATCACACTCGGATGTTCCCTCTCAAAGGAGACTATGCAGTTCACACACCCATAGAATGTCATGAGTCGGAGGAAACACACAAGGATCATGGAATGCCTTGGGTTAGAAGGGAACTCAAAGCTCATTTCTTTCCATATCCCTTGCCATGGGCAGGGACAGCTTCCACTATCCCACGTTGCTCCAAGCCCTGTCCTACCCGGACTTGGACGCTTCCAGGGATGGAGCAGCCACAGCTTCTCTGAGGAACCTCTGCCATTGCCTCACCACCCTCACAGCAGAGATTTTCTTCCTAGTGTTTAATATTATCTACCTTTCTTCAGCTTAAAGACATCCCCCCCGCCCCGTCCAGGCGAGATCACAGTCCCTCGAAACACGGACAAACAAACTTGGAGAACACGCTGGTGGGAGGACATGACACTGGGATGACATGACACTGGGATCTAAACTCCGTTCAGGACAAACGCGGCTTTTCTCCGCGACCCATTTTTATGCCGCTTTGATTTCCTGGGCATTTGCTGCATCTCAGGAGAGATGTGGAGACATGCGGCGCTCTCGCACCGCCTGCCTCCGGCTCCGATCGCGGCCCCGCCGGCGGCTCCGGCTGTAGAGGAGCCCCCGGGCCCGCCGCGCGCCCCGGTAATCCCGATACCCCCGGTGTCCCCGCTCCTGGGGGCAGCGGCGGCGCCCACCGACCGCTTCCCCCGGCCGAAGGAGCGGTACGGTCCTGGACAGCAGCTTCGCCCTGGGAGCTCCCCTCGCTCCACATCTTCCCCGGACGGGTCCCCGCCGCCCCCCGCGCTTACCTGGGCAGCGGCGGCGGTGCCGGCGCGGCGGGCGGAGCNNNTATCACATTTTCAGTGGATGACTTTTGAGATTACGCTGGGTATAGAGGAAGGTTTCCCGTCACCACCCCCCCAGATAGTTTGTCTCCGGTCTCTGCTCTCTCGCACCCCAAATACATAATCCCCGAGGCTGTCCAGGCAGATCACTGCTCTTTAATATCCAGCTTCAGTTCCTCGCTCCAGGTGGGATGAGATGCTTAACCGGGCTGTTAATCTGCAGTTCTCACTGCCGTTTTAAAAAAAACAAAACAAAACCAAACCAAAACCAAAAACAAAACAAAACAAAACACACACACACACACACA
>VYXD01015232.1:6943-35076 GCA_013397195.1 Hylia prasina | reverse complement strand
CCGACAGGGCCTAGGGAGGGGTTTCCCGCACGGAGTTGTCGCCGGTAATGCTGAGGGCAGGGGTCCTGTGGGGAGACGCTCGACACAGCCCGGCGTGTGCGGGAAGTCCCCAGGGAGATACCCCTCATAGGGCGTGGGGGATGAAGTCCCCTGGGGAGACCCATGGTGGGGACGAGCGAGACGGTTCTCACAGACAGATCCCGGCCCTAGTCAGGGGAGGAGGTCCAATGTCCCTGCTGGGCCCGCCATGTTTCCCTGGCCCTACCGGGAGAGAAGTCCCGCACGGAGACTTCCGGTAAACCCCGGGGGGAAAGGGTCCGTGGTGCGGTCCCGGGATAGTCTCGTGGAGGGACCATGTTGAGTCCTGGTGCCCATGAGCAGACGGAGGTGCTGGATGAGGACCGGCGGTCAGTGAGCGCAGTGGACTACTACTTCATCCAGGAGGATGGGAACCGCTTCAAGGTGGGTACCAGGGAGGACCAGGTGGGTACGGCATCCCAGAAGGGAACCTGTCCCCATCATCTGTCTCCTACTTCCTAGGTGGCCTTACCCTACAAGCCCTATTTCTACGTTGCCACCCAGAAGGTGAGGAGGGGCAGGGCTGAGCTCCCCAGGGAATGAGACAGCATCTTGGGGAGCTCAAGACCCCCTGGGCAGCCTGCTTTGGGATGATCTCCTCCCAGGGACAGGGACACACCACTCAGCCCCAGGGTCTCTTGGCAGGGCTGCGAGCGGGAAGTGTCCTCCTTCCTCTCCAAGAAGTTCCAAGGGAAGATTGCGAAGCTGGAAACTGTTCCCAAAGAGGACTTGGACCTGGTCTGTATCTCTGTGGCATTTTTTTGGACCTTGCACAGCTCTAGTGATGTGGGAAGCGATGAGCAGGGAGAGAAAGCAGCATGCTTGACTTAAGTTTCCTGGTGCTATAGCATCTCAGAAATGTGTTTACTATGACTAATTGCTTATCAGTAGTAATTACATTCCTCTCCTTGAACATATCAGCTGTTTCAGACAATGTGTTCAGGACATTAATCTCTGGAATTAAAGTGGTTGGAGGAAGAAGGATACTGCAGGAGGGGGATGCTGCTCATGCTTGACCCATCCTTCCTTTTTCCCTGGGTAAATCCCACTTGTGGGAGCCTGTACAAGCAGCAGGGCTCTTGCTGTGCTGCTCTTGTGCTCTTGACACACCCACCAGAATCTCTCCTCTGCGCTTTACTGTCCCACCCATCAGCACTTCTTTTTTGGCCAGTCCTTCCACCTGCATCAGTCTTGTTGGCCTTCCACCCCTCTCTCACGGTGCCCATTCCTGAGCTGCTGTTTGCCTGCTGCTTTGCAGCCAAACCACTTGGTGGGCCTGAAGAGGAATTATATCAAGCTGTCCTTCAACACGGTGGAGGACTTGGTGAAGGTGCGGAAGGAGATCTCCCCTGCTGTGAGGAAAAACAGGGAGCAGGACCAGGCGAGTGATGTCTACACGACCATGCTGTCAAGGTGGGAGCCCCTTGCAGGGGACTCAGTTGGTCTGTCACGTTAATAATTCATAGAACCATGGAATAGTTTGGGTTGGAAGGATCCTCTAAAGTCATCTAGTCCAACCCCCCCTGCGATGAGCAGGGACACTTTCCTCCAAGCCCTGTCCAACCTGGCCTTGAACACTTCCAGGGATGGGGCAGCCACAGCTTCTCTGAGCAGTCTGTGCCAGTGCCTCACCACCCACTTAATGATTAGACTCTCGATTATTTCCCAGCTGTCCTCAGAGTTGTTGTCTTGCCTGGGTCTGACCCCTGCTGTGCCTCTCTGCCACCCGTCTTTCAGGGTGGTTCTTCCAGCTCTGTGCTGCAAATTAAGAGGCCCTAGAGCTGATGGGATGGGATGTGGTGGTACCTCTGGTTGCCTGTCAAATAGTGTGCCCATTCCCTGTGAAAGGATCCAGAGAGGCATTGGGCAACCTTATTTCTAGTTGTGATCAAGACAGAAATAATCCAACATGTTCTATTTCTCTCCTATCCCTGACTCCTGCTGCCAGTGTCACCAGTGCCAGCAGGTGTCCCTGGCAGACAAACACCAGGGGAGGGACTATACTAGACCTGTTGTTTACAAGTAAGATGGGCTGGTGGGAGGTGTGGAGACCGTTTGGGGCACAGTGATCATGAAGTTATAGTTCTTGGTATTCGGTGAAATAAGGAGGAGCATCAATAAAACTTTCACAATGAACTTCTGGAGGGAAGACTTGGCCTGTCTAGACTTATTCAAAGAGTTCCTTGGGAAGCATCCCCTAAAAACAAAGGAGTCCAGGACAGATGGGTGTGCTTCAAAGCAGAGGTCTTGAGGGCAGAACAGACTGTCCCTGTGTGCTGAAAGATGAGCTGACGAGGCAAAGGTCCAGCCTGCATGGTCAAGGAGGTTTTGAAGTAACCTTAGGAATAAAAAGAGGATGTATCATCTTTGGAAGGAGGGTCAGGTATCTCAGGAAATATTTAAGGGGGTTGCTAAGGCATGTAGGAAAAAGATTAGAGGCCAAAGCTCAGTTAGTACTTAATTTGGCAACTTTTGTGAAGGATAATAAACAATGTTTTTACAAATATATTAACAGCAAAAGGAAGGGTAAAACCAGTGTCTGTTCTCTACGGGATGTGGGAGGGAATTTAGTGACTGCAGATGGGGAGAAGGCAGAGGTGTTTAACACCTTCTTTGCCTCAATCTGTAGTGGGAAGATGGTTTGTCCTCAGGACAACTGCCCTTCTGGGCTGGTAGATGGTGTCAGGGAGCAGAATGGTGNATTTAATGTTTTTATTGATGACATGGATGAGGGTGTTCAGTTTTTCATTCGTAAATTTGCAGACGACACTAAGCTGGGAGCATGTGTCGATCTATTGGAGGGAGGAAGGCTCTGCAGAGAGACCTGGAATGGTTGGATAGATGGGCAGAGTCCAGTAAGATGAAGTTTAATAAGCCCAAGTGCCGAGTCCTGCATTTTGGCCACAAAACCCCCTGCAGCACTGCAGGCTGGGGACAGTGTGGCTGGACAGTGCCCAGGCGGAAAGGGACCTGGGGGTGCTGGTGGACAGCAGCTGAACATGAGCCAGGGTGTGCCCAGGTAGCCAAGAAGGCCAATGGCACCTGGCCTGGATCAGGAGTGGTGTGGCCAGCAGGAGCAGGGAGGTCATTCTTCCCCTGTGCTTGGCACTGGTGAGGCTGCACCTTGAGTGCTGTGTCCAGATCTGGCCCCTCAGTTTAGGAAGGGCGTTGAGCGCTGTGTCCAGTTCTGGCCCCTCAGTTTAGGATGGACACTGAATGCTGTGTCCAGCTCTGGCCCCTCAGTTTAAGAAGGACATTGAGATGCTTGAAGGCATCCAGGGGAGAGCAATAAGCCTGGTGAGGGGCTTGGAACACAAGCCCTATGAGAAACAACTCAGGGAGCTGGGATTGTTTAGCCTGGAGAAAAGGAGACTCAGAGGTGACCTTATCAGTCTCTACAACTCCCTGAAGGGTGGCTGTAGCCGGCTGGGGGTTGGTCTCTTTTTCTAGGCAACAGCTGACAGAGTGAGAGGACACAGTCTTAAGCTGTGCCAGAAGAAATACAGGTTGGATATTAGGAAAAGTTTTTTACTGAAAGAGTGATAAAGTACTGGAATGGTCTGCCCAGGAAGGTGGTGGAGTCACCATCCCTGGATATGTTTTAAAAAAGACTGGATGTGGCACTCCATGGTTTAATTGAGGTGTTAGGCCTGGGTTGGACTCGATGATCTTAAAGGTCTCTTCCAACCTGGTGATTCTATGTGACACATGGGCAAGGCAGCTGCTTCCCTCTGTTCTTGCAGTGCTCTGAGTGGGGGCAGTCTAAACATAGATGAGGAAGGAGCCTCCAAAAAAACTGTCAACCAAATGGACAACATAATGGATATGCGGGAGTATGATGTGCCTTACCACGTTCGCCTTTCCATCGACCTGAAGATCCATGTGGTGAGCTTTACTTTCCCAGTCACACTCTTGAGGTGCAGAAAAGTTTTTTCTCTCCAACACCTTTATAAAAGTATTGCTGACAATGAGTTCATGTCTAGAGCTCAGTTCCGTTCTGCTGGGCTTCTCCTTAGTTAATGGCGCATAGAAAAGCTGCCTGATTAATGCGTGGCCATAGTTTGTGTTGTTGTTTTACACCACAAACGACGCAGACTTTGAGATTCAGAAGGTTATAAAGTGACTATTTTTTCGGGGTGTGTCTCCCTTATATACTATTTTACACAGACCAATTTGATTGGTGAAACAAAAGCAACCCTTTTCGATCACATTGGTCAAACCAGAGGGACATCAAGAAGTAGTCCCTCCTGTCAGAAGGAATGAGTAACATAGATGCAATTACAAAAACATTCCTCATGTTTACCAAGCTTCCCTGGGAAAGAATTTCAGAAGAAACCAAAACACCAGGTCTGGAACCAGGGCTACAGTTTGAGCCCTTCTTCTGGGCTGCCTGTGATTGCCATAGTTCCATCCCCAGCAGCTGGACAGAGTGACATGGGGACGTGTCCCTGCCATGAGGCACTGCCCGCCCTCATCTCTCCCCAGGCTCACTGGTACAACGTGCGGTACCGCGGCAGCACGTACCCCCCTGAAATCACACGCCGAGATGACCTTGTGGAGCGGCCGGTGAGCACTGGGCAAGGGTGGCAAGTGTCCTCTGTGCAGATGTGTCCACCCCAGCGGGCTGCTGTCTGATGCTGCCAGGGTGAAACCATGGTGTCAGGGGAAATGATGGGCTTGGGTAGTGATTCTTGGGTTGATGGAGCACTAAAATGATTAACGGGGATGTTCTGGTTCGTTTACTGGATCAACGCTGGGTTTTGTGGGAACCACTCTTTCAGTCAGCTCTGGAATCTTTTCTAATGAATTTGGTCCTGCCCAGGATCCTGTTGTTCTTGCCTTTGATATTGAAACAACTAAACTCCCACTGAAGTTTCCTGATGCAGACACAGATCAGATCATGATGATCTCCTACATGATTGATGGGCAGGTAAGGCTACTAGGGTGGTTTCCTTCAGGCTTGGGCAGCAAAGCTGGGAAGCAGCCCAGCATTCCCCTCCAATCCTGCTGTCTCCAGGCTTGCCATACTGTCAGCTCCATGATGTGTGGCTGTTGGAATGGCATTAAAGTCTGGGTGTACAGGATGCCAAATTACTTGGAACCCAGCCCAGGTTGCTGGTGCTCCTCTGCAGGGGAGAGACAACGCTGGTGTCCCATGTTGTCTCTCCTTGGCCTCCTTTTCTGAGGCTTCAGTGGGTGACTCCCAAAATATTGTTCTCCCTTGACAGAAGCTCTAGCTTTCAAGAAGAAAGCATCCCATTGTTTGGACAGCATTTTTAAGTTGTCTGCAACCCCAGACCTCCTCACTGCCTCCTTGTCACTTCCTCAGGGCTACCTGATCACAAACAGGGAGATTGTCTCAGAGAACATTGAAGACTTTGAGTTTACTCCCAAGCCAGAGTATGAGGGTCCCTTTTGTGTCTTTAACGAACCAGATGAGGTAAGTCAGTTCTGCTCTGCAGAGTTTTACCTGCCTGGAGCTTTTCTTGGCCAGAGAGCTCATTCCCTGGCAGATTGCCTCCCTGGGGAATGCAGTAAGTCCAGCAGGGCAGGTTTGGACTAGGTGCCAAGGAAAGGGGAACAAACTCTGTGGTATCCACCACCTCCCTATACAGGAGATGAAGTTCCTTAAAATACATGTCTTTTCTGTTTCATCCCAGGCTCATTTAATCCAGAGATGGTTTGAACACATCCGGGAGACCAAACCCACCATCATTGTCACTTACAATGGAGACTTCTTTGACTGGTAAGATCAAGAATGATGACTAAACTGGCAAGGTGTCATCTGAGCTAGAAGGCAAGGTCAGGTTCCATCCTCAACATCCTTCCATAGCTCAGACAGTGTGGGCAGGCCATGTGGCCACATGTGGAGCAGCCATGTCCTGCACCTCACCAAAATCCTGTGGTCATGGGCTTGCCAGTAGGACTTTCTAAAGAGTCCCTTCCACTTGCCTGAACTGCTGTTAAACCCCTGGCCATGTAGGAATGTCAGCATATGGATGATCTCAGTCGTGGGAGAGCAGGGAGAGGGTGAAAAGAGACCTGGAGGATATTGGAAGAGGTGTGCAGACGAGTCTGGGGCAGCAGGAGGAGAGGGACCACACACCTCTGCCTCCAGATGCAGGATACAAGCAAGCAGGTTTGCCTCTTGAGCCACAAAATGGTTTGGGTTGGAAGAGACCTTAAAAAATCATCTTGTTCCAACCTTGCTGCCATGACCAGAGACAACTTCCACTAGAAGAGGTTGTTTCAAGTCCCACCTGGCATTGAACACTTCCAGGAAGGATGTGTCTACATATCCTGCAGGAAGTTTTTCCTGTGACCAGATACACAGATAAATCACAAGAAAAATTCTTTAGGCAATTTGTAACAAAGAGGTCATGGAACCATTGTTGGAGGTGCAGGAAAATGACTGTTCTTGCTCCTTCTTCCTATTCTTGGGGGGGAATGTAGAAGAGAATTTTTGAGAGAATCAAAAGAGATTCAAATTTGCAGAGTTGAATGCAAACAAAACAATTTAGTGCCTTATATTTGGTTGGTACCAGAAAAAATCTGGGAAAAAAACCCAAACAAACAAAAAAAAGAATGTGTCTTAAAGATTTACTTGGAAATTAAGAATGAAAAAGAAGGTGCCTTAAATCAGAAAATAACCAAAGAAAAAGCATGAAATTAAATCTGGTATCATGTTCGTATCTTATTTTGTTTGCCTTCAGCAATGCAACCTTACCTGTCAATCAACCAAAGACCAATGTTTGGAGATCAGTAGTGTTGTAGCATTCCTTTGTTAGAGAATAGTTTAAGGGAAATACAGGTTTCTATCAAAGGTCATGTTTATGCTTTTTTGCTTTGCTTGCTTTTAGTAGTGCAAATTTGGCAGTTAGACAACCTAAAACAAATGTCTGGGTGGCTTTAGCCAGTGCATCAGATTTAGATATCATATGTCTGTCCAATATTACCCCAGAAAAGCCATTTTCCACCTGTTTAGTTAGCATACCAGTAGTATACTTGTATACTACCATACTTGTTTGTGCTGCCTCTTTCCCCAGGCCCTTTGTGGAAGCAAGAGCAGCAGTTCATGGAATGAATATGTATCAGGAAATTGGGTTTCAGAAGGATAGCCAGGGAGAGTACAAAGCATCCCAGTGCATCCACATGGACTGTCTGAGGTACCGAATGCTGCCACTCTACTGCATGGCTGTGTCTTTATCTCTTCAGTTCAGATAAAATGCCTATGGTTGTATGTGATTACTGTTCTCACGTTCTGTCTGTTGGAAGCTTTGTGTCACCTTCTTCAGCTGTGTGATAATCCATTTCTGTGTTGTCTCCTTCCCCTTGGTGTGCTGCATCCCATAGGAGCTGCCTCATCTTTCCCTGAAGGGCTCCCAGGCTGCTCTTGCCCTGCAGCCTTGGGTGTTTGCTGATTTGGGAGAACAGAGAAAGGGAGAGGGAGTGGGTTAAGATCTGGCCATTGGAGCAGGGAAAGGGACTATAGCCTCACCTACCAGCCTCCTGATACAGAGGGAAGAGGAAAGGACACATGGGAGATACAAAACTTCAGGGGTTTTTGTGGATTTTCCCCCCAGAGCAGTCTGGGCTCTGGAGCACAGCTGGATGTTCTTGCAGGTGGGGTCTTCAGTGGTGAAATACTTATCTGAAAACCACTGAGGGACCTGGAAGGTGGAAGTTAGGAGCAGTGGTGGTGGGATGGACAGTGGGGGTTGTTCTGGTTGGGCTAGCTGAAGTTGGACAGCCTTCACTGTTCTTGGATGCTGGGCTGTGCTTGGTGAGAGATCCCCATGGTAGTCAAGGTCCCCTTCACAATCTTGATCCTGTTTTAAAGGTCAGGGCTGGTTTCTCTGCACAAACTGATATTTTCCTGATTCTGTCCAGGTGGGTGAAGAGAGACAGTTACCTCCCAGTGGGAAGTCACAACCTGAAAGCAGCAGCTAAAGCAAAACTGGGTTACGATCCAGTGGAGCTGGACCCTGAGGAGATGTGTCGGATGGCCACAGAGGAGCCTCAGGTATTCCCTCCCTGTGCTCTATGGGAAATTGGGTTTCAGAACCTTGCTTAGAGCAACTGCACTATGACTGAGTCTGTATGTTAGAGTGGATTTTGAGAAATTAACTGAATCTGTCTCCCCAGACTTCCAATGCCTTAGAGCTCACAGGGAGAAGGAACAGGATTCCCCTGAAGTGGTTCTGGCCCTGGCATTGCACTGTACATTCTCTGTATTTATTTACATCATTGTGGGGTAAAAAGCACCACTGAAATCAGAAACACTATGGAGAACTGAGACATTCTGGGGGAACAGGTGCGGGTCAGTGCTCCAGGTGTCACAGGCAGGAGGTTCTGCTGAGCCCTTTAGCAGCTTCCTGAGACCCAAACTGGGCAGCTTCTGTGCCTTCCCTGTTCCTGCTAAGTTAGAGCTGACGTGGTGCTGTTTGATTAGAGCTAAAGCGGGATAGCCTCAGAAGCAAGCACATTATTCTTTACAACCTAGGTTATGGAGAAATACACCTTTTCCTTCTTCCTGCTGATAGGAGAAGATCATTGTCATTGAGCCCCTCTGTCACATGGGATTGGGATTAATTTTCTTCTCTCATTCCTTGACAGACCCTGGCCACCTACTCAGTGTCTGATGCCGTTGCTACTTACTACATGTATATGAAGTACGTGCATCCCTTCATTTTTGCCTTGTGTACCATCATCCCCATGGAGCCTGATGAGGTGAGTGCTTTCCCAAAATGATGATGTCTTTGCTGGGTGAAGCACCATGATGCCCACGCTGCAGGGATGCTCTGGCCACAGATCTGATTCCCACTGCCTAGACACTCTGCATGTGTGGCAGGAAGGGAGGGTGGGTTTACAGGCTACTCCTTTCTCCTACAACCGTGGACTGTTTGGAGACAAGTTTCTATAAGCAGACACCTGAGATTTGGCAGTGCAGGGCTGAAAGCATGGCTGATGCTCCATGCTCAGCAAAGTTCACTTGAAGTCGTGGCCATGCATAGGTGGGTCTCCTAATGGCTGTTACCAGGGAAGATGATGAGGAAGCTGTCAGTGCTAAGCATGTAGAAGATGTCAGTCTGTTCCCACCTGGCTGAGTGACAAAGGCACTTGATGGAGTGGTGTTGCAGTTGTGTCACCAGCTGAAACTGTGCATCTCGTGTGACAGTCCAGTCTTGCCAGGGTTGGGACAGTATTTCTACAAAGTCACAGACTGGTTTGGGTTGGAAGGGATCTTAAAGATACTCTCGTCCACCCTCCTGTCAAGGGCAGAGACACCTTCCAATAGACCAGACTGCTGCGAGCCCTGTCCAACCTGGCCCAGAACACTTCCAGGAATGGTGTAGCCACAGCTTCTCTGGGAAACCTGTGCCAGTCCAGTGCCTCACCAACCTCACAGAGAAGGATTTCCTCCTGATATCTAAATCTACTGGTTTTGAATTTGAAACGAGATTTGGTTTCTCATGTGCAGGTGTTAAGAAAAGGATCCGGGACACTGTGCGAGGCACTGCTGATGGTTCAGGCCTACCATGCCAACATCATCTTCCCCAACAAGCAGGAGCAGGAATTCAACAAACTTACAGAAGATGGACATGTGCTGGACTCAGAGACCTACGTGGGAGGCCATGTGGAAGCACTGGAATCTGGGGTCTTCCGCAGTGACATTCCCTGCCGCTTCAAAATGGTAATGGGCCAGCAGCCAGCCTCTGTCCTTGTGGAGCAGCCTGACGGGGAGGGACAGCCTTTTCACAGATGTTGGGATCCGCACTGTATACCTGCTGGGCTTCTAGGGCAGCACCTACAATCACAGAAATCAGTAATGTTGGAAAAGCTCTTTAATGTTGCCAAGTCCAACTGTTAACCCAGCATTGCCAAGGCCACAACTAAACCCTGTCCCCCAGTGCCACTTCTGCATGTCTTCTGATCAACTCTAGGATGGTGATTTCACCACTGGCCTCAACACCCTGTTATGCTTGGCAACCTCCAGGAGATCCTTGCTACCTGAAGCTGGGCTGGGATGGGGTGGGGGGAGATCTCTAAGTGGCCATCTGTGCTTCACTGGGAGAGCAAGAAATCCAGAGCTTGTTGACAGCAGGGGATGGTGGTGAAGTAGGGGTTTGGGTTTGTTTTTCAGCCAGTGGTTCTTGGAAGTTATGCCTCTGTCGCTTGGGGTCCTGTCCTCTCTCTTAAATGGAGATTCTTCTGAACCCTTCCTGAGGGTTTTTTACCTGTTTCTCCTACCTCCATCACCTCAACATGTCTCTTACATCTTAGAGGTCCCCAAGCCAAGCAGGGACAGGGGTGCAGGGCAGAAGCTGCCAGTCTGCAGCCAGGCACAGCTGCCTATGGCCTGCCTCACTGCCATCTCCGTGTCCCTGTAGAATCCTGCTGCCTTCGACTTCCTGGTGCAGCATGTGGAGAAGACCCTGCAGCATGCCATCGAGGAAGAGGAGGGTCTGCCCTTGGATCAGGTCACCAACTTCCAGGAGGTACAGCACCCAGAGCACAGCTCAGCTGGGGAGGAAACTAAGACTGCAACTCTAAAATACTTGTTTGGGTTTGGATTATGCTCTACAAAGAGAGACTTAGAAGCGCATCTACAGGCTGAGTCCTGCAGCCCAGCCTGGGGATCAGGGTCTCTGCCCCACCTGAGATATGCAGTTCCTGATTTTTCCTTTGCAGGTTCAACCAGGAGCAAAGCTCTGAGAGAGCTGGGAAAGAATTTATGGAGAAGGCAGAGCCCTCAGATATCCCAAATCTCTTGTTCCTCTTGTTCCCTACTTCTTATCAGCTACAAAAGTGCAGGTTGCCCCTCTCCAAATCCAAGTCTGGAATTTCTCGGATGGCAGCACTAGACTGGGGACCTCTGGTCTTTGCTGTTGTCTCCATTAACACATTTGCACTAAAAGGTCCCCAGTCAAGGCATATTTAGGAAGCAGCTGCTCCCACTTGCCAGGTATCCCTACAGAAAAGCTTACCATGGAGGTCTGAATGAAAACCTGAAGCACCAGTGGTCGGGGAGTCCCTCATCTGCTCCTCTGGTGCTTTAGATCCATCCCCAGAGCCTGTGAAGAGGAACCAAATTCAAAAAGTATTTGACTCATTAACTCCTTGCTGCCCTAGTTTCACTTCTCTTTCTCTCACCATAGGTTTGTGATGAGATCAAGGCCAAACTGAATTCTCTGAAGGATGTTCCCAACAGAATTGAGTGTCCTCTTATCTATCATTTGGATGTGGGGGCCATGTACCCCAACATCATTCTGACCAACAGGTTGCAGGTGGGTAACATCAATCTTGTCTCTCCTAATCTGACTTCCAGATAACCTTGATGGTCCCCCTGGATCTCCTTAAAAGCAAGGGCTGAATTTTCTGCACAGAGCAGGGGAAGCAGATAAGGGTGTGAAATATGGTCAAGCTGCCATGGAATTATAGAATCATGGAATTATTTTGGTTGGAAAAGCCCTCTAAGACCATTGAGTCCAACCACTCTGCCAGCATTGCCAAAGCCACCACTAACCCATGTCCCCAAGTGGCATATCCACGTGGCTTTCAGGAGAATGCCACTCTGGGCAGTCTGTGCCAGTGTCTGATTACCATTTCAGTGAAGGATTTTTCCCTAATATCCAACCTAAACATCTTCTAGCACAGCTTGAGTCTGTTTCCTCACTTGTTTCCTGGCAGCAGAGCCTGACCCTCACCTGGCTGCACCCTTCTACCAGGGAACTGTAGGAACAAGAATGTCCTCCCTGAGCCTACTTTTCTCCAGGCTGTGCCCCGCAGCGCTCCAGCCCCTTCCCCATCTCTGTTGTCCTTCTCTGGATGGCCAGGTCTTCAGAGACTCAGCTACAGCTTTAGTTAGAACTCTTTCCAAAAACCCAGCTGTTGTTTTAAGGGGCTTGTGCTCCTGAAAGGTTCTGCAAAGGAGAACCCACTGAGTACCATCTCTGATGTTCACACCTGAGCTCTCCTGTCACTCCGCACCTGCTCTAGCATGAGTTGTCACGTGGGTGTCTCACACCCATTCACACCTGTGTGTCTGTTACTGCATCCAGCCCTCGGCCATGGTGGATGAGGCCACGTGTGCTGCCTGTGACTTCAACAAGCCGGGTGCCAACTGTCAGCGCCGGATGACGTGGCAGTGGAGAGGAGAGTTCAGTGAGTACAGGAAGGACCATGTGGTCCAGCCCACAGAGATGGAGCGAGATTCCTGCCTCTCCCCTGAGAGACTGCTGCCTTCCTCTGCAGTGCCTGCCAACCGCAGCGAGTACCACCGCATCCAGCAGCAGCTGGAGTCGGAGAAGTTCCCTTCCTTGTTCCCTGATGGACCACCCCGTGCCTTCCATGAGCTTTCTCGGGAGGAACAAGCCAAGTATGAGAAAAAGCGCCTGGCAGGTAAAAAAACTAATCAAGGTCATGATCCTGGCAGTGTTTTGCAGCCTGGACTGTGAGCGGTGTTCAGCAGTAGTGACCCATCCTAGGGCTGTGGGGTGGTCTCAGAACTTTTCCAGGATTCCAACAGACTCATGCATGCTTCCTAAGAGGAGCCAGGCCACTGGTATCTCTGTCAGTGTCTCCCTTTGTCTTGGAGACCCACAGATTTGAGCTGAAACATGAACGGCTCCGTTTTTTGTAAGGCTGCTAAATAAAGCCAGTTAATGAAAGGGAAACATCACGTTATCCTATCACCTGGAGGGATGCTGTCCAGCAGAACCACCCAGATGGCTGGGGGCAGAGCCTGGGTTCCTAGGTGGGCCATATGATTAGTTTGTCGTCCACCTTGCCCTCCATCTCCATAAAGAGATGATGCATCTTTCCATACTGGGATCTTCCTCTCCCTTTGCAGTAGGACTGCCCCCACTCACCCATGCTTTATGCTTAGCTGCCTCCCTATCCTTACTCTGCTCATCACTTTGGAGCACAGCACACAACCTCCCTCTGCCTCCCTCCTTGACCAGATTACTGCCGCAAGGCATACAAGAAGATCCATGTCACCAAGGTGGAGGAGCGAGTCACCACCATCTGCCAACGAGAAAACTCCTTCTACGTGGACACGGTGCGAGCATTCCGGGACCGCCGATACGAGTTCAAGGGGCTGCACAAGGTGCCAAGCCTGGGACCTCTTGTGCCTTGCTGAAAACCTCAAAGGATTACTCTGTTGGCTTCCCACTGATAGACAGCAGGGTTGTATTAGTTGTTGGGAAGAAATTCTTTGTTGTGAGGGAAGTAAGGCGCTGGCAGAGTTTGGCCAGAGAAGCTGTGGCTGCCCCATCCCTCAAAGTGTCCAAGACCAGTTGGGTTGGATGGGACTTAAAGCAACCTGGTCTAATAAAAGGTGTTCCTGCCCAAGGCAGGGAGTGGGATGAGATGAGCTTTGAGGTTCCTTCCAACCTAAACTATTTGTTCCTCCCAACAAACTATTCTCGGAGGCTCTGAGGCTCTACATCTGGCAGAGTTAATTAAAGAGCTGTTGCTTTGCAATTCCTCCCAGCTGCCTCTTTTGCCATGATTATCAGGGCTGACAGAGAGACTTTTCCTACACTGGTGGTTCTGCTGTCAGCCAGGCGTCACTGCAGCAGGCAGTGTATTGAATTCTCTGCACACAACCAGCTGATGCTGGTTGAATTCTGATCAATTATGGGAGCTGCAAGTCTGTTCTGACAAGGGACAAAGTGCCTCTGGCCAAGCCCTCCTGTGCTGCAAAAGAAAATGGGTTGTTTGACTCACGATGCTGATCTTTGGCAAAAATATTCCTGTAGAGCTGCAGTGCTATACTGGGACAGAATGGAAACCAGTTGGGTGCCACCAGCTGTGATGCGTGGAATTGTCCTGACTCTGCCCTTGGCATGCAGGTGTGGAAGAAGAAGCTGTCTGCAGCAGTGGAGACAGGAGATGCCTCTGAAGTGAAACGCTGCAAAAACATGGAGATTCTCTATGACTCCCTGCAGCTGGCCCACAAGTGCATCCTCAACTCCTTCTACGGATACGTCATGAGGAAAGGGTAAGTCTCCCCCCGGGCCGTCCAGGATCCTCTAGAGAGGACCCTTGGAAACTAGGGTTCTCCTGATGACGTAGTCTCTTCCTGAAGCACCAAGATGAGAGTAGGTCCTGCCTCTAACGCTCTTCTCTTGCTTCTGCCTACTACTCCTCATCCTGGAGACTCTTACCAGACATTAAATGATGGGAATCTTGTCTGTTAGTGGGTTTTCAGCTTTTCTGGAGCATCATAAGTAGAGACTTTCATAGGAGAACACTGTTCTCCTATGAGAAGGCCCAGTGTTTTGTTTCTTGCCCTTCTTCCTCTGGAGATCCTCCTGCCTTTCCATAGCTGAGTTTTGGAGGGAGCATGTCATGCTTTTAACTGTGACTCCTCTGCTCACAGAGCTCGCTGGTACTCCATGGAAATGGCTGGCATTGTCTGCTTCACAGGGGCAAATATCATCACCCAGGCCAGAGAGCTGATCGAGCAGATTGGGTGAGTGCGTGCTGAGCTGAAGAAGGTTCGTCCGTATCTAGGACAGATGTGGGAGCATGTTAAACACTCGAATTTTCAAACTCGAAAACACATTTCCTATCAGGAAGGGCTGAGAAAGCTGGTGGTTTTCCTCCTGGAGAAGAGAAGGCTCCAGAGAGACCTTAGAGCCCCTTTGGGTGCTTAAAGAGACTCCAAGAAAAGGTGGAGACAGATTTTGGGCAATGGCCAGGAGTGGTGGGACAAGGGGGAATGGCTTCCCACTGCCAGAGGGCAGGGTTAGATGGAATATTGGGAAGAAATTCTTCTCTGCACAGGTTGCCCAGAGAAGCTGTGGCTGCCCCATCCCTGGAAGTATTTCAAGGCCAGGTGGACAGGGCTTGGAGTAACCTGGTCTAGGGGAAGTTGTCCCTGCCCATGACAAGGAAGTGTTGGAATGAGATGAGCTTTGAGGTACCTTCCAACTTCAAGTGCTTTGTGATTCTCTGATTCTACGAGCATTCAGATTCCTGACTCTGCTGTTTGAGGGTTTGCTTTGCAGAAGGGAACAGAGTGGATGCAACAGGCTGCTGCTGTCTTCATGGGGGGCACAGAGCTGATCCTCATCTCTCATCCATTCTGCTCCTGACAGTGGCCTCCCTTCCTTCCTTAGGAGACCTCTTGAACTGGATACCGATGGGATTTGGTGTGTCCTTCCAAACAGCTTCCCAGAGAACTTCGTCATCAAGTCAACCAATATCAAGAAGTCAAAGGTGACCATCTCTTACCCAGGTGCTATGCTGAACATCCTGGTGAAGGTGAGTCTGGCACCTGTCCAGGCCAGCTCTGCAGCCTGGGAAAAGGAGATGGAGCGCTGATAAGTAGGGAGAGTCCCTTTTCCATCTCAATTCCCCGTGTAGTGAATGAGATGTTGGGGGTAATGGCCCTGGAGAAAGAGGCTCAATTTTCCCCATCAGAGAGGGAGGTGCATGCTTACCTGTGAAGTTAGGGAGTCCAGCAGAAGGTCTAAACCTATCCCCTGCTCACTCCAGGCTCTGTAAGGCAAGAAAATATAATTTTAAGGTCCAAAGCCTTTTTCTTCTCAACGGGCAGGATAGGTGTTTTGACTTTTGAGTCCTAAATTGTACTGTGGCTTCCAGAGGGATGCTCAGGTGTCCTTTTGGGCAGGGCGTGTCCTGGGGCATCCCCTGGTGTGACCCAACAGCTGTGGATTAAACCTGTTCTCCTGGGGCTGTGCCCACAGGAAGGCTTCACAAATGACCAGTACCAGGAACTGCAGGATCCAGCCTCACTCACCTACATCACACGCTCAGAGAACAGCATCTTTTTTGAAGTGGATGGTCCATACCTGGCCATGATCCTTCCAGCCTCCAAAGAGGAGGGCAAGAAGCTGAAGAAAAGGTGAGATTTCAAAGCTTGAAATATTGTCTCTTTCCCTGAGTCACAGACCACGGATCTCGTTGTCTTTGTGCATGTGTGGGGCGTGTTGGTCCTTGTCTCTAGAGCCAGCAGCATTTGACTCAACTGGCTTTAAATGACAAGTTCCTTACATTACATCATTGTTGAATCCAGCTACTGTGGCAGTAAATTTTAGCAGATAACAGCAAAACGACATTTTTTCAGCCTAGTGACCAGACATCTCCCTGTTTGGCTCTGAGGTGTGCAGGAGAACACTGACTTTCCTTCTGAGGATTTCTAATACTGCTTGTATTCAATCTAATCTGTTTAAATTCAGCAGTTCCTGCCTTCCTATCTCTCAAGAGTTCACAGACTTCCAGTAACACTTCTCCTGTGTGTTTCCCCTTCCCTCTCCATCTGTAAGTAGGACTTGTTCTGCCCTTAATGTCACATTGTAGGATAGTTGTACCCAAACTTCACTCTTTTCTCAACCACCTCCTAACCAAGAATGTGAGATAGAGCAGTAGCATCCGTTAGTTTGGGTGGCAGCCCACAGACTTGGATCTGACTCCAAAACATGCTGTTGCTATCCCCAACATCCTCTGTCCTCACAATTCTGGGCTTTTTTGTGCTTAATCCCTGACAGGATGAGGTTCAGCACACACCATTCCCTGCCAGTGCTCCTCTCCAGGCATTCAGACCCTTCTGCAGGAGTCAAAGTGTTGCTCAAATCTGAGTGGGCTGTGCTTGTATGACTCCCATCAGGGCCTCTGGATTCCTCTAGTTTAGGGGTCTTAGAAAGGGCATTTATTTCCTGGTCACTCTCCAAGCACAACAGCCTGGAGGTGGCTGCAGCCACCATGGTTGGTGGAGAAGGAAAGGCGCTGTGCTGATGGCAATGTGGGCAGGTGGAGAAGGGCTGGTCAAGCAGGTTTGAGTATCCCCTCTCCTCAGTGGTCATTCCCACAGTGGTGCTTTGTGGTTTTTTTGAGACATACAGATAATTTTCAGGGCAGTGAAAGGCAAAACAATGCAAGAGAAAAGGCAAGAGGGAGGAATGTTCCCTTAGGTGTGTCATGGCTGCATCCAGTTTCCTCTCAACCCGTCTGCCAGCACAGGAGTTGCCAGTTTCCCTCTTTCTAAATCTCTTCCTAATATCTTCATTTCTCCACTTGGGCTCTCATCTCCCACCCTTACTTACAGGCAGTTAAGGTTATCCTCCACCAATTAACTCCTCACCCTCAGTGGTGCATGAAGGTTTGGCATGCTCAGCACAAGAAAACATGGAGCTGCTGGATTGAGTCAGAGGAGGCCATGGAGATGCTCCAAGGGCTGGAGCCCGTCTGCTCTGGAACCAGGCTGGCAGAGCTGGGAGTGTTCACATGGAGAAAGGAAGGCTGCAGGGAGAGCTCAGAGCCCCTTCCAGGGCCTAAAGGAGCTCCAGGAGAGCTGGAGAGGACTGGGGACAAGGGCTGGGAGGGACAGGACACAGGGAATGGCTTCCCACTGCCAGAGGGCAGAGCTGGATAGGATATTAGGACGGAATTCTTGGATGTGAGGGTGGTGAGACCCTGGCACCGGTTGCCCAGAGAAGCTTTGACTGCCTCACAGTGTTCCAGGCCAGATGGACAGGACTTGGAACAGCCTGGTCTAGTGGAAGGTGTCCCTGCCATGGCAGGGCCATGGGACTGGATAATCTTTAAGGTCCCTTCTGCTGTGGTTCGATGAGTCAGTGTGGATGAGCTGGGGCAAGAGCCGATGTCCTTTTCCAGACCAAGGTAAAACAGTTGCTAGAGAAACTGTAGATGCTTAAGATTATCCAGGTGCTGCTGTGGCTCCTTTGAATGTGCTGGATGGTGGCACAAAGGCATGGGGCAAAGCACCCTGGCAGGAGGGATGCCAGTGGCATCGTGGGGGACATGTCCCGTGGTGTAGGCTTGGTTTATTCACACTCTCTCCCAGGTATGCCGTGTTCAACGAGGACGGGTCCCTGGCTGAGCTGAAGGGCTTTGAGGTGAAACGCCGGGGAGAGCTGCAGCTGGTGAAGATATTCCAGTCATCTGTATTTGAAGCCTTTCTGAAAGGCAGCACCCTGGAAGAGGTCTACGCTTCCGTGGCCAAGGTGGCTGATTACTGGCTGGATGTGCTGTACAGCAAGGTGGGCACAGCTCACAAATCTGTGCTGCAAGGTGGAGCCTGGGAAGGAGCATCTGAGCTGGTCCGGCACTGTGGGAGGGTAGACTTTGCTGCCACAGAGTATGCACCCCATGGAGTGCTCCATGCTGGGGGCAGAGGGTCTGGAAAGGTGCCTGACAGGAAAGGATCTGGGGGTGCTGATCAACAGTGACTAAACATGTGCCCAGGTAAACAAGAAGGGCAATGGCACCTGGCTTGTACCAGCCATAGTGTGGCCAACAGGACTAAGACAGTGGAGAAGGGCTGGACACTGGTGAGGCACCTTGAGCCCTGGGGTCAGTTTTTGTCCCTTCATGACAAGAAAGACATTGATGGGCTGGAGCATGTCCAGAGAAGGGCAAAGAGCTGGGGAAGTGGCTGGAGTGCAAGTCTGATGAGGACCAGCTGTGGGGGCTCAGCCTGGAGAAAAGGAGGTTCAGGGGGACGTTCTTACTCTACAACTACTCTACAGCTCCCTGACATTAGGGTGGATCCAGGTGGGAGTTGGGCACTTCTCCCAGGGATCAAGTGACAGGATTAGAGGAAACGGCCTCAAATTGCAGCAGGGGAGGCTTGGGTTGAGTAATAGAGAAAATGTCATCTCCAAAAGGATTGTCCAACTCTGGCAGAGGCTGTCCACAGCAGTGATGGAGTCCCTATCCCTGGAGGAATTTAAAAGCCCTGTGGATGTGACGCTTGGATACATAGGCTAGTGGTGGCTTTGGCACTGCTGGGGGAATGGTTTGACTTGGTGATATTAGAGGGCTTTTCAACCTGAATGATTCTGTGATTCTGTGAGACAAGGGTGTGGGAGGGAACAAGAGTCTAACTGGGTCCTTGTCATGACCTGCTGGTCTGGGGACATGGTGTTCATCATAAGTTCTCATCAGGTTGAACAAAGACACCGGTCATGTGTCAGGAACTCTTTAAGTTTTATTAACAAGCCACAACACACCTTTACACAAGCTCCCCAGTCCCACAACATGGCTCGATACAACGTATGAAGTAGAATATGATGGCCTTGCTTTGCTCAGGCAAAGCAAGGGAAGAAAAAATACCACCAGTCCTTAGATCTGTGTTGGTCTTCCTTTGGTCACGCCACATGGATGTCCCAGAGCTGGGGCAAACAATGAGACAAAGAAAGTGGAAGAGAAAGAGGAGAAAAAGAAAAGACAGGGGGCCTACTTGCTCCCTTTCATGCACAGCCAGCCCTTCTGGTATGGGAGAGGGGACTAAGCATAAGTATTAATGTGGCAGGGAATTGGCTCAGAACAGCACTGCCACTTCTCTGTGGGACCCTCTCCTCCTATCGCACCTTTCCTGTAGCAATACTCAGAACGTTTGAGACAAAACATGTTTAGTTCTAATCCTCTACAGTCCTTCGTTTTGTGATGCTGTTTTACAAAAAATTCTTGGTGAGCCCAGATTTACATGCACCACACAAAGCTGTGCTGCCACAGCCCGGCCGTGGCACAAACTGGTGCAGCCTGAAACCCATACACCCTTTTTTCTATAGATCCCACTGGCGGCTGCACCAGGCAGCAATTCCCAGGCTCCCTGTAAGAGACACATCAGCTGTGTGTGGTGCTCCCTGTTCCTGACAGCAAAAAAGTTTGATCATTAGTTCTTGCTGACTTAGGGATTTACCCTGTCTTTCAGGCTGCCAACATGCCTGATTCAGAGCTGTTTGAGCTCATCTCAGAGAACCGGTCCATGTCACGCAAACTGGAGGACTATGGGGAGCAGAAGTCCACCTCCATCAGCACTGCCAAGCGCCTGGCAGAGTTCTTGGGGGACCAGATGGTGAAGGATGCAGGGCTGAGCTGTCGCTTCATCATTTCCAAGAAACCAGAAGGGTCTCCGGTCACCGAGAGGTAACCCCACCTGGAGGGACCAGGGCTTCTGGCAGTGTGGGAGAAACCAAGAGGGAGATGGGCAGGTAGCAGGAAGGGAGGGAGCTGCAGTACATGGCCAGGTGATCACCTGAATCTGGCACAGGCCATGAGCAGGGCAGTGGGGAACACCATACAGCCCAGCGGCCTCACAGGAGTTCAGGAGAAGCATGGACAATCTCCACAGGCTGGGAGAGTGGATTGTGGGGTGCTAGGACGTTGATTCCCTGCCTTCCCCAGGGCCATCCCCCTCGCCATCTTCCAAGCCGAGCCCAGTGTGCGCAAACACTACCTCCGAAAGTGGCTGAAGAGCCCCTCGCTGCAGGACTTCAACATCCGTGCGGTGAGTGAGGCACCCCTGCAGGTGACCCTGCACCTGGGACTGGGGCTCGTCCTTTTGGAGACACAGCCTGGGCAGTGGCTTCCTGTGCTCACAGAGCAGAGGGCTGGGGGTGCTACTACGGTGTTTGATCCTGTGTCTGGGGGCCCTTCGGCTTGGTTTTCTTCACTGCCCAAGCTCTGTCCTCTTCCCAGATCCTGGACTGGGACTACTACATCGAGAGACTGGGCAGCACCATCCAGAAAATCATCACCATTCCTGCAGCCCTGCAGCAGGTACAGGGCGGGGGGCAATGGGCAGTAGGAAGGATTTGTGAGGGGAACTCAGTGTAATTTGAAGCTACTCTGCAGGTTAAGAACCCAGTGCCACGGGTCCAACACCCCGACTGGCTTCACAAGAAACTCCTGGAGAAGAATGATGTGTACAAACAGAAAAAAATCAATGAGCTCTTTGTTTCAGAAGGCAAGAAACAGGTAAAGAGGGTGAGGGGAAGGTGCTGGTAATGCCACTGAGGCTTTTGTCTTGCAGCCCCCATCCTCCTGCTCTCTTTGCTCTCTCAGGTTCTTGCCAGCCGGCCTGTGGAGGGAACACCCAGTTCACAGGTGGCTGACATAGAGGACTTTGGGGCTGTCAAGATCCCTCAGCCACTGGTTCCCATTGCAAATAAAAGAAAGCGCATCCCTGCAGCAGAGGAAAGCCAACAGCTGTCCCAGGACCTGGAGCTGTCCCAGTCCTGGCGAGAGATCCTGGGCCCACCTCCACCCCTTGGCACCACCAAGGTAGGTGAAGCAGATTGTGCAGGGGATACCCCAAGACTGTACTCATCCATCCAAGCAGCTTGGATGCTGCTTCCAGGAGCAAGCTGTGGGTTTCTGTCTTGGTTTAGAAGACAGGTATCCACTAGGGAAAGCTGGAGTTTCCTTAGAATGGAGAATGTAACCCCCCTCCCTCCGAATTATTATAATTTTGCAATTAAGGGCTTTCAGGCAAAGATATAGGAATAACAGTTCTTTTACTAGGAATGTTAAAAATACAAATGTAATAGTACAAAAAAAAGACAAGTAAGCAACAAAAAAAAAAAACCAAAAAACCCTGACAGAATCAGGGATACAGCCTGACACCCTGTTGGTCTGGGTGTTTGGAAGCAGTCCTCCTGGAGAAAACAGATGTGGCTCTGTTGGAGTAGATGATCCCGTTGAAGAAGGGTCCAGTGATGGTGAGATGAGTCCGATCTTCCTCTGGAGTCCAGTGAAAAAACAGGAATGCCTGGTGTTCTGAGTCTCAGTTTTTATCTAGGTAGGGACCCTGGACCCCCCATCACTGGGTGGAGCATCTCACAATGGGATGATGTAAATGTGTCCTGTCATTGGTGAGCCTTAATGGCCCATTAGTAGAAAATATCCCCCTGGAAGGAGGATGGGTGGTGAAAGAGATAAGAAACAATACCCCACCCCGTTTTAACAGCTGAGCCATTATCAGAAAGGCACCCGCCCCCTCCCCCCAGAGTAACAAGAGATAAAGAAAAACATTTCCCCAATTGCTTTCAGCAGATGAAAATAGAATACATTTTTACTTCCATAACCCAAGACAGTTTCCCAGAACACTCTGCACACGCATGGCTCTAGGATACAAGGAGAAATATAACCAGGAGACAGAAAAGCAACCACTGATAGAGAAAAGGGGGGTGGTGGCTTCACGGCTGGGGCAGGAACATGATGTGGGGTTGGAGGACTAGGCTGCATGGTGTGATGTTGTGGGGCTGGGAAGCCTTTGCTGATTTCATGCTTCCTGTCACCCCGCTCAGGAAGAGCGTCTGGTCTGGCTGCGCTTCCACCAGAAGAAGTGGGAGCTGCAGGCTCGGCAGCGGCAGGAGCGGCGGAAGAGGCGGCGCCTGGAGGATGGTGGGGTGGTGGCAGGTGCAGGAGTGGTCCGCGATGCCCTCTCCAAAGGGCTGGGCAGTTACCTGCGCCGGACAGCACGCAGCATCCTGGACTTGCCCTGGCAGGTGGTACAGGTACTGGTGAGGGGACCTGGCACAGAGCAGCCTGGAACACAAGCCTCACATTTACACTCTGTGGTCAAATGGTGAAGCTCAGGAACCCTGACGTCCGTTATGTAAACCCTGGGGAGCCCAAGAGGGGTGCAGAGTCTCAGACTCAAACATCTGGATGGAAATAGGTGCCTACAGAGTCATTCTTGGTGACTCTCGGATGCATGGGTTGATCTGCTGGTGGAGCAGCTCTAGTTCAGCCTGCGGGCAGCTCTGCCCAGTCATAGAATGGCAAAAAGATCAGCTGAGGCTGGGGCAGCTTTCGTGTCCCTCTGGTCCCACATCCTGCTCAGTCTGGGCCGCCCAGAGTTGGGGTCCCAGGACCACGTCCTGGAATATCTCTAAGGATGGAGAGTGCAAACCTTCCATAGGCAACCTTGACCAGATTCACCTTTGCAGGGAAAAAGTTTCTGACATGCAGAGGAGACCCCCTGCGCTCTGCTTTGTGCCCATGATGTCTGGTCCTCCCACTGGACACCACTGGGTCAGGTTCTGTCCTTTCTGCACTTCCCTTTGGGTATATACATGTGGATGAGATCCCTCTGAACTTTATCTGCTCTGAGATGGACAGTCCCAGTTCTGCCAGCCTTTCCTGATATGAAAGATGCTCCAATCCCTTCTTCTGTCTTGTGGCCCTTCACTCTATTCAGTATCATGTCCTGTGTTGAGGAGCCCAGCACTGGACACAGGATTCCAGTGGTGCCTAGAAGCAGATAATGTACAGATGAAGAGGTGGGGTGGTGTCATCCAGGTGTTTTTCCAAACCTTTGTTATGTGTGGCCACCTAAGCCCAGCCCCTGTCACCCATTTCATCCTCCAGGAAGATCTCAGAGCTGCAGGTCCAGGACTTCAGAGTAACTTGGATTACATTCCCTGGAGTTGGTTGGCCAGCCTGAGGCAGAGTTTTCATGGTACCCTGGGACAGTAGCAGGACACAGGGACTCCAGAGCTGAAAGTGATGATTCTCTAAGCCCCCTGCTTTGTTTTTAGCCACCCGCTGACCATGTAGATCACCAGAGCGCTCTGCAGTGTAGATGTGAGCACTGATTAGCAGGTTGAATCTGCTGATGCTGACCTTGTGCCCCATGTCCTGCAGATTGCTGAGACCAGCCAGCCTGGGCTGTTCCGGCTGTGGGCGGTGATAGGGAGCGACCTGCACTGCATCAAGCTGAGCATCCCCCGTGTCTTCTATGTCAACCAGCGCATCCCAAAGCCTGAGGAGGGAACAGCCTACAGGAAGGTGAGGACCTGCCCCTTCTGGAAGGGGAAACAGCAGCTTGCACTTAGGTAAGGCACTTCACCTCCCCTGTAAGCAGGAGTTACAAGCATCTGCCATGCAACACCTCATTCTCCTACTCCATGGATATCCCTTATTCAGGCCCTAGTCCCTCTGCTAATCCCAGCCTGCCTGGAAATTGAGTTCTCTGTTACAGGAATTTGTAAAGCGCATGAGCATAACCCACTGATTTCCTTAGGAGAGAGCACTGGGAGCTGGCCTGACTCAAGAGCCTGGCTCCTGGCAGTGGTGCCATGTGGTGGGATGTCCCAATAATTCTGTCCCTTACCTTGGCAGGTAAACAGGATCTTGCCCCGCTCAAACTTAGTTTACAACTTGTACGAATACTCTGTTCCTGAAGACATGTACCAAGAGCACATCAATGAAATCAACGCGGACCTCTCCGCTCCAGACATCGAGGGAGTGTATGAGACACAGGTAACTCCTCCAGGTGCTTGTCTTCAAGGGTTGCTGAACAGTAGCTTGTTAGTCTGAGTTCCAGTGGTAAGACACCAAAAATCCAAGACCCTGGACATTGTCCAGGAAACTCATATGGACAGAAATGCTGAGTATCAGCGCATGGGTTACAGTATGTTGAGAAAGTGACTTCAGTTTATTTGGAGTTAGAAAATGCTGGGGAAAAAAAATGAGAGCTTCCTCTAAACCAGTCCAAAGCCAGCCTGCTGGTATTGGAACCAGGAAAGAGAAGGGGCATTTGGAGTGAAGCTGAGGGAAAACCCAAGATATGTGGAGTGATACATAGGTCTGAGTGTCTAAGTGCCGTGTCTTCTAAAACAAGGTTTCAAAAGCTTTAGAAAAAAGAATAGTGTACAACCTGAAAGTTTGGGAAGAGCAAGAAGAACTTAAATTCTGTAGAAAGCAGTGAGACTAAAATTCAATTTGCCAGTGCTGAAAATGGAGGTGAGAACATGGGATGCTTGCTTCCTGTGAGGATACTGGTTTGTCCAGCAGATCAAAACCTGATGACCAAAATTTAACTAAGAAGATATTGCAGTGAAAAGACCTGGCCTGTATGGAAGTGGCAGAATGGACCACACCATTGTAAGAGTGGAGTTAAAGAAAGCATAAAGGCAGGTGAATTTGATACTGAAATGCACTAGGATTATTATGGATGAAAAGTCCTGAGTAGGACAAGCTTTGCTGTGAGCAGAGGTGCCACTGGCTATGAAATGCTTTCTGAGGTGCAGGAGGCTGCAAGGGCAAAAAGATCATCACAGAGCTGGGTGACTTTTGCTACTGAAGTTAGTGGTATAACCTGTGAAGCATTCCAGTGGAACATAGTTAAAGAAAACTTCTTTAATTCACCTTAAGTTTCTGCTTTTGAAAAATTTGAAGGAAAGTCTCTCAAGGCAAGGCACAACTCTTAATGATTACGCGGAGGCTGTGAAATCCTGTGGTGACGTAAAAGGTTGAACCATATATGCCATCAGCAATTGAAAATGGTGCCCACCAAACCATACTGAGGTTTAGTAAACAACACGCAAAACTTGCTTCAGATTACTTGTCCGAAGTGACTGGCACATTCCCAAATTCTTTATATCTATAGACCTTCCTGTAGGAAAAACTGAATCCTCTCCACTCTAGTAGTGTTTAATAAGTGGGAAGGGGAAAAATCAAGAAGTTAAGGGGACATTAAATGAGCAGCTGAAGTAAAACAAAGGGCATGGAAAAGTTTTAAAGATATGAAGGAATGTAGATAGTCATGGGGTAGCAGCATCTGTCATCTGAGGGGAGGTTGAGCAAGTTGGACTGTGCAGCCCAGAAGAAGCTCAGGGGATCTGCTTGATGGGAAGAATGGAGAAGAGGAGCCAGGCTTTGCTCTGGTGCCCAGGAAAGAATGGGAGGCAGTGGACACAACCTAAAACATGAAAATGCTGTGTAAATGTCAGAAAAAACTTCTGCAGATATCATTGAGCAGGTTGCCCAAGAGGTTGTGTAGTTTCCATCCTCACATGGAGACACAGTTAACCCAGCGGGACACTGACCTGGGCAAGGAAAGATATGTCTTGATTTTTAAACATCTGCACTGCAGTTCTGATCGTGATCCCAAAAAACGCAGCAAGAGAAGGATGCAAGGGAGGGAACAGTTTGCCCTCAGGAGTGGAATTTAGGTGGGAATGCTTCATCTTGTTGAAGAGATGTGAGGGGCCTCTACAACTAAAACTAGCAGAAGGGAAGAGCAATCAGGCAAGGAATGTTTATTGTTTATCACTAGTTTTGGACCAGGTTCCTCAACAAGCCATTCAGGAGTCTCCTGCAGCAGTGGTTTAACAGCTACAGGGTTAATAAAACAGGATGGGTCTGTGGTGAATCTCCCACCATGTTGATTATCTGGAGGTTCAAATGGAGCACCTGCCTCGGAGTGACAAACTACAAGTTGCAAGAGCAGCAAGATTACCCAAATGTTGCTCCACACATACTCCAAAGTACCTTGATGGTAGGATCTGGGCCTAGACAGGAAGATGTGGATTTTGAGATACCTGTTCTATACCTTTAGCAGGGCTGATAATACCAAACTCATGCCAAGGCACCTGAGATGTGTGCTACCTGTGGTTTTTAGTCTGGGTTATTCTAGGTCTGCAACCCCCAAGAAGAGCTTAGTAGCAGTTGTTCCATCACGTCTCTCCCCATCTTTCCAGGTGCCACTGCTCTTCCGTGCCCTGATCCACCTGGGCTGCGTGTGCATGGTT
This sequence comes from Hylia prasina, assembly GCA_013397195.1. Taxonomy (NCBI): domain Eukaryota; kingdom Metazoa; phylum Chordata; class Aves; order Passeriformes; family Sylviidae; genus Hylia; species Hylia prasina. The sequence continues at coordinate 8,677 of VYXD01015232.1, read as the reverse complement.
AGCAGGCAGCTCATCCAGCACCTGGCAGGGCGAGAGGCTGAAACCTTCAACATCGAGCACCTGGAGATGTGCTCACTGGCTCAGTTCACTTACCTGGAGCCAGGTGAGGCATCCTGGGAGAGGGGCTCCCAGGGCATCTGGCCCCTGTGGGCACCCCTAATGCTCTGTGCTCTGTGTCCCCAGGAAGCATCCGCCACATCTACCTGTACCACAGCTCCCAGGGCAGCAAGGCACTGCTGGGCCTCTTCATCCCCTCACAGCGCAAGGCTGCTGTCTTCGTGCTGGACAAGGTAAGGAGGGCTGTGGAGGGTGGGAAACTGGGGGTGCTGATGGCTGGACATGCCCTGGCTACGTGCCCTGACAGCCCAGAAATCCCCCATGTCCTAACTGATCCTGTCCACAGCATGGGCAGTAGGGAAGGGAGGGATTCTGCCCCTCTGGCTTGCTCAGGTGAGACCCCACATGCAGAACTGCCTCCAGCCCTGGGGGTTGCAACATTGGAAGGACACGGAGGTGCTGCAGCAAGTTCAGAGGAGGCCACAGAGATGCTCTGATGGAGGCTGGAGCACTTCTGCTTTGGAGCCAGGCTGGGAGAGCTGGAGGTGTTCAACCAGAAGAGAAGGCTCCAGGGAGACCTTAAAGCCCCTTCCAGGGCCTAAAGGGGCTCCAGGAGAGCTGGAGAGGGACTGGGGACAAGGGCTGGAGGGACAGGACACGGGGAATGGCTTCCCAGTGCCAGAGGGCGGGGTTAGGTGGGATACTGGGAGGAAATGTCCCCTGTGAGGGTGGTGACACCCTGGCAGGGGTTTGCTGGCAAAGCTGTGGCCACTCCATCCCCAGAACCATTATAGGCCAGGTTGGATGGGGCCTGGAGCAACCTGGTCTAGTCAACCTCAGGTTGCACCAGGGGAGGTTTAGGATGAATATTATGAAGAATTTCACCAAACAGGTTGCCAAGCCCTGGCACAGCTGCCAGGATAGTGGTAGAATCACCATCCCTGGAGGGATTTAAAAGATGTGAGGATGGGGCACTTGGAAACATGGTTTAGTGTTGGGTGGACTTGATCATAAAGGTATTTTCCAACCTAAACAATTCTGAGGTTATGTATTGTCCCTCTCCGTGACAGGGGGTTGCACTAGACAACCTTTAAAGGTCCCTTCCACCCCAGACCATTGCCTGGTAGGGCCAGGCAGTAGGAGGTTTCTCCATACATGACACATCCCTCCCATGTTTTGGCAGTGCCCCTGGCCCTGCACATCCCAGGATCACTCTTCCCCTGCTCTTACCTGGTCCCTCTTGCACCCAGGTACGCAGCAACCAGATGCCAAACCTCACCACGTTGTTCTCCGTGGAGCGTGCGGCTCTGCTGGAAAAGATGGGCAAGGAGCTATTGCCCCCAGACAAACACACCTTCGAGGTGCGTGCTGAGACTGACCCCAAGGCCATCTACAGAGGTGTCCAGCGGCTGCTCTTGGGCTACAAGGTGAGATGAAGGTGTGGGGAAAGGTTTCACTGGGACCTTCGGGACTGAGGGAAGGATCCTGTGGAAGGCACTGGTGCACCAGTTCCAAGAACACTTGCACGTAACTGCTGGACCCAAGGTCAAGAAGTGGGTGTTTGTTTTCCTTGCGGGGGGCTTACCTGGGGCAGTGCCAGCAGCAAGGCCACCTCAGAATCTGGCTCCATCCCTGTGCTCAGCTGGGGAGCTGGTGGTGTTGAGGTGGGTGGGTGGG
>VYXD01015213.1:1192-27732 GCA_013397195.1 Hylia prasina | reverse complement strand
TTATTATGGAATATTTAAAACATCTGTGATGGCATTATATATACTAAGAACAATTCAAAGTTTGCATTAATGTATTTCAGCAGCTCTAGGTTAGCATGTTGTGATTATAAAACGTTATATACAACATGCCCTTCCTGTATACTATAGGAATGAAAAAGAATGTCATGCACCAGTGCAAATTCCATAAGGAAACTGGCAGAAACATGGCTTTCCAGAAAGAAGGATTTTTTGAGTACATTCGAAGCTCCCAAATTCAGTTCCAAAATATTGCCTGCAAATATAGGTATAAGGTTTGGTCTATAGGCTGCTACACACAACCCCTTACACATCTCTAAAGATATCTAAAGATTCAAAGACTTTGAAACAACATGAACCTGCCTGCTTTTATTTTTACTTCCTTAAAAACTTAATTTCAGTCTGTTTAACTATTACGCTGTAAGTTACAATCCGTCCTGATGTTTTTATTAGGTAAAACAAATCTGGACTTGAGATTACAGAGTCTCAGTTTGCAGACACATGAATCTCAATGTATGAGGGGGAGAAGCCATGCTAATTCCGTACAGATGTCCTGCTGCATTCCTGTAAATTTTCAGACTGAAAAGGAAATGCTGGTTACACCCCTTTCCCCTTCAGCCTACGGTAGAACATTTCACATATTGCATGTGTGTTTTGCATGCAGAGAAAAACAGTCACAGATCTCTGCTAATTCAAGCATCATTTTTATTTCATACACAGATATTTACATAGCTTTCATACAAAGATATTTATTTATCCATTATATATATTGAAATTTTTTTCCCACAAGTTAGAAAAACTAGTCTTTGGGATTCAGATTTCTTTTTCCAACATGCAAACACGAAAAGTAGGAAGAGTATTATTCTCTTAGATATCCTCCTTTGCTTAGGAAAAGAGCATATATTTGTATTTTTATAGGTGTGCAAATGTACAAATATGGTGTTATAGATGTAATGTGAATATTTTTCAGAAGGACTTGGTCCAGGATAACTAAAAAACCCAAACATAACATAAAATGTGACTATTACATAGCCCAGAAGGTTCTTTGTGCAAAATAAGACTTCCATGCCAGAGCTTTTCAGAGCAGCAGCTAAAACCAAGCCATGTTCTCCACTGACTTCCACTGGCACAGAACCTAAAACACATGTGAATATAAAGAAAACATATTTTCTTTTTCTCCCTAATCCATAGATTGAAATCTGCTTTATCAAGTTCCTTGAGTGTCATTCAAGACCATATTAACTTCAAAACAGTTCTGCTGCTATTTACAGCTGCTAGTCTTTTTTATGTTATAGTGGCATCTAGGGGTTTTGTTCATGCACTGTTCTCTGCAGGCATGGGTTGAACAATTAATTTTTGATCCCAAAATATTATGATAAGTGTAAAAGAGGAGGGAATTGTCTAGCAGCAACTGCACAGAAGAAATGCTGGTAAGCTTGGCAGGTGCATTCATTATGCACATTATGCATAGCTACTTAAAATTCTAGAGCTATATGAATGGGGGGGGGGAAAGATGCTTTGCAGATACTTTCCAAAAGAGGAAAAAGGCAGAAATGTATCAAGTTTTTACACGTGCTTGCCTATGAGGTTTGTCCCACAGGCCAGCAAAAGGCAGACTGCCTTCATCCCAAAGAGGAGTAACTGCAAGATTCTTACAAAGTAGGGTCACATAACCTATATTTAATAAAATATAGGATGTGGAATCAGCAAAATCATTTTTTCAGAAGCAAATGAACAAATAATTCATGGCATTTAGCCTGTCTTTGGGAGCAAGTTAATTCTGGCATTCACATTACTCAAACAGCTCAGTGGTGGTAGAGCTCTCAATTTGTAGCTGAAAAGAGTTTACCATAAGCCTACAATTTATTTCATTGTTTATTTATTTGTTTATTTACTTTCCTGTATTCTCCTGAAGTTAAAATAGAACTTGAAAAATATAATGCAATACTGTCTTAAAAAATTCAAAACACTGTGATAAAAATCAGCCCCCTTTAAAAAACATAATCTAAAGTTAAATTGACAGTTGAGATGTGCTATAACAAACATATCAAACTGCATAACACAGCACTATCCATTCCNNGCTTTCTTTCTACCAAGAAAATGCTGGAATAATTTTTCAAAACATGAAAGCAACAAAAAGAGTGAAGCCTAGATTGTAGTTCTCCAATAAACCACAGGCTGATTTTCCGTTTCTTCATGGGAACTGATCTTGCTGCAGAAATCTGAAGAAACAATTTATTGTTTATGACCATCACAAAGAAAATAAATGAGCATGACAAAACAGGTGGGCAGTGATGGTGTTTGGGTACATATCTTTATCCCCTCTGCACATAATTTCATGTAGAAAGTGTAAGTTGTGCACTAATGCTATAGCAGACTGAAGCAGAGAAATGTGAATTGCAATAACCTTCAGGATATTCTGTAAAGCTGAATTAAGGCAAGGAAATAGTAACTTATCCTATAGGGAGCTTTAGATGTAAGGATTTTCATGTAGATGGTTAGTGACTATAAGGCTGGAAAGACAGGTAATATGGGTATCACCTTCACCACAGCTGGTACTTCTAGAAACTTGATTATTATAAACTTTAACTGCCAACACATCAACCTGGCTGCCAAATCCAACTGTTAGCATAAAAACTTCTGTGAAAGCTGTCAGAATTTGAGTTTGTACCCCACAGTTGGCACTCTCACTCAAAATTTACACTGGTTTCTTGTGTTGGCTTTGCTGACATGATCTGTTTATATGTTTTGCTTTATAGACATGTAAAATTAATTTTTAGCTCTCAAATATGTGCAGAGTCTTTCCTTACCTAGGTTGACTTTTGGGAAAAGGGTGCCAGATCTGCCAGAATTGTTGGTTCACAGTTCATTTGACTGGAGATCCTTAACTGATTATTTTTTGAAGACAGACAGTATTTTACATTTGTTATTGGTTATAGCAGTCAAAATATTAAAAATACTTCAATTAAAATAGGCAAATTAATTTTGGGGGTGATCACTCATGCAAGTGAGTGTTATCTTGTTAGAAGGCATCTCTTAGCTTCAACAGAAATTTAAATTTAACAGATTGTTAGTCTTATTGGTGCAAGGCTGAGGTGGGGGGCAATTTTCAGGACTCATATGACCACCTCCCACCAAATATTTATCACTTATGAAACCACAAAATTGTCATCAGTGTTGTCATCAATATTCATACATTAGGACCGTTAGCATTATTCTACACATGCAGCCATTTCTACTTCAGAGTAAACCTCGTATAAAATTTAGTGCACTAAAATTGAAATTATAGATCTCATCCTCACCTATTTCTGATTGAAGTTTATCAGCATTTGCTGGAAATAAAAATGGCAACAAAACTCATACCTGTCTGCTAGCAGAAAAAGTGAACTTTCTTTAGCATAATGGGTCCTGAGAACGTTTCCTTAGCACTCTCCAGTAATGAATTCTAAAATTTAAAGTTTTCAATATTTTGCAGACTAAACAGAAGTTTCAAAATCTCCAGCTACTTCTACATAATTAAAAATGCATTGTTTTTTCAGGTGGGAGATCCACTCACTTTATATCCCAGGACAAATCCAATATTAAAAGACTATAAAGTCAGTTTGAAAAAGGACATTAAAAAAAAAAATCAGTATTCCCACATTTGCAGAAAACATTTCCTACAAATGTAGAGCCACTTAAAGTGCCATTGTATGAAAAAGGACCTCTGGAAATGGAGCGGGTGGAGAATTTTTCTTGGCAATGTGTGAAGATCTATCTTCTGGAGGGTTTTTTTTCATTTCTGAATGTTCCTTTTCAAGACTAGAACTCCATTTTTTTTGTGGCATAAAAGGTTCAGTAGAACACAAAATTTTGGATGAATTATGTCCTGATTTTTTGATAGGAATTTCATGGCGTATCTTCAGTGTTTGGGGATCTCAGGCAATGAGATACACACGAAGTAAGATTTCATAGTATGTAAATTCAATGGAACAGCCTTGATAATGATGAAATAGTATATTAATAATCTTGAAAATCTGGTGTGTAGCCCACAGTGGAATCACTGACCAAGACATGGAGCTGGCTGGACCATATATGGCAGTGGCATGCTGTAATTAGCTAATTCTATGAAAATGAAGAAACAGGTCTAAAATTAGCAGTTACGGGTTTTCCAGTACGTTACTGGTTCCTTAGAGAGCACTGTGAAAACAAAATAATGGTTGAATGTTATTGAAACAATAAAATAGCTAGAAATAATCTTCATGAAACCACCACATTCATTGCCAGGAAACGGTCAGATGTCACATGGACTGATCTCACAAAATCACCAAACTAATCTCCAGATTTCATAGGCTGACTCTCAGAAGTGTGTGGTGTCTCTGTTTCTCTGAGATTACACTGGTTTTGGGAAAATCACCTGCTGTTGGTGTTTCTCACAGGTCCAGTTACTCAATAAAGATGAGGACAGTTTTTCTCTAAGTCATCATTATGCCTTTGCATTCTTGGATGGATCAGTACCTGAGCTGGTTTCCAGGAGTTTATTCATGGGTGATGGATCATCAGAACTGCAACAGCCTCCCTAGGGATTTCTGAACCACTTGGAATTCCTACTATGCCATATAATTGTGTAGCTTCTGATCCCAGGCAATCTAGAAAACATGGATTGCAATTTGTGTTAGTCCAGGATGTCTTCCCAGGTCATCTGGCACAGCCCTTTTGGTAGGGGGAAACTCAGACCCAGTCTGAGCCCGAGTCTCAGGAACCCTCCTGAGGCTGCATAAGTACAACAATTCCTGTCTTTCTAAGAGCTTGTCATGTAACAGAACAGTCTTTAGCCCATATACAGGCAAAAAAAAAATTATTGGAAGTCAAAATCCTTTTAGTGGCACAGAATGGGGATTTGGAATGCTGTCTGCATGCTGTGGGTTGTCAGGTATGAATCGTCATCCTAATTTCCTTGTGAATGACTGGGGTAACTGAGAAACTATATGAGATAATACCCTATAAATAACAGTGGGTGAAAACAGTTTGAGCAGAAACAGGAACTAAAATTTCTAGATGTAAATAAGAAGTAATACTCGTTCTTAGCTTAGACAAAATATGTGGAGCCTCACTTTTGACTTCTCAGAGAATCTTTTTTTTCCTAGAAGAAAGAAATGGGCATGTTCCCTGCTTCCCTTCTGTTTCTCTGCTGCAGAAGCCAGCACACGTGTGGCCACTCCTGGGGTGTGCTTGGCAAGCACCAGAGCACAGATGCCAAGCACTGGACTGCTTTTTCCAGGACTAATGTACAGGACTGTGGCTGTCTGCCTGGCTGGATTTCCTCATGCTCCAGACTGGCCCCACATTTGGCTGCCAAAACTACTGAAGGAGTTGCCAACAGGAGTAGCGTCAGGATTAGTCTGGTTTGCTGTGCTAGCCTTCAAGATGCTATGATCTTTCAATTTTCTGTTCACAAAATGGAAAAAAAAAATTGTGTGTGTGTTTCATAACAAAATTCTAGAACTGTGGGGTTGTGGTTTTTTGGTTTTGGTTTGGTTTTTTTTAGAGCTCCCTTTTCAAGTGACTTTTGTGGTGGCAGAAGACAAAATGCCACATTTATTTCAACTGTTAGAACACATAGAGAAATTTCAAATGTACAAATTCTGCCCATGTTTTTTGAGCAGACCACAGACTTACCAAGTTCCTTTCCTGATTTGCTCACAGCTAAATGGGAGAACCCTACTGCTTTCTGCATTTCTTCAGGATTGAGTATCTTGAATATTTTTAAGTTGGCAACAGGGCAAAGCTTCTTTGTGTTTTTAAAAACAGCATGTAAGGACAAGTTAAGGACATTGTTTAGTTTGTGACTAAAGCATGACAAAACAGGAATACAAAAGAATACTGATACAAAACCTCTATTTGGATCTGGAACAAATGTACCAATCCAAACTTCTTCCTGAATGTTTTATATGCATCAGATAATGCTGTCACTCCAAAGGGAAGCACATTTCCTGATGGGAAGCAGACTAATTTGCACAGAAGAATGAAAATTGGGAAATGCTTCCATCAGTAAAGTTCTTGGGAAAAGAAGGTGAAAAAAATTAAGAAGCAAAAATGCTTAAAAAATAAATATCAGTGACAGAGGAAATAGTAAAAAGGAAGTAGCAGAACTTGGATCAGGGAGGACTGCATGTGGAGACATGTCTAAACCTTGTGGTCTTGAGTCCAGTTCATATCACAGGAACATTTCAAAACTTGGGCCTCACTCTGTGCCCCAGAGACCTTAAACCAGCCTAGGAATGGAGCAGTACTTGACATGTGTTAGAGGAAAATGTAAATTACCTTTTTTAAGGCAATGGCAAGGAAAGAACAGTGAAAAGTACAAAACCCCCATGCTATGATTAAAGATTATGTAAATCTTCATCCATTTGTTACAGCTGTTCTTCCAAGGAAAAAGAAAGGATCAAGTGGGATAGACATTCCAGAAATATCTTTGTATTCTTCTACTTTCTTTTTCTTGTTTGTAGAGGATAGGAAAAATAACGGAACCTTTTATTGATCAAAAAGACTTAAAGTAAGAAACAGACATTAAAAAAATTGGGGGGTGGGGGGTGGTAAGAGTGGTGTCTTTGGGATGGAATAATGGATTAAAAGAATGCAAGACTCTTTAAGGAGTTGTGAGGAGTATTCATTGACATGTCTGGGGACCATGAAAGGTGTGTGTGTTTTATTGGGTAAACATCAATAAACTTCTCAAATAAACTCACCAATAAACTTCTGAGAAGTTCTACTGGATGGTTCCAAAAGATCCTTACCCAAACCACCCTCTTTTGCAGGGATAGCTCTTCCTGGATTTCATATCTATTTCTTGTTGCAGTCAAAAACAGGAACAAGAGAGGCAAAGAGAAGAAAAAATTGCAAAGGGCCACTGTAGCCATTGTGCTAAACAGATATATTTAACATGTCTCTCCAAGAATTACAGAAAATTTTGAGGAAATTTCTGTAGGACAGATGTCAATAAAATGCCATCCATTTCCAGGCTGTGAATTCTTCACAAAACTGGCATAATTCTTCACACAGAGAGAAGGTCTTTTGTCTTCTTGATCTGATGTAGGCTCCACAACAACAACAATAACAAAAGTCCAAAGTAAAATGTACTAAACTTGTTTTAAGACTACTAGAATTTAGCAGAGACAGTATCTTTACAGATTTAGTTTCAATATTTAAAATAAGAATGTGACCACAAAATTAGTCCTGTTCTTTAGTGGTACAAGATACAGGATACTGCATTTGGTCTGAAACTAGTAAGCAGGCATATGAATTTCAAAATTTTAAATGTGGATATCTGCTGTTACAGAAGTGGAAGAGGTTTTATTCTATACCTCTAGGACTTTTGATGTGATTTTGCTTTGCTTTATTTATCTACAAGATGGGAATTAAAGGCGCATTCTATATTTGCAAACCAATTCCACTTCAATTTTTGGAAAACATTTATAGGGAAGTGGGGGAAGCCTGACTTTGCTTTCTTCTAGAAGACAAAGTAAGCAGAGCTCAAGGTTTAAAGCAGGTCCTTGAGCTTCTAAATGTCCAGTTTGCTAGGACCGTAATAAAGTCCTGCAAATAAAAAATTCTTTGCGAACATTAGCAATAGAATAAGAAAATAGCAATAATTATGTCAAATATAAGTTTTAAAAAGCTCTCAAATTTTCCTGTCTTTCTGCTAGTTATGGCAAGCAATGAGAATATGAAAAAGGGGAGGAAATAAAAAGGAAAAAAAAAAGAGAGAAGGAAGATGCAGATGAATTTCAATTTGTTTATGAAATCTTAATGAATGCAGTGAGCATTTTGGAGATAGTGACTTGACTTGCATGTTGCATTGTGCACATTTGTTGCTGTGCTTTCTGCACTCTGGGCTTTCTCCAGGACTTGTGACTAAATTTAGTAGCTGTCAAGATTTCTTTTCTGCTAATACACATTTCAGCCTTTTTAAATGAGCCTGTGACCCTCTCAGGTGCCGTGGTTATAGTTCTGCTGAGTCCTCAACCAACAAAAATTCATAAATACTTTTACTTAAATTTACTTCCACTTGAAAACACCTAACCACTGCATAATTACAATACAGTGTGGCTCAAGTAATCTGCAAATTTGTGATTGTGAAAGATGCCAATAGATATCACAACTTTACATCCCTGAGCTATGGATCAGATGGGACACATTCTCGTTAAGCATACAGATTGTATTTAAAGGAAAAAATAACCATTTAATTCTTTTCACTGGAGGTCCTCTGTCTGCTTTTATCACTCATCATTGATAGAATGTGTTCTAGGCCAAGTCAGAAAATGCAAATCAAAATGCTGTCTTTGGTATGAAGTGGTGTGGTTTAGTTTTAATGATATTTATTATTATTATTATTATTTTGAGTGGTCTGGTGTTTGGTTTTGTTTTATTGATTTTTGTTGTTGTTGTTATTGTTAGTTCACACAGAAATTCCTGTACATGAGAAAGTAGCTTATACTGTATTTTTTTCAAAAATTCAGTAACACAAAGAAAACAAGTGTTAATGAAATTTTGAAGGAATCTAAATATTTCCCACAGCATTTTCTATTTCTAGAATGCTATAAGTAAGTCTCACTGTCACAGTTGGATCTCCTTTTTTCCCCTGGAGATTTTGTGCAGTTGGAAGAAGACAGAAGCCAATTTTTCAGAATAATTAATATGTACATAATTATGGATTCTTTGGGACTTTTTCTACTTCTGTTGGCAAATGGAAGAATGAAATATCAGGAACACAGATATTATTAAGTTGTTCTTCAGGCAATCAGTTTATAAGGGACAATACAGACAAAGGTAATAAATTCATAAGGAAAAGCTGAAAAAGGACACCAAACCTTGTGTCTGCACTTCATAGCTCCTGAAGCTGGAAATTTCTTTTTTCCCCTTCTGACCAAGAGGAAGAATCAGTGACAAAAATCTTTTCAGTTCACAAGTGCAGAATCAGAGCAAGGCAGGAAAGCCAAATGCTCTTCAAAACAGAAAATATGTGTGTGGAGAAAAGGGTCCTAATTTGCTACTGGATGTGTCTGGAAAAGGGGAATGGTTGTTTTCTGTGAGCTTGATGGGCCAAAATCAAAGTGTTTCCCTGAGAGCTTTGGAGGATGTCGTTCAGCCATAAAATAAACTCACCTGACATTATTGACCATGATTCTACCAGGCAGGTGAAAACAAAGACAGCTAAAATTAATTTTGCCTGTAATCTATAACAATTATAGGTTCTCTAAGATTTACAAACCCTAATAAAGAATGGAAATTATAGTAAGTAAATATATATTCTAAAAGGAATGTAAGGATCTTAGATTACAGCTAATAAATATGGATCTCTGTGCAGAATATGTGCCCTGAGATGGCTGCCTGCTGCTTTTTGCATTGTTTCGTTTGGGTTTTTGCTTTTTTTCAAAACAGCTGAGTAGAGATGGCTGGCTGAGAGAAATGACAATTATCTTGCCTACCCATTTTCCTATCTACAACAGACACTGGCGGGGGGAAAGGGGGGGGGAAAGAGAAAGAAATATGCCAGATGTGTTTCTAGCATGTTGCTATGAGGGAAACTGCAACAAATGTTGACATTTTGGCATTGAGAACTTTGCTTTAACTAGGGTCTAAGTGGTGGAATGTCAACATTCTTCACTTTCTCCTAGTAAAATATTTGCTTTAAAATGTAAATGAAGGCCAAAGAGCTTTTTCTTCGTATCAGCTTGTCAAAACATCTGGATTTGTGTTTACGTTGCTTGGAATCACGGGGTTATTCTTCAAAAAAACCTGCTTTTATTTTCTGATTTCTAGCTGAACCTCTCAAACATGAAGCGCTCTTCTGAGCAATGCAATATTGTCTGACTATGGGACTAATATTGAATATAAAGTAAAAAAGTAGTAGCTGAATCCATAGGAGGCTACTGTTAGAGCAGGTGAAATACGGAATGATACAAAGCAAATGCTACCTCCCTGTGAGGCTCAAAAAAACCACTCAAAACCAGGTAATGCTCATACAGAACTCACTTAATCAGCTGATGATTAATTTTAATGTTAAAAGGAATCAATTTAAAAATTTCTTTTTTCCTGCTATTGCACAAAGCTTATCTAGCACTTTTTCCTCTTTTGTTTTCATATTCTGTGTTTTCAAGAAAGCATGAAGCAGAAAAGGACTGTTGCAACTAAATTTGTGTATTGATAATTATATTTCAGTGATTACAAGAGCTATCAGGTGGAGTCCCATATACCTGATGTGTGTTTACACAGCACGCAGCATGACGGAAAATTACTACCAGAAAGCAATAGTAAGAAAGCAGACAAAAATAATTTAGAAAAGCCAAAATTTTCTCAGTGATTCTCAGCCTTACTGCTGGGGTTTTGCTGCCTCCAAAATGAGCTAAGTGTTAAGCTACCAATATGGGAAAACAAATGGGGGACAGAACAGAGAGCACAATGGAGCTTAATGATATTCTGGCCTTGGTGGGATACAGGCCATGGGATAAGCAACCACAGATACAAGAAGAACTGGGAAAGTACAGCATATGCAGATATCAAGGTTTTTGAAACGATGTAGTTTTGTAAGGCTGCCAAGTAAGGCAAACAACAGGCTAATTTTGTAACAAGTGGGAAATTCTTGCTTAAGAATGGGACTGCTTAGTGCTGTAACTGCTTAAAGCTGCAACAGTATATAAGACAGAACTGAGAAGAAAATAAACGACTTCAATTACTTCAACTCCATTTTGCTTGGACTTCAATGACTTCTGCTCTGACTTCTTTTTGCTCAGGTGTTTGATTTCTTTTTGCTTGGGCTTCTTGCTTGGACTACTACTTTCACCCCTCCTTTGAAGTCTGGTCTCTCCATTGTGCAGCATACCCAGTGTATTTGTACTTACTCTTTCTCCATCTCTACATTCATTACAGCTTAACTGAGCCAAATATTTCTTTCATGGCTAGACTTTATTGGAAAGTTAGGCTAAACAGCCTTGTAATGGTGACAGTATAAAGTAGTTAGTGACTTTTTTGTTAAAACTTAGACCCTTTAAACTAATCATTAGTCAAACCAAAACAATAAACCCAATGCTGCAATCCCTCATTGAAATAAAGTTTCTTAGAAAGAATAATACACTGTGTGAAAAAATATTTTTCTTCCAGAAAGCAGTATTATTGGCTTATTCATTTAGTAAATAGAAATAGTCATCTGACTGCAGGATTGGGGGTTTTTTTCCATCCTTAAGATATTCCTTACAGCATTTTAATGTGCTTAATGTACATGTGTATACATACTTGTAGAAAAATTAGGAATACACTGCTGGGGTCTGTTAGTCAATCTGTTTATTTTACACATGCATATTTATATGAGGAATATTTTAGTTGTTACACTTCACATCAGTGAAAAATTAATGTCCCAGTGTGTTTTTATACAGTTGATCTTCTATTATTGTTACAGTCAGAGAAGGAGCAGTAAAAATGGCTTTGTTTATGAGCATACGAGTTCTTGTGTGTCTTCAAGTCAGTGGGAAGTTACAGTAATGGCTCTGTAGTTAGGGATTATATTTTACAGTCTTTGCCCTATGGATACCAGCACCTATTTTTCCAGTTTCCAGAATGCTGTATCTTGAAAGAATTCCATAAACCTATGTCTCAGTTTATTAGGAGCACTCTAATCATCAATAAAAGACACTTCAGACTTCAGGCACATTGATTCAAAGACAGTGAGATTCACTCCATCTGTTAACTGGCCCTAAGGCTGTGAAGTCTAGGAGATTATTTTTCTTGCTGTGGAGTAGTCAACAAGGCATGTGTGAGAGACACTGGCAGTACAACACACAGAGAGACACTTGTTCCATTTGCAGGCTTTGATTTGAGGCAAAGAAATTGATAAAGAATTCAAATTAAATCAGACAAAGCTCATTTGGAACTTCTGCTGTAGATATGGATCACACATTTCTGCAATTCTTTCATCGTGGGTTTTGTGTTGTCTTTGTTACTGTTCCCTGTGGACTCCCTGGAAATGAGAAAAATTGGAGGGTTTTTTCTTGGTTAATTCTTGGGGGCTTTTTTTCATGTTGGTTTCTTTTCTTTAGAAACTACTATTACATAACTGTTGGATACAGTGAGCAAAACTTTAAACACACCCTTTGTTTGAACACGTGGTAGCCTGTGCATGCAACAGCTGCAGTGTTTTCAAAGTGATCACAAAGCAGAAGTGACATTTTATCAATATACAGATATAGAACATATCTATACAAAGATCTGTGTGCAGATCTTCTGCTTCAAAATACCATGTCAGAAATCACAGCTGGAGATCTTTTAGGTGTTGTTAAGCATCCCACATTTTTTTGGACTCACCTATTGAAGGATCTATGCAGTCAGCAATCTGATCAGGTGAATATCTCCTCTGGAGATCACAGTGAAATAATTAATTGACTCTATACCTCGTTCTGCCTTTTGTAGTACTACCTCACTGTCTGTTTCTTCCTTGTCATGGTGCTTCAGGTGAAAGAGTTTCCTCTGATTTCCCTGAATGTTCTTTTGGTAGAGCACAGATATAAATAAGTTGAAAGTGATACTGAAAAAAATCAACAATGGCAAAATTAAAAGTGGGTGATGTTAGGGCACTTACGAACACAGAAATTGCAAAATCAAAGGGGGAGTAAAAACAAACAAAAAAAACCCAACCAAACAAACAAAAACAAAAAAAACCCCGCCAACCACCAAAACCAAAACAAAAAGAACCAAAACAAAACACAGTGGGGAGAACCACTCTTTTGATAAAGGAAAATCTAATGGCAAAATTCAACCTCTCTCCCCCAGCCACCAGACCAGAAAAACACCAGTCCTCAGACCTTCTCAGAGCACAGTCTCTCTTCCTCTCTGCATCACGACCTCTCTGTCTCCTTGGGGCAGGATTATGTACTTCAGTATTTTAATTTCCCTTAAAAATGTCATCAGAAGCCAGAATACTCAGTATGAAATTTCCCTAGATCTTGTTAATCAGTACTTTAATGAAAATCCTTGTAGAGATGAATGCTCCCAAATGATTTGGTAAGTGACAGAAAGGTTTCCTGGGTAATCTTAGTGTAAAATGCTTATCTTATCACAGCATTTGTGATACTTCTTCCCAAAGCCTGGCCACTTTGTCCCATTCATGAAGCAAATCAACTATTTCTCCCAGCTGAAAGAGTTTAACTATATTCAAAAAATTAGCATCTCTTTAAAACCCAAATGACCCTTTCTGCATTTATTTAGTTAATTAACAACACTTTCATCTCAGCAAGTCAAAATCCCTCCTTTTGGTAACTCCCCCAACGTGTTCTCCTATGAAATGTCTGTTTCACAAAGCCCTTTACAAACCAGCCTGTCATAACAGCAGATTTGGGGTGAACCTCACCAACACCTTCCATTTGAACCTGCTGTGTGAAATAGTTATACCAAGGCTCTCCTACCTACTTTATTTTCCTTTCCCAAGGGCTCATTCATTCAGCAAATTATCAGTAATGACAGACTTTAAAGGTAACCTTTCAGTTTATATATGTAAGGGATATAAGGGAGAAACAACAGTGAGGAAAAAAAAAGAAGCGCAACACTACAGCTCTTCTCCAAATTAAACTCTCACCTCTCTTATCTCTACATACTTTACAGCCCTAAAGATGGAAGGCTTGTAAATGAGATGTATTTGCATGCAATTGCATAAAATGATGCCACTTCAGGCAATTTTAAGTGCAAATAGAAAGTGGTCTTGTAAAATTCCCCCAGAACCCAGCAAAAATCCTCCAGGATATTACCTTTTTTCAATTTGAGGTGTATGGGCCTGATTTTTCTGAATCTGAGAAATTTTAGCCTGATAGCAGCCTGCTGAGCGTTCCCAAGGGAAGAAGTCTTGGGAGAATTTATCTTTCAAGGACGGTTTCTGTAACTTCATAAACATTTCTAAGTTCCCATAACAACTCCTCTCCCAGGTGCTGTTTTTGTTGCTCAACCTATGGAGAGAGGTTTTGATTCTATGGACCAATGATATGCCTTGCCTTTTTAGCACAACATGTTATAAAAGGGCTGAATGAATTGTAAATAAAGCTTCTGATCTTTCTTCTACCTTGGAGCCAAGCTTCTTCATTTTGTGTCCAACAGCGACACAGGTCATGTGAGTGAAGTTATTATTTTTAGTAAGCTAAAGGGAAAATATGTTTATTACATGTAAAACTGATGGTATCATGCTCTGGAAGCTAAAGAGAGAATGTTCTGAGGGGCCCACAAAAATTTTTGTTAGAATAAATGAAATACTGCCCTCTTCTGATTAAATTTGATCTTAGAAGTAGCTGCACTTGCAAAGGAAGAAGAGGTTTGAGGAAGACTAAAATGAGCTAAAAATAGTGGTTGGCAGATAGATGAACCCCCTCTGCAGGAAATGTAGTGGAGAACCTCCATAATTTCTGTGTGGCAAATAATGTCCCACATCAAAGCAGGAGATATGGGGAGCCTGAATAAAAGCAACTTATACTGTATGTGTATTTTGGGGTAATTTTGTGATGTGGCATGTAATGCAAGCAGACAATAGATGAATGAAAGCTCACCTGGTATTGTTTTCCCCTAATTTAGGCATGGAACTTCTTGCTTGTCCAGTTTTGTCCACATGAAACTTTTTAAATATCAAAAAACAATCCAAGCCCCAGAAAAGCAAGTGTACCTGTCAAACACAAACACCCATCTGAGCTGCAAACTGCTTTGTGAGTGTGCTGCAAATATCACATGCCTTTGATGCCCTCTCTTAAATATTTTCTCACTGATAACTGTCACTGACAAATTTCTGGCATTTTCAATTCTTTTTATTAATAAAGTATTTCTCTAACTGCAAAATATGAATGGGACACTGGTCTTAAAGCATTTTGCAGACTTACAAGCATGAAAAAATTCAAAAATCAGATCATAGAGAAAAATGTACACGTTGAGCCACTTCTCTGATCAGTTTGTGGTAACCTTCTTACAGATTATTTCACACCAGACTGACATGCAGGGTTCCAGCTGTAAATTACCAGACACTCTGAAAATCCATGGGATATGGATGCTTGAGTCAAGGTTTAATTTGGCCTTTCTCACCTATCCTCTTAGAGATTTCCATGAATTCACCTTCAGTAGTGATCCCTTTGGCAATTTGATTTTGTCTTTCTGCATTATATACATCAGGACATTTTCAGCAGAATTTAATGCACTTTTCTTCATCCCCAGGCTGCACAGTATGTGGTAGATCTACCTCTGACACATTCACAGGTGTTACTCTGTGAAGCAGACAGGTTTTATACAAGGTGTGGCTCCAATACTCATGGAATAGTTGGGTGCTTTATTCACTCATGTCTGGATTCTTTTCTTTTTAAGTATTTTAAATACACAGTAATATTTAAATGGAATGTACATATCTAATTTTCTGTACTAAAAGAAACATAAGAGCACTTAGCAGAAAAGCTTTCAAGCAACTTATCCACATACAAAACTTTCTTCTAATTCTTCACTAATTGACCTTGCAGAATGCTTCCACTTACATGCTTTTAGACTGAGTAAAATGATCTTTCTGCCCCTTGCTGAGCCTTTAACTTTGAGTGTTAGAGCTAGCAAAAATATGTACAACAGGCTGTTTGTAACATGGGAAAATAATTACAGAACTAAAAATTCAAAATTATGGCACTGCTGTAAGAGCCACTGGGCTGCTTAGAGCTGATACTGCTGCAAGCATTTATCTTGTTGCAACTTTCTGTCACTGGAGAAAATATGTTAAAACATAAAAAGATTATTAAATTAATCACAAACACTTGCAGGCTTTGTTGCTGTAAAGAATGGTAGTACTGGCACTAGGTGGAGTCCTAACTTGCAGACTATGCCAGAAAGCATAATGAATTTCATACTATCAGCTATTTCAAATTAAGTAAAGCATGTTTCTGTACTTGTACAAATCTTTTCATTGCTCATGTAACTCAGAGGAAATGAGGGGAATGGCCAACAATTTAAATAACAAATTGTGCATCTGCTTACTCTGAAGCATTTCTCAGTATTTACTTACATTTAAGCTGCGATGGTGGAAAGACCAATTAATCTTTCTCCCAAGTATTCTGGTTGAGAAATAGATATTGATGGATTTACATTAGATTATATGTCAAAGATTTCAAAATTTCTTCTAGCATGTTTCCAACAAGGTATGACTCCACCATGATGAAATAAATGAGTGCCCAACTGTCTTAGCCACACTCATGTTAAGGAGTTGTTGTTTTCCATTAGAATCACTGATATTTTTTGTCATCTTAACTGTAGAAAAAGCAGGGTGGCAAAAAAAAAATAGGCACAAATCAAAGGATTACTGCTGGACCTGAAATGTTCTAACATATTATGAGCTTTTACATTTTTGTGGAAGGCGTGTGTTTTGCACCAAGAGCTTCTGGTCTCCTTTGTCATCCGCGTAAGAAACACACTTGAACTAGAAAGTAGGATTTAAAATGCTGTTTATTAGAGTTTAGACTATCAAAAGTCAATAGCACAGATAACCCTACACCTCTCTGGGTGCTGAGTCCTGAGAGTGTAGCGCTGAACACAAACACAGCACTCAATGCAGACCTAATCCAGAGCAGAGAATCTCCCTTTTTTGTTATTTTCTTACAAGGAAACAACTCTTTTTTATCATTTTCACAGTCAAGGTGAACGTCATGAATGTTAATGTTGGTCCTGAGAAAGTACTTCCTGTGTGTCCTTAGTGCTAAATCATCTCAAAAGGCTCTGATTTGTTTGTAGGAGCTGGTGAAACAGAAGATAAAGCAACAACTGACCAAGCAGCAAAGGTCTGCTCTGAGGCAATGACTGCAAAAAGCGGAGGGAAATATTTACATTAAACAACATGGAGAAAATATGCACAACATTAAGTCAAGCTTGGATGCAGCCAGTTTCTGGGAATAATTAAAGCTCCTGTGGAACATGAAAAATGTATAGAACTGGAAGGATTATGCTAATTTACCTTTTATATAAAGGAGCAATAACTCCTATGCAAACCAGGTGTTTTTCTGGAAACCAATAAACCTCATTCTTGTTCCTGTGATTTTGGCTGGGAGATTGTGTTTTGTGTTTCTAGGCAGAACCATTGTAATTTACATTTTATCAGTGGCAGTGGTGAAGATCGGGACAATAAATTTCAACAGTATTTGGTTGTAAATCAATTGTAGTGTATTTGTTGTGCAGAGGATTGCTTTTAAGAGGCAAAGAAGGAAAGAACTTAAATCCCATATTTGTGATAATGCTGAATTTAAAAACATGATCAAACCCATATGATGTACTTGCAAAGTGCATTGGCACTTTCAGGTAAAAAGTTTTGAGCCTTTAAAACATGCTGTTATAACCCAGATCCTATAGTACTTGTTTTACTAACGTCTCTATAATGATAACATTCTTGGTTAGATGGCTCTCCAGCTGCTGAAAGGAAAGAATCATACCCTGGGTTGCAGTGGAGCACATGGGGAAAGGAACAAAGTCGTTTGGCAACAAAATAATGACAAGAAATAGAGAGCCTTATATCTGCAAAACAAAAGCAAGCCTAATTCACTTTTCTGTTTAATTGTTATGGGAAAAACAAAGCAAATCCCCAAACAAACAAAACCTCAAATAAAAACAAATTAGAAGTAACTGAATATTTACAAAGAAAAAATAGCAAAGCTGTTGTGATTGTGGTGTGGCTTAGTTACCAGAAATACCTTTTCCCTCTAAAGCTTTTTGTCACTCCAATTCTGTAGCACTTTCTACCTGCTCTGATTTCTGCCAGAAGAGCCCAGCAGCAGTTTTAATCACCAGATCTGTTTTGGAACAGCAATGAAGACCAGAAGCAGGAGGAAAACCAGCACTGGAGGGCAACATTTGTATCTGCAGGGAGTTTTTCCAGGTGGCTGCAGTCGGAGTAGGGCTCAGAGCCAAAGGATCCATTGTACAGCAGAGATTCCTGTTACATCCCATTTGTCTGCCTCCCTACACCCCTTGTGATCTTACCAACAGCAAAAATCAGCTTTGAAAAATTTAGCATAATATCCTTACATTAAAACTAATCACATTTGTTTCTATTTGCATAACTTGCATAAATAAAACTTTTCTTCAATCACAAAAATATTTTGATTCAGTTGTTTCAGGAAAAGGTCATCTCTGACAACTTGCTGTTTATCAGTAAGTTTATCTCACAACTACAACTGACAGAAAATCTACTTTCATATTCATTTTACCCTGCTAATAATGAAGAGTATTTATGTATTTTACAAAAATTACATCTTGACTTGCACTGTAATGAGCATGTAAATTTTCTTCAGTGACACACTGCTCCAAACCAATCCCTGACCATGTACATTCCTAGAAACACCTCTGATGATCTCTGATGATCATAATTTATCTAACAAACTAAGGATCTTTAATAAGATCAGAGCAAGTAATTCCCCAAGAATAAACCAAGATGTAAGGTTTTAATTTAAGAATAGTCACAACAATAATCAATGGGGAAACTTTTATTCAGGCAACAAGGTAGAAGTAGAACCGGTTCTATCAAGCAGACTTTTTGTAGCAAAAGTCAAACAGCCAGTGAGAAAAGTAGCAGAATTAAGCAAAGTTGTAGCAAATACTAGTCTTCTTCAAACTTATTTCCAATTTGTGTAAGTAACTGCCAAACTAGCAACTAGAAAACCCTCAGTCAATATCAGGTGCAAAGCAGTTTTAGTTTATAGAAGTCATTCCCCAACACTTGAAGTGCATGTTAGAATCATGCATCTCTCTCACCTACCTGGCAGGCTTGCACAGAAGCACCACCAGCAGCCTACATCAAAAAGAGTACAATTTCAGTATTATCTCCTTGCAGGCAAAAGCCACAGTCCATGGAACTATCACCAAGGACTTCTGAATCCGGTGAAGTGCTGCTTTGTGAGTTACATGTTAACTTCCTTTGGTTTCATGTGTCTTACCACAAAAGATACAGCATGCATTTAGTGGGGACTGTCATGTGAGAGTTTAGGAAAGGAAGACCCCCTTGCTTTCCAGGTTATCCACAGAGGTACTGAGCCCAGAGGTGTCTACATCTTCCCCTCCTTAGTCTGTCCAGTGCCTAGGAGACCTTCACAGACAATATTTTACAGTGAACACCGCAGCACTCTTAAGTCTGTCTTAAGAACTCTCACGAGCACAGATGTACAAATGGTACACCCTGACATTGGGCACATTCGTGGTCCCAGCAAAATAAACATGGTTTACTGATCCTTGTGCCAGAATAAGGTTGATAAACTATTGTTGATAAACACACTGGTATCAGAAAGCACAAGCAGTAGTATCCCCTTGGAATAAAATTACCTGACAGGCATTCCTGTAGAGAAGCAGAGGAGCAGAAGAGAAGCTCACAGCCCACGAGCCATCCCAGGAGTCTCCTCTGGCCTCTTTCCCCTTTTAAGTTATATTTTAATTGTTTTCTTTCAGGTGTGGAAAACACAAAGTTCCAGGTTGATGTCATTTCATGATTAGGTGGATTTTGGATGACGTTAGTCACACATGTGAAGCATGTGCAGGTTTTATTTCATTAGAGAATACACCTCCACAAGGTGTACATGCAAAGTGCCTTACCTGGAAAGTTCTTGAAGAATGCACACTACTGGACAAAAGCATAACCCAAAAAAAGGAAGAGAACTAGCTCTGGTGGAAGCAAAATTGCTGTGGATAGAAGTCCACTGACCAGAAAGCACAGAACAGCCTACAAGCATTCCAGAAGGCATCAACAGTCTGCATCCAATGGAATCAATCAGCAAAACCCTGGAGGTCTTTAAAAGCCTCTGGACCCAATGCTGAGAAATCTGCTTAGGTAAGGAGGTTGGACTAGATGACATTCTGTGATCCCCCCCCACTTCACCACTCTGATTCTTCGAAAATTAATAGCAAGTCAAATCCCTTCTAACGTTCCTGTTACATAATTTTCCTGTTAACTTTCAAGCTCTGACTTTCAATGTTGTTAACATTGCTCTCATGCACACAACTGGACATGAAGAGCTGAAAAAGGGAGGAAGATACAGCAAAATGCAGCAAGCAACTCCTTTTAGGTATCTCCTTGGTGTTTATTTGTACTACTACCCTGCACAGTCTCATGTGCTTTCTGGACACTGAGACCTTTATTCACTGTGCAAATGAATAAACTCCTTCCTTAGATTTCTCCCTCGTGGAGTTATCCCCAACTAAAAAGGGATGACTATTTTACTCTTGGTATTCAGCAGGAGACACTGGTTCTAGGTGTTTAACAAGGTCAAGGGTCTCACAGGTGTTTTTAACATTACTACTCCTCCAGCTGCACCACCAAGTATGGGGCTCTCCAAACAACATGGGAAGTTATTTGGTTTAAGCAGCAAGTTACTTTACAAGGTTTCTCATAATATTTAAAGAAGACCCTCTGTACCCTGAACCAAAATGGTTCCAGTGGTTCATGTAGTGGAACAGCTGATAAAGCTTCAGGCGTTTCTCAAACCCTGCAGCTTTGGGAATTTTACTGTGATAAGCAGAATAAAAAGAACTGCTGAAGCCACCAAACATCCCAGCTATTGCAAGCTCATACTCTGAATGGCCGTAGAAAGAAGCTGGATCAAAGATAATCGGACCAGAATCATCCTCAGCTACATTTCCTCCCCAGAGATCCCCGTGCAGGAGAGCAGGAACGATTTCCACATCACAGAACAAACTGGGTATCTTCAGCTGCAGGGAGGAAAAGCAAGACATTGCACTGTGTAAATTATACAACCATTCACTTTAAAATGTATATTTTTGAAGCATCTTAAAACCCTACATTTGAAACACCATAGGACCTGGTCAACAGAGATGGTGAGTACATCCAGAACACTCTTATTTTTCATAAAAGCCAGCAGCAGAACAGTAATCTAAATCTTTTTTAGCAAGAAAATAAAAACCTTGAAACTCAGATATTGACCAGGGTTGGTAACAACAATCACCAACACTTCATCATTAGAAAGCTCAAGGATGTCTCACCAAATTTCCAAAAAGTAGAACCCAAAGAGCCAATGGTGCAGTCACTTAGTCAGGTTCAAACAGTGAATGAACAGACAACGTGCAGGACAGAACTGCTTGTGTACATTTCTTATGAACATATTACAGGGAATGAGAATATGAACTCCATCCAGTATTTCCCAAACCATAAGGCAAAGTGGTATCTGGCACTTTGGAATTCACTCTGGAATGTTAGCACAGGGTGATGTGGCAAATGCCATTACACCTTAGAATAAGGGCATTTAAACCCTAAAAACTGGAGTCTCTCACTAACAGAACCTAGTGCAAACCAACAAACTGGAACTCTGGTTTAAGAAAATAAAATTTAAGTATACCAAATTCTTCGAATAATGAGAACTGAGGGAATTGCTCCTACCTGAAGCTGTGCCCAAAGTTCTCTTGCTTCTCTATCACCTGAATTCTTTTCAATCATGTCCATCTGGGGCTGGATCCTTTGTCTGGCAAAGAAGGTCACCCAGTCATTCTGCCAGTCATTCACCTGAAGAAACAGGACTGCAGATGTCAGCTCTACACCACACAAGATGCAGATTTTCTTCTCTTTCAAATGAGCCTTTTGAAGATCACACAGCCTTTGTGCTGGTACCATTCAGGACATCCAGTAAATGCTATCATTTAAATGAATGTTATCTTAAAACATTAAATTAGGGGAATAACTTTCTCTCAGTGATTAAAGTCCAAGAAATCCAAGAGCTATCAGTGTCCAAATTCATTTATTTCCGTTATGATAATTCTGACCCTCTGTGTCACTGAAGGGAAGACAAGATAAATTTAAAATTCTGTCAGTCTGACAAAGTACAACCTACCTGTGGAAGATAACCACAGCAGGTAACTGTATGAAAGCCAAACTGATCCACAAACTGGACTTCCGTTTGCCCTTGTCCTTTACCTTTCAAACCAAAGACAAAAATTCAACAACAAAATACTAAGCATGCATTCCACAAATGAACCTTTAAAACCATGCAATGCTGCTTCTACTGAGAATAAAAAAAATAGCACTTTAATGTTCTTTTTATGGTTACAAAGTGGTTGTTTTTTAAATTTAAAGTTTGATGTAAAGCAGCTATATTCTACTCTTCAAAACTGTGTTTTGAGATTCTATATCTCCTTTGACACCACGTCCTTGTAGAAACTCTGGTTTGGGCTATCAAGGGTCCAAAACTGAGTATGTGTTTTGCTTATACAGATCCAAACAGAGCAAACAAAAGGGAAAAGAATCCCTGCCTGGTCTGTTTCATCCAAACCTGTTCTCGTGCTATCTTCAGGGGAAGATTAACTTGTCCTGAAGTAGCAAGTCATTTTGACTACTTTGTAGATTATTATCAACTGGGTTAAATTTGCAACCAGCTGTGTACTGTACCAACTGTGCTCCCTTCTTTCGTCAGCTTCTCTCCAAGTTTCTGATTATGAAGGTGAAGATCAGCCAGCTCAGTTCCAAGCAGTGCTGAATGTCTAAGAAACAAAAAAGTAATCTGAGTACCACTGACACATGAACAGAACCAGGTGGTGATATTCCAGGAATTACCTGAACACATTTATCAACTAAGTAAAAGCAGTTCTACACCTGTAACAAAGTAATTTTTCAGTGTATTCTAGCTATAAACACCTTGTCTTCCTATCAAGACTGCAGATTACAACAAAATGTACTTACCCGGCTGTTTCTGACACCACTAGTGAAAGTGAGCAGCAAGCACAAATTTACTAACAATGAATTAGAATTTCTGTGTGTAACACTTCTGTAAGAACTTTCAGTAAGATATGTGTAAGAAAGGCACAACATGTTATGGCCTTTTTTTTTAACTCTGGTAAACTGTCTTAGGGAAATAGAATGAAACAAGGCTGATCCTTTTCTTTCTACTGCTGCTTCCAGCTGCTTTTCTCTAATATGCCTAGATGATGAGAGAGTTACAGGGGCCTAGTTTGTTTTCTATTTTTAATAAAATCTCATCCTCTACGCATAATAAGTGTTATCTGTAGTAATTACAAACAGATATTACAACCAGTTGCCTCCCATGTTAACAAAATTACGTTCTTTTTCCTTTGACCTTTCTCTACTTTCCCTGTTTTCAAGGCACTGTTGTTTAAGGCAAAGTTATTTCTTCAATTTGTTTCTGTTAACACAGGAAATCTGCATGCCAGAGGTACCATTTCTGAGCCCAAAACAGCAACATCTCTGCCCTTTCTCTTGGGGCTTACTAAATTCTAAGTTTCTAATTCTTCATGAATTCGAAACTCTACCAGCAAACAGGATGAGGGACAAGACTTTAAACTGGCTGCAGAAGTTCTGAGAGAGAGATGAGAAATTGGTCATGATCACCTCCCTAACAGAATCAGACAGATGAATTCATCATATTAAGTGCTTGTCACAGAGAAGGGTTAAAAGTTTGAAACTATCAAAATGAAAGTAAGAGCTGAAAATACTGAAATCAAGATTAAATGGTTTGGGGAAGTGCCTCTGCACAATCATGCCAAGCAATAAAGTACTCGTTGTTTTATAGAGGGCAAGTACATGAAACAGGTGATCAGGTTGGTAATTTTCTTTTCTGTGAAAAGAAACCTTACTGTAAAAGTCACTAGTTACCTAAGCAAACAAACCCAAAACTAACCAAAACCCAGAATGCCTTTGGGATGTATGATCAATTTGCTATGTGAGGCATTATGAAGTATTTTATACAGCTCTCTGCTGTGTGATCTCCCATATTGTCTTGCTTGCTTTAGAAAACAATCAAACAAGTTTTCCCTATGAAAACAAGTGATTTAACTATCATAACAGCCAAAATTTCTAGTTAAAGGAGGCAAAGATAACACTGCTTTACCTGTTTAAGCCCCTCATTTCCAAGTGTTCCATCACAAACGCAGTACTGCCCCCAGGCAGGTCTATAACTTTGATGGGTTTAGGTACTTTTATCGTCTGTGTTTTCCAGATGGCTTCCAGACTTGCCATTTCTCCCTCAAACATTCTTCTGGCCTGCCAGATATTAAGGGAAAGTGTTGGTGTCTACGAGGATCAGTCACAGGTAAACAAAGCACTCCACAAAATCAACCAATTTTGTAAAATGTACATACAAAGGCCGCAGGAAATGTTTATTCACACACAAGATACAGACAGAACCACACCATCAGACTTGACAGTAGTTTTACACTTATGGTAATTTTATTTCAGGAAACAAATGAGTGAAAATTACTTAGGTTCTAGAATTCTCTGTAATTTAGAAAATCTGTTTGCAACTGAAGGAGTGAAAACTGCTTAGAGATAAAATATTAACTCCTTCAGCTGTGCCCCATCAGACTTGTGTTCTAGTTCTTTCACCAGAATGGTTTTCCATGGTGTTTTCTTTTACCTCATGGGGGAAGGGTGTGGGTGGTAATCAACTGTAACAGCAAAATGCCTCTTATCACTCTTGCACAACCCAAGCCATCACCATCTGCATTTGCTTGGAACACATTCTGAATTTGGGACCTCTTTCTGCACCTGTTACCCATACCAAGGAAAATCTACTCTCCTGAGTTCCTCATCTGAAATCAGTGACACTCATCACATGAAGAAATGCTTCTCTACAAGCGTCAGGCAGGCGTTGCAGAATGAGCACATGGGAAATTTAACATATCTGGTAAAAGTGAAAGCAGGGAAGTAGAATGAACAAAATAAAAAGAGGATGCTAGTCCTTCAGTAATGATCCGTGCAACAGTCACAGGACAATTTGCACTGGACATCAACCAAGAATTGAAAGCCTAGAGGCAATCACAGAATGGTTTTGGCTGGTTGTGTCCATAAACATCACCCTGTCTCACCCCCTGCCAAGGCAGGGACCCCTTCAACTATCCCAGGTTGCTCCAAGCCCTGTCCAGCCTGGCCTTAGACACTCCCAGGGATCCAGGGGCAGCCACAGCTTCTCTGGGCACCCTGTGCCAGGGCCTCACTACTCTCAGAGTCAGGAATTTCTTCCTAATATCTAACTTAAACCCACTCTCTGTCAGTTTGAAACAATCTCCCCTTTCCCTGTCACTCCAGGTCCTTGTAAATAGTCTCTTTGCATCTTTCCTGTGGGCTCCCTTCAGGCACTGGAGGGTGCAATTATGTCTCTACAGAGCCTTCTCTTCTCCAGGCTGAACAGTCCCAGCTCTCCCAGCATTTCCTCATGGTGCTCCATCCCTCTGACCATCTCTGGGAGACATCTCTGGCTGTCCTTTTGCCTCAGGAGTGAAGACCTGCTGAGTTACCAAAGCTTGAGTTAGCTGTGTCGACAGGAAATCAGAAAATACTGTGTCTCTTTCTGAAGCATCACACTTAGCTAAAGCCAGCAGCTCAAACAGAGTCAGAGCTGCTGATGCACAGCAGCTGCTGCTCACACGGCACAGCATTTACAGCACTTCAATGAAGTTTGCTTTAATCAGCACTCAGGATCCACACCCAGGCAAAAGCATACAAAATTAAATTGCTGAATAGAAAATCTAACTAGACCTTTTTTTCCCCCTCAAGCCTGATCTTGCAGCTAGTTGGATTGTATAATTAAAACAGAATTAGCAAAGGCCTAAGGAAGAGCTACACCAATTCAAACTCTCTTCCGTAAGGCAGGATAACTTTCCCGTATCATCCCACGTTACCACTCCCATTCAGCTTCCCAGACTGATCAGAAACTGTTGAGAAATTTGGAACAGATATAGTGGCATGCATACTTTCAAACACATTTGCCTGCTATGAAGGGCAAATACAAGTTTTGACTCCTGTTCTGTCACTGAATCTATTTATGTTATAAACACAAGTTCAGAGTATCTCTAAAGTAAATTCCACTTTATTTCTGTGTTGAAAAAATAAGTTTCATTGTATTTATCTCTACCAAATGCAGGTATCTACCTTCGAGAGTATGTTCCAGATATTGAAAGGACAAAGCAGAAAAGCATGAACAATTGTGAAAAAATATCACTTACTGAGAAAAGCTCTTTCTTGTGTGCAGGGAATTAAGTTTTAGTTAAAACCATGGAAGGAACATAGCCCCTCAGCAGACAATTTTATACCTACTGGGTTGCCTCAGCCACTGTCAGAGCACTTGTAGATACCATTACACCACTGCTACCCTTCATAAATGACAAAAGCACATCATGGTACTGCATGTCCTGGACCAACAACACTGGTATCACCAGCGAATCAGTCAGGCTGGAAAAGACCTCGCAGACCATCAAGTCCAACCTTTGACCCATCTGCACCTTGTCACCCACACCACAGCACTGAGTGCCATGTGCAGGCATTCCTTGGGCACCTCCAGGGATGGCCATTCCACCACCTACCTGGGCAGCCCCTTCCAGTGATTAACAACCTTTTCCAGAAAGAAATTCCTTCTGATGTCCAACCTGACCAGTCCCAGCACAGTTTCATGCCATTCCCTCTCCTCCTGTCGGTGTTCCCTGGGAGCAGAGCCCAACCACCCCGGCTGTCTCCTCCCGTCAGGGAGTTGTGCAGAGCCAGAAGGTCCCCCCTGACCCTCCTT
>VYXD01015212.1:98460-144039 GCA_013397195.1 Hylia prasina | reverse complement strand
GACACGTGTCTTTCCAAACCAAGCCAGCCTTGGTGTCACCAGAACCAGTGAGCAGCCAAGGTGGGTGGGGTGGTGTGGGAGGTGTGGTGGCTCTGGAGGGGGTCAGGGATACTCACAAGGCTCCCCCGTTGTTGAGGGAGGCCGAGCTCTTCTGGCGCAGGAAGGCCTTGGCGTTGTTGAAGGCCGTGGGCTGGGTCTGCTCCAGGGTGGCCTTCAAGGGGTGGAAGAGGGACACTGGCCCGGGCTGCCAAGCACAAGGGAAGGTTGTCAGAGCTGGGATGGGCTGCAGGGCTTTTTCTATTCCATGAAAAGTCCACTTGGGCACCTGGGACGGCAGAAAGGCCACCCCGGACTGTGCACAGCTGGGAGAGGCTCTGAGGGACACCTGGGACAAGTCCAGTCCTGCTGCCTTCCCCCCTTCCCTCTGAATGCTCTCCCAAGTCCTNCCCAAGTCCTGCTGCCTTCCCCCTTTCCCTCTGAATGCTCTCCCAAGTCCTGCTGCCTTCCCCCTTTCCCTCTGAATGCTCTCCCCAGTCCTGCTGCCTTCCCCCTTCCCTCTGAATGCTCTCCCAAGTCCTGCTGCCTTCCCCTTCCCCTTTCCCTCTGAATGCTCTCCCAGTCACCAGAGCACTGAATTCTTTTATTCAGGGAATAAAAGAAGGGAATTTCCCCATGGATGTGGCCAGAGGGACTGTGCAGTTCCAATGGCTCTGGATGGATCTGTTGTAGCCACGCACTGTGGGACAGATCTCCACCCTGTGCTGGAGATCAGCTGGATGCTCATCCTAAAAACAACAGGTGTTTGTTCTACTGGAAAGAATTGGGCTTTCAATGCCAGTTGTGTGAAAATATTTTCTAGAATTTGTCAAATCCTTCAAACCTATTAGAGCCAAAATGACTTTGACTAATGCCTACATTCAAAAATAACTTAAGCCCTCTATAGCCAAACTATCAGCAGCTTTCAATAATCCTTTAGTCTCCCAGTGAAATCTTTTGGTGTTCCCCAGGCCCTAGGCCATTTTTAAACACAGGATTTAGACTTTCAAAGATCAATTGTCATTTTTTTGGAAAAGATCTTTCTTTACTGGAAAAGGCAACTATAATGATTTTTTTTTTCTTTTTTTGAGAGAGAGAGACTTTCAGCAGAGATCTCCATTTTTGAGCCAGCATTTTTAAACCCTGCTTGGAGGAGCAGCCAGACCTTCTGGATGAATCCTGCTGGTGATTCTTGTTAGAGCTGCCCAAGAGGGAGGATGGAAAGACCTTCTGTACCTGGCACAGGCCCCCGGGGGGCTGGACTTGCTCCCTGCTGTTCTTGTTCTGCTTGTAGAAGTCAAATATCATCAGGGCTGCGTAGACCTTCCCCACAGTCATTTCATCAGCTGCCAGAGCATGGGAAAACCATGGCAGAGACATTCCAGGGATGGGGAGAAGACAGGAATAAGAAATAACAGCAAATGGGTGTGAAAAACAGGGAGAGGGAGGAAGCAACGTGAGAATAATGAGGCAAAACAGACATGGAAAAGTAGGGGGAAGAAAAAGAAAAACAAAGAAAAGGTTACAACAGATACTTCAACTCTTTTGCCTGTTGCTGCCTGGCCTTGGTTTGGAGTTCTCTGTGGCATACACAGGGATTGTGTAGGAAAACTCTGTGGTATTCTCAGCATTGCTGAGAGAATTCCTAAATTCAGCCCAGACCCACAGCCAGCCTTCATCAGCGAAGCAGCCTTACTCCTGCTTCTCTGAATTACAGAAAATGGGTATAATGGGCTAATATATATTTAAGGAATATTTCATTTTTCCAGATGGTTTTTTTCACCCTCAGAGCCTCAGGACAGCCCTTCCCTGCCCAGCACTGGGGCACTCAGCATGGAAAAAAGAACTGGAGCAGCAGATATATAGGAATCAAGAGAGGAGGGGAGGGAAAGACTTCAGCAGTCACTACCCACTGATTTGCACCTCCTCAGGTCCCTCATTTTTCTTAATTAACAATGCCCTTACTCTACACTGCTTCTCATTAATCAGGAATCCAGAGCTAATCAAGATAACAGCAAACTTCCCATTTTCTCAGCACTTTTGCAAAGGCCTTTAACCCCCAAACACCTCACATCTGATTCTCTAAGTCCTCAGCAAGCTTTAACTTTTCTTCCCCCCATTTTTCTGGAGCTCAAAAGGCAGAAACTGCTCTCCTACCCTGCAAGGCACAGGCTGGAGGCTGACAGAGCTGGGGGAAAGCTCTGGAAGAAGCCACAGAGGGCACTGATCACTTCTGGGCACTGTGTGGGATTTGGGTTTTTCCGTGCACAGGAAATCTCCTGCAGCACAATGCAGTCCACGCCTAGAGGTGAGCTCAGCTCCCCAGTCCCTGTGTGACAGAGCCAGGGTGGCACAGAGGCTGCAGGGGGGTCAGCAGCCCTTGGTGTCCTTGCTGCACCCTCCAGTGACCCAGATGGGGCTTGGGACAGAGCAGGTGAGGAGGGAGAGACCTCATCTGGGGTTGGATAGAGCAGGCGAGGAGGGAAAAGCCTCATCTGGGGTTGGATAGAGCAGGCGAGGAGGGAAAAGCCTCATCTGGGGTTGGATAGAGCAGGTGAAGAGGGAAAAGCCTCATCTGGGGTTCCTGGGTGTCCGGGAGGGACCCAGTGCTTGGAGCACTTACGTTTGTGAGGAGGCACCAGCAAATCCAGAGTCTTCTGGGACAGGTTGGGCCAGACCAGCGAGATCTCCTTCCTCAGCTCAGCGTCACACTGGTGCTGCTTCACTCCTCCTGCAGCCAGGGGGGACAGGGACAGCAGTGAAACCCTGCCCTGGCAGCACATCCCAGTGCTTGCATCCCCCTTCCCATTCCTTGGGAAGGGCAAGCCAGCAGCCCTTCCCTGCCCAGGGAATCCATGGATTCTCCATGACAGAGGTGCATGGACCCAGCAGGACCATCCTTGCCTCATCCTGGGGACCCTGAGCAGTGACCTGGGGCTTGAACTTGAGCTCAAACTTATTCCATACAACTGCAAGTGCCTCTTCCTTTGGGGAGTGCCCACGGAGGCAGCAGCACCTCCCAGGTGGGATGAAAAGGACCTGGACATGAATCACAAAATCCCATAATCACAGACTGATTTGGGCTGAAAAAGACCTTAAAGATCCTCTAACTCCCTCTCCACTGAGCAATGTCCTGGTGGATTACAAACCCTCTGCCACCAACTCGACCCAAAATCCCTGGCAACGACACCCAAGTCCAGAGCTCTGCCCCAGCAGCTGCACCCCAAGGCAGAGCAGAGCCAAACCCAGCAGCTCTGCTCCGAGGGCCAAAGCCTAAATTCACATGTGGAAAGTGATTAAAGGCTGGGTGAGCCCCAGGCCAGCTCCCGGCTGAATTCCCCACGCAGCAGGCAATTAAGCAGTTCATCTGAATGACAGAGATTATTTTTCTAAGAGCAGAGCGAGGGGAGGAGGCTCCAGGTACTCCGTTACACCGTGGTTTGAACTCCCACACGGGAACTCATTAGAGAGGTTTATTAAGGGCCTGTTAAGCCCACTAAAGACTCAATTAAATGTAGCACATGAAACCTAGTCAAAGGGAGCTCCTAACAACAAAACAGGTCAGAACCTCACACCCCGGAGCAGAGCTAAACCACTGAAATAATCCAGGATACCAGCTGAGCTCTCCGCTCTGGCTCCCTTCCAGTTTTCAAAAGGGTGAGGGAGCTTTTCCAGCTGAAAAAGGCTGACAGGTAACCAGAAACTGAAAATTAAACAAACTCTCAGCATCCTTATCTAGGAGTTGTTCCCAAAATAA
This sequence comes from Hylia prasina, assembly GCA_013397195.1. Classification (NCBI taxonomy): domain Eukaryota; kingdom Metazoa; phylum Chordata; class Aves; order Passeriformes; family Sylviidae; genus Hylia; species Hylia prasina. The sequence continues at coordinate 140,246 of VYXD01015212.1, read as the reverse complement.
GGTGCTGGCTCTTAAAGTCACATGAAGTCCTAAAAGCATCCATAGAAACCAGTGTCTGATCCTTGCCTTGATCCCACTCCTTTGGGAAGCCTCAGGCACCTCAAAATTTTGTCTTCTTCCAGCAATGCCTCCCCAAAGCATCAAAGGCAAAGTTTAAGCAGCATAGGAGGGAGGAGATTAACTCAGATGTTTGCACGGGCCTAAAACCGCTTAGGAAAGCACAACAGCCTAACCCTGCCTTGCCCCTGCTCCCGAGGGCCTCCTTACCTCCTGTTAACTTTTAAATTAGGTGTAAGAACGCTCAGGCCAGGCATGCCTTGACCCCAGCCAGCCAGATGAAATGGGGTAACGACCCGAGAAAAGGCCGATGCATTTTATTACACTGCAAAGTTTAATTGGGAGGCGAGCAAACGCCTGATTAACCACTTCAATAATTACATTTTATCTGAAGGCAGACTGTGCTTCAGGGCACTTGGAGTTCCTGCCTTGCTGCCAGCATGGAGCAGCTGGGGAGGAAGGGCTGGAGTAGTTTGGAGGTGTGAAACTCATTTCTGCTTCAGAGCAAGCAGGATACGTCCTGGCCTTCTCCTCCCAGGGCTCTGGGATGGGCAAAGTCACCCACATTTCACTGCCACCCCAAAGGCACAGGGATGTTCTGTCCCCTCCCCAAGCTCCCTTGGCCTCAGGTGTTGGCATGGCAAAGCAATGGGAATATAAGATTCCCACCTGGGGCAGAATTTCCATGGTTTGGGGAGGACACCAAGCCCACAGACATCACTGAATACTGTGAGCTGGATGGGACCCACAAGGATTAAATCAAACTCTTCAGTGAATGGCCCACCCAGGGATCAATCTGTGCCCTTGGTGTTCCTGGCACCTTGCTCTGACCAACCCAGCCCATCTTGGTGTGAGGAGCTGGGCCTTGAGCCAACGTGCTGTCAGAAAACTCTGATTTTCTCCTGGTTTTCTGGAGCTCAGATGGCAGAAAATGCTCTCCCATCTTGCAAGGCACAGGCTGGAGGCTGACAAAGCTGGGGAAAAGCTCTGCAAGGGGCCAGGCCAGGCATTGGTCTCTTATTAGTGCTGTTTTGGGGTTTTTTTCCATGTACAGGAAATCTGCAGCATAATGAAATCCACACCTAGAGGAGACTTCAGCATCCCTAATCCCTGTGGGACCGTGCCACGGTCACAGAGGATTCCAGGGAGCTGAGCTGTCTTTCCTGCATCCTCCAGGTGAGCCAGCCATCCCTCAGCCACCAGACACTCTCACCTGAGGCCAGTTTGATCTCCAGGTGACACAGCCCCCCCTCCCTCTCACCTGAGGCCAGTTTGATCTCCAGGGGACACAGCCCCCCCTCCCTCTCACCTGAGGCCAGTTTGATCTCCAGGGCCGTGCGGATCAGGGCCATCAGCGTGGAGGTGAAGTGCACGGTGAGATCCTCGGGAGAGATGGGCATGTTCATCCTCACCAGGCGCTGGGGACAGACAGGGCTGGCTGTCACTGGGGGCCAGGAGTCCCCCCCCTCCCCACCCACCCCTCTCTGAACCCCCAAAATACCCCAAATACAAACAGGAAGGAACTTTTTGTGTGCTGAGCTGAAATTCTGCACATGGATGTCAGCTCCTGACCCGGACAGGGTTTGGGGTGGAACATCAGTGGTTTGATGAGTGATTTGCCAGCACTGCACTGCAATCCTGCAGAGCTCTCCCAAAAGAAGCCAGGGGGGAGGCTCTCATCCCATTTCCTGGCTGTCTCCAGTGGTGTCTGCAGCATCCAGACACGTGGCTCATACCTGTCCCACCTGCCCTCTGCACGCTGAGGAGATAAAAACCATAAATCCACCCCCTCCACCCTTTCCTACACCAGCTGGCCTCACTAAATCCTTCACCTAAATCCTAAAACAGGACAAGGGGCCTGGCACCACGGACTGAAGTAAGATGAAGGAAGGTTTGCATCTGTCACCTGAGGCTGCAGCTCCATCCCCGGTGTGGCCGTGCCCCTTCCAGCTGGCCCTGCTGGCAGCAGGATGTGAGGGAGGCACCTCAGTGACAGTGACACTGTGAGGGCTTTGTGCAGGAGCTGGGCTCCCTCCCTGAGGGGCTGGGATGCTGTATTCTGGTCCCACTGAAGCACATTTGGGAACAGCTGCTGAGCCCTGGAATGGCTCAAGCACCTCAGGGCAGTGTGGAGTGGTTGGGGACAGGTAAAGGTGACAATGTCCTTCCTGCTGGGGATACCTGGATTCTGGCTCCTATCTCCTTCCCTTCAGTGACTGAGCTGCACAGCTCCAACCACACCTTCCCAGACAGGAGAGGCTGGATTAACATGGGCAGGGCTGTAATTCCCACCCTGTTCTTCCAATCCAAACATGGAACCATCCCTCTGGATCTGTGTTTTCCAAGATCTTCAGAGCTGGGAGCGACTTGTTCTCCATCACCAGCCACCTCTGGCAGGGCAAATCCACCACTCTCCTAAGCAGGAAGCACCTGAAATTGCTTTGGAAAGCTTTGACCTGCTGGCAGCAGAACAGGTCCACACTCCAAGCCTTGCTGATAACCTAAGGACACTTTTAAAGTATGGAATTCTCCTTCAGCAGCCTGATGACTCCTCATCTCCTTTCAGGAGCTGCTTGAAAACGTCCCTGTCTGGACCTGTATCAGATAAACCTCGGTGTTTCTGTCCTCCAGAGGGATTTGCAACCCAAGGAAGTCCCTGGGTGTTGATCTGCCTCAAAGCAGAGAGCACAGCCTCAAAAACCCAGGGGCAGCTTGTCCTGGGCCCCTTGCTGAGGAGACAATTTCACCCCCACCTGAAAGCTGCTTGGGCTGTTATTTAGATCCCTCTGTCTGCCCAGAAAGCTCCTGTTTGTTTACACCAGCCCCAAACTGCAGTTAGCAGTGAGTGCCAGCTGCACATGAACACACTCTGGGCGCTGCAGAAGTGGCCACAAGGCTGGCACTGTTTCAGAAATGCACATTTTGGTGCAGCCTCTGCTGTCCTGGGGAAGATCTGCAGCAGAAACTCCTGTGCTGATGGGCATTTTCCTGCTGGTGAAGGGAACGTGGTGCAGGTGAGGGCAGGGATCTGCTGGAGCCTCAGGCAAGGTGAGGCTCAGTGGGAGCCCCGATTGCTGCTCCTGTGTTTGTGTGAAACACTTGCTTTGTGTTTCCCCCAAAGCAAGCCCCAGCTGGGGCATGAAGGCTTGGCCAGGTTTTCCATCTCTGGGATAAGCTCCCTGCTTAGAGAATCTTCCAGCATCCCAGATGTATGGACTGAGCTGCCAGTCATACATATTTGGTTTGAGCTGGACAAGACCTTAAAACTCATCTCATTCCACCCCCTGCAGACACCTTTCCCTATCCCAGGTTGCTCCAAGCTTCTTCCACCCTGGCCCTGGACACTTCCATGCCCTCAGAGAGTGCAGAGCCCAACCCTGGCACCTCCTGCCAGCCAAGGAGACAACTCCCCCCAGAGGAACACTTGTTGGCGTTGACATGAGCAGACAAAGGGCACAAAGTGCTGGCCCAGTGTAAAATCTCCTCAGAGGAGCTGAAATCTCCTTGTTGATCCATTTACACATTTCCGGCTCTCACTGCATCCTGCAGGGACAGGAGACCACCTGTAAGAATGTCCCTGTCACCTAAAGTCTGGGACAAATCTGCCAGATCTCCCTCACAGCATGCCCAGAGGTTATTCTGTGTCTGCACAGCCTCAGAGACAGGGAAATCAAAGTCCAGCCTTCCCTCCCCTTCCAGCCAGTGACAGGATCAAGTGCTGGCAACACCACGGGGTTTTTTCTGTTCATTCAGGTCAAATGAAACAGGGTTCAATTCTGATTCTGCCCTCAGCACACAAAAAGCTACAAAAAAACATCAATGAGAGCCCACAGTTAGCAATCACAGAATCCTGGAATCCCACTGGAGTGGGAGAGAGTTAAGGGATGCAGAGAGAAAGAGGATGCATGGAAGTGGAGAACAGGCAAATGAGGAATAATTCCCCACAGGAGAGCTCTATCCTCACAAAAACCACTTTGTGACTGGCACATCTCAGGTCTCCCCAGCTGACTTTCCAGGCTGAATTCCCAAAGGATGTGGACACAGAACACAGGCCACCCACAGCTGTACAGAGCAGTGCTTTCCTCCTCAGTTTTAGCCAGGGACAGAGGGTTTAGAGGAGAATTTTCCAAAGGGATTCCCATTTTTAGAAGTCTGGCTGAGCAAACCTCACACTTTGCTGCAAACAGGCACCTGGAAGAGGCTCTCCCCACCCCACCTCTCTGCCCTCCTCCCTGCATTTCCCTCTGCACTGCCATTTTCTCCACCCCAGTATCCAAACTGGTCAAACAGGTAACTCAGACACCTCCAGCTGAGTGGAATCCCCAATCTGAGATGCAGCAAGGAGCAGAAAGGGGGGTCTGAGTTGCTCATCAGGGGTGGGCAGCTCAGGACAGGGAAGCTGTGACGGGACGAGTCCCTGTGTCCCCTCGGGGGGGCAAACTGGGATTCACCTCCCTTTGGACAGCACTTGAGTTCCTGCCCTGCCAAGGTGAGCTGCAGGTGGAACCTTCCAGCTGCCCATTCCTTGGCCAAAAAAAGGCCATAAAATAAGAGAGAAATGCCTCAAAACCTGCAGCAGCCAAAGCCACATGAGATCCTCCAAAAGCTGGGAAAATTCCTGTTGTGGAAGCCCCTGGCTTGAGAAAATCTGTTCTTTAAATGAATATCTGGCATGTCTGGAGAGCTCCTGCTGAGGATGGAGCAGTTGGAAGAAAAGAATTGATTCATCTTGGATCCAAAATAGCTTTACCAGCACGGCTGGGGTGATGAGAGAGGAGCTGGGTGGGACACTGCTCACCCACAGCCCAAATTAATGTCCCAAATCCCCGTGGGCACCCAGAGGAGCCAGGGAATCAGCCAGACACCGGCACAGCCAGGAGGGATTTGATCCTTGAATATTGCCTGGCGCATTTTCCAAATGCCACAAATGCAGCCAAAAGGCTGAAACCACAAAAAAAAAGTTATATTAATTTTTTCCTTTCAATATCACAAAATAACCTTATACATAAAAATATCTCCTTGTGCAGAGCATGAAATTTCAAGCTTTCCAAGGCTATTTTCTAAATTTATCTGTATTTAATTCCCCTCCATTTCTAGAGGATCCATTTAAAAGGAATCCAATTGAAATTGGTAACATTTCTCAAACTCAAAATATTCTGCCTGACCCAAAATTTCTCCTTGAAAAATTCAGTCAAGAACTTCTGATTTTCATCCTGAACCAGGCTAGAAGAGAAAATCTCAAGGTTTCTCAAAGACTTAGGGACAGGAACATTGGTAAAAAAATCAAACCAGTTGCTTAAAATGTTCTGAAAAACAAAACCAAAAAGAAGCTTTCCCCCTGTTTTTTGCTGTTCCTTCTGCCTGAAGTTGTGCTTCAGAGCAGTGGCTCATGGTTTGAAATAGGATGAAAAAATTGGGAGGGAAAGGGAAGGGAAAAGGGGGAAAAGGAAGAAAGGAAAGGGGGAAAGGGAAAGAAGGGAAAGGGAAAAGAACCACCCAAAAAATCCCAACAGCAACAAAAACACCTGAACCAAAACAAACAGAAAAAAAACCCATCTCTAATTTGGATGATTTCCTATCTTTCTGGAGCCCAGAAGGAAATTTTAGGGGCCCGCTGCTCCTTCCCTGCGCCGATAAACAACGTGCATCGCTTGGGATGCGCCGGGAATCGGCAGCCGCAGCCCAGCGGCGCTCGGGTGAATTAATGACGGACAGAAAAAANNAAAAAAAAGAAAAAAAAAAAAAAAAAAAAAAAAAAAAAAAAGGGGTGGAAACCCTTCCCAAGCGCCCTGACCTGCCGGGAAAGGATTTCCCAGCCCCGCTCCCCTCCAGGGGCGGCTGAGGAAGCGCAGCCGGCAGCAGGTGGAGTCCCCGCTCCGCTCTCCCGGCCGCGCGCGGGGAGCGCTCCCGCAGCCCCCGGGATTAATCAGGCGGCTCTGGAGCTCCGTGATGCTCCCGCAGCCCCCGGGTTTAATCAGGCGGCTCTGGAGCTCCGTGATGCTCCCGCAGGAGAGACCCCCAAGGCAGGAGCCGCGCCGCTGTCTCAGGAGTCTCCTAATTAACGCTGTGCTGATAACGAGGGGCTGATTAGAGGCGGGGGCGGGAGGCAGCGCTCAGTGCGCGGGGTCCGGGCGCGGTCAGGAGGCGGCCCCGGCGCTGCTTTAATTGCCAATTAACAAAGGCAGCGCTAACGAGGAACCAAACCTCTGCGACAGGAATAAATTCCCTTTCAGCTTTGCTCAGGAGCTCCTTGAACAACGCCCCAAAAGACAGGGAAAGTGTCGGAGGAATAGGGGGAAAATTGATCCCGGGATCAAAGGTGTCTTGCTGGCTCCCAGCCTGACCTAGAAAAAGCTGCTGTACCCTAAATCCTCTTCCCTGGCACATTTATCCAGAGGCAGCAGGAAGAGGAGCACACGGTGCCTGGAAAACTACTGGCACCCCGACGGATTTGAATTATTAAGAGCACCCCATCAGCCTGTGGGACAGGAACTGCTCTGGGAATGATCCCCAGGCGGGAATAAATTTGGGACAACGGAGCGCTGCTGTGGGAAATGAGGTCGAGTTTGGTGAATAAATTATTTGCTATGAATAATTCACCCCGACCTAGTTGGAACGATTCTAGTCTGGTTTAATTCTGCTGGCTTTGGAGAGGCTCTCCATGGCCCTCATCCCTCTCACTGCATCCTGGTGGAGCAGCCCAGCTCTGAGGTCATCCCAGGAATCACAGAATCCCAGCATGGGTTGGGTTAGAAGGGACCTCAAAACTCATCCAGTTCCAGCCACTGCCATGGGCAAGGACAGTGGGCAAATCCTGACACACCAGAGTGAAGCCAAAGAGTTTTTCTTCCCCCTTTTCATCAACTGGGATAGAAAAGACTAAAATTCATGGAGTCACAGAATCATTTAGGATGGAGAAGACCTCCAAGATTATCGAGTCCAGGCATTGCAAGGCCACCCCTGACCCATGTCCTCAAGTGCCACATCTGTAGGGTTTTACAGATGTGTAAAACCCTACAGCAGGTGGGGAATTCAGCAGTGGAGATTCCACCACTGCCCTGGGCAGCCTCTTCCAGGGCTTGAAAACTCTTTCTGTGAAGAAATTCCTCCTGATGTCCAACTTGAACCTCCCCTGGCCCAGCCTGAGGCCGTTCCCTCTGCTCCTGTCCCTGTTCCCTGGAGCAGAGCCCGACCCCCCCTGGCTGTCCCCTCCTGTCAGGGAGTTGTGCAGAGCCACAAGGTCCCCCTGAGCCTCCTTTTCTCCAGGCTGAGCCCCTTTCCAGCTCGCTCAGCCTCTCCTGGGGCTCCAGCCCCTCCATGCCCTTTTCACTGTGGGTGGCCCAGAACTGAAGAAGGAATTCGGGTTTTCCCAGCCTCTGCCCCCAGCCCAGTGCAGGATAGAGCTCCCTGGTGCCCAGCAGCACATCCCGAGGATCCCATGCACCTCTGGGAAGCAGCAAAGCCACGCACATGGAACTGCAGAGGCTGGTCAGGCTGACCAAGGAGAACAGTTGAGAAAGGGGAACCAGAAAACAGCAGAAAGGAAGGACAGCAGCCAAGGAGGCTGCAAAGAGGGGGGAATCCAAACAAAAAACCGTGTGGACATACTGAGAATGCAACAAAGACGTGGGGAAAACACACAAAACCTCTGAAGAGGACTGGGGAAAGTAGACATGGAAAGAAAAAGGGGGGATATGTGGGACAAAAGAGCTTTTGCTGGACAGAACAGTCAGGGGGTTTAAAAATCAGAGGGAGAGGGGGAAAACAGGGCAGAGACAAAGCCCTGGCTGCTGTGGGCACTGAGTGAGCTACACCTCAGGGGCCAATGTCCCTCTCCAGGCTCTGGGAAGGGGTCAGTGCCAGGGGGATGTCAGTGTCCCCCCCAGTCTCTCATCCCCTTGGGAGTGGATGTCACATGGGGGACACCACTGGGGACACCTGGCAGGAGCAGGGCGGGGGTGCCACACCCCACCACAGTCACGGGAGAAGATGCCCAGCACCAATCCATGGGTGTGCTGCACAGAGAAATGGAGGAGGGAAGGAGCAAAAACCAGTTCTAAGCCATGAGGGTTTGATTTTGCAGCAATAACAGGGTGAGAGATCAGCCCAATCCATGGGGAAAATCCTGATCTTGTCTTAAATCCCTATTTTGCAGTTCAGGGCTCTTTGATAAGGGAGCAAATGAATGTGATCATCTCCAAACTCAGAGAAATCTGATGTTCACCTAGACTGGAGCTGTTTGAACTCATCTGTGCCTGTGCTGGTGACACACAGACACAATTCAGAGGTTTCTTTGGAGATGTGGAAAAATTAAAGATGTCTTTAAAAAATCAGGAGTCTGGGTTATAAAAAGAAGCCATTCCTATGTACCCAGGTTCTGTGGGTTTGTTCTGTAGGGACAGACAAATTAAAGGAGATCTCAGGAAATTCTCAGGGAAAAGCCAGGCTGAAAAAATGCCTGTGGGCACAAAGTCTGCTATGAAAACCAGCCCAAAATCTTATTTAAAATGCCTACTTTAACACATGATCTCTTTATCCCTTTTTGTTTTCTTCCTTTTTGAATTCTACAAGATTTAGGGGAAAAGAAGAGTTTTATCCTTCTGGTACAGCCCCAGAGCAGATCTGGTTGCCCACCTGCAAACACCTTTCAGCAGGACACAGCTCTCCTAAACCAATGGCAACTCACAGGTGGCAAATCCTTGGATTTCTGTGCATAATTGGTGTCTAAAATAGCTGAGACCTGGAATTTTGATCTAGTTGGGTTCCTCAAGCTCAGTTGTGGTGGCCAGAAACAAACCAGATACAGCAAAGCCACCTATCTGGAGAGATTTAAGGTTATGTTTCACTTTCCTTTTATTTAAAATCCTGGCACGCTGAGGAAGGATCTTGTAGGAAGATTCATCTGAATTCCTCTTGCTGCTACGTGCCCTGAATGAATCAGACCCAGGTTTGGGTCTAGCTTGAGCCTCTTGACAAAAATCTTGCGTTTATTTGGTCTCAGTGAAAAATCCCTCAATTCAGGAGGGGCTTTTGTGGTGTGGATCCACTGGACTGAGTTAATTCTCTAATTCTGGGGTTTGGGGGTGGCTGGAGTGACACCAGCAGCCAAAAAGTCCTGTGGGGTTTGATGGATTCTCAACCACACCAGTGATAAATGGTTCTGAGCAACCTCTCCCTCTGAACTGGGAGGTTCAGTGGTGAAACTTCCAAGGAATCAGCCCAGAAGTGGAAGTTTCCAAGCACCCTGAGAGTTTTTAGGAGGGCAGCCTGGCCTTAACTGGGTCTGCTCCATTTCCATCTGAATTTCCACCCAGGCAGCAGCCTTTGGGAGAGAATTCATCCTGGTGGCTCAATTAAAAAGTTTTGCCAAATCAACAATAAGCTGGAGTGATTTCTCCATCTCCCTGTCCTAAATGTTTTCTGTAAAAGTCATTTCTTCCACGAGGGTGTTTAAGGAGCCCTTCTGGTGTTGTCTCTGTTTAATTGCTTGCTCACTCCTACAGTACTGCCTACTCTAATTACTCCAATCTAATTAAGAGGAGGAGAAAACAACATTCTACTGAAGGGTTAGTGAGACAAAGAGCCCCAGGAAGAAAAATGGGGATCTAATGGGGGGTAATCTGCTCATTAGCACAGTCCCTCCCCAAATTAACCTAAATGGAAGCAGAATGAGAGAAAAGAGAGAGAAACACTGACAGAGAGAGCAGAGACATACTTAGAAAGACAAACTGATGTGCCAGAGTTTCAAAGAACAGAAAAAAGTTACCCCCAAAAATTATATAGATAAAATTAAAAAGGAAAAAAAAATAATCAGAAGATCCAAAATCTTGCTTGGAAAGCAGAGAAAGCACCAGAAACGTCCAGAAGAACAACACCAATGCCACAGAAACCCCACTGCAGCCACGGCACAAAAAGCTGGTGGTTGGGCAGGAGTTCCTGGGGAGGTTTTCTACCTTATAGGCAACACGAGCTGGGCATTTCTTCCCAAGGCCTAGAGGTGGGGACATGTGTCTCAGCATCTCATACATGTCTGTGTAACTGATGCGCCCGCTGGGACCACAGGGATGGAGGCAAAAGCACCAGGACACAGAAATCCCATCGGATTGAGGCGGGGAAAACGGGGAGGGGGTGGGGGAAGAGGCAACACAATGGAGCAAATGAAAAGGGGGGAGAGAGAGAAGGGAAAGCAGACAAGAAAACAGAGATCTGGTTAATCAGATTTCTCGGGGAAACAAAACCAAAGTCAGGAGGTGGGGCAGGAGAAAGGTGGCTCCGCTTCCGTTGCTGTGTTTGGGCGCCCAACGTCTCCTCCTCCTGCAGGGGTGGCCTGGGGAATGACTGCTGTCCCCTGGGGAATGCTCGATGTCCCCTGGNCTGGGGAATGATTGATGTCCCCTGGGGAATGCTCGATGTCCCCTGGGGAATGACTGCTGTCCCCTGGGGAATGCTCCATGTCCCCTGGGGAATGACGAATGAGGATGTCCCCGGGGGACAAGGGGTGACAGGGCTGGCTGTGGCTGGCTCTTGGCGGGTGGGGGATGAGGGTTCCCCCATCGCCCCCCAGACCAGTCAGGTCACCGTGCCAGGGAGGGCTGGGAGGCAGAGTTATGGGACAGGCTGGGAGAGCACAGCCCAGCTTTCCTCCGGGAAGCAGCACTTGGGGTTTGGGTGATGGGACAAGGGAGAAACCAATCGTGGGGACCTGCTGAGGGACACACTGGGACTGCTCCCACTCCCAGCTGGGATTCTGCAAATTCCTGCTCCAGCAGGAGAGCCCAGCCCTGGCAGGAGGTGGGAAAGGGACCTGTTCCTCCCTCACTTTTGGTGGGGCTTGTTTTTCACCAAGCCAGGCTTAACTGGGAATTGCAGAGGTTTGGGATAAGTCCCTCAGAGCAGCTCACTGCTGAGGGCACCTCCCTTCAGCACATGGTGATGGTGGTGCATAAATCCTGGCCTGAAAAACAAGGGGTGCAAAACAGCAAGAAATTCCTGCTTCACCCTTGTGTGCCTGTTGGTACTGGGAGTTGTGCTGCGACAATCCCCTTTTGTTTTCCCAACGAGCTGCCTGCTTATACAGTGTGCAAACCTCTGCTGCCTGGCATCTGAGGAGATACAGGGATGTTATCAATTAAGGTTTAATCTCTGGAAAAGCAGGAAAATGTCATCATCTCTATACCAGCAGGGAAAACCTAAGCACCCATTTGAACCCCCTTTTCTGAGCAGGAATCTTCCCTCCAGCCCAATACCCTGACATAGATCTCAGCTCCTATGTAAAGCTTTGATGCAGGAGGGGGAGGAGGAGGAGAGAACTCACCCAGCCCAAAACATCTATTCCTGTCCCTGGTAACTGCTGCAGAGAAAATCCCACTGCTTATACAGAGCCCAGAGCTGATTTAGAGGCTGCTGAGCCACAAATGGGAACTGCAGCCAGTGTCCTCCCCTGGTTCCTTCCTGCTCCTGGGTGGGGTGTGGGGTCTCCTCTTGCTCTGCAGAGCTTTTGAGCTGTCCTCAGTCAGGTGTGGGAAACACCTGGGCTGGAGAGGAGATGAAAAGGAAGCTCTGAGCTGGCTGCCTCCAGCCTTCTCCTTCATCCTGTTTTCCAAGAAATTCCCTGTCTGGAACTGGGTCCCCACTGAAGCCCATCCCATGCTGACTTCTCAGCAAGCCCTGTCCCAAATCCCCACCTGGGCTCCTGGGCACAGTGAACTCTCCCTGTGCCAGGAGCAGGAGCTTTCCCTGGGTGTGCACCACAACTCAGAGACATCATTTAACCCCCGGGCCATCTCTGGCTGTGCCACCATGAAAAGCTCATCCCTCATCTCTGCCCAGATCCAATGGTTTTCCTGCTCAGGAAAGGGCAAGCTGATCACTCAACAATGCTACAAAGCCAAACCAAACTTGCTGCTCCCTGGAAACCTCGGGATGCCATTTCTCTCTGGAATATATTGAAGTGCTGAGATGGTTTTTCCCAGCACTTCCCTCCTGGAGCTGGCAGGATGGAAGCTGGAGGGTTCCCTGTCCCATAAAACTGCCTGTCCTCAGCCAGCTGGGGTGTGGGAGGAGACAGGGAAGGGATGAACGGAGGAAAAAGGAGGCAGTCAGTCAATCATTCCTTTTGTCAGGCAAGGGATTGGTTACATTACAGTTTCTTTTCTCTACTGGTTGCATTTGCACTGGGGGAAGGGAAGAGGGGATAAAAAGAAACAGAACCAGGACTAGAGATGCTGGAGGGATCTCTGAAATTCCAAACCTTGTAGGCCACCCTATGAGGGCACTTCTTTCCTAAGCCCAGGGGTGGAGCAATTACACGTAACAAATTGTACATATCCTTATAATGAATTCGGCAGCTGGAAAGGAAACACCAGAGGTTATGACAGCAAAATCCAACAGGAATCAGCTTTTCCACAGGCAAACAGGGAAGAATCAGCTTTTCCCAAGGCAAACAGGACAAGTTGGAAGGGCAAAACACGCTGAAAAGAAAGGTTAGTCTGGAAAGGAAGGAGCCGCTTTAACACAGAGAGGGAGAACTTCCAACTGCTCACCCAACTTTATATCCTTGGATTTTCCCCTGGGAAGCCTTCAGTGCTATGTGCAAAGCTTCCAAAAATTTGGTTTCCTTTCCCACTCATGTTTTAATTCCCTGTGCCTGAGCATCAACCTCCAGACTCTGCTGCCCAACATCCGGAGCCTGCAGGCCACAAAGAGCTTCTTTAATGGATTATTCTGGGGATTTCATTACAGCTCTTCAGTGGATTATTCCCAGGATTCAAATTAGCTGCTTCAAAACCTTGGGAACCTTTCCCTGCCACTGTCACCTCCTACACAACCCCAGCAGGGCCATTCCTGGGCAATGAGGAATTTGCTGGGAGAGCAGAAGGTGTCACCTCCAGAGCCGTGTTGGGCACTGGCACTGGGAGAATCCACATTTCAATACCAGAAGGAGAAATCAGACACCTCCTGGAAGCTTTATGGTCACTATCATTAACTCCCAACAACAATTTCAGCTGATTAAACAGCAGGATTATATTTCTCAATCTTTTTTGTGTGACCAACTCATAGGCAAAAAGAGCCAAACTTCCAAACCTCTTCTGAAGAAAACTGGGATGCTTTGGCCTCCCTTTATTTATTTTGGTGCATTCTGTAAAGAAGGCTGGAATATTTTGGGAGAACTCCTTCAATGTTGCTGCTTTTTGGGATGTGAAGAGTTAAGGCCTCTTCAAAGCCTTCCTCAATCAAGTCCAAACTATGAATTTGAGAGCAAATGGAACCGTGCAAATCTTGGCTCCAGGCCTAATCTGGGTCTAAAAAGGGTTTGGTTTAACTGAGGCACCAAGTTTACACTTTCCTTACAATTTTAGAAGGATTCTGGAAAATCAGGGTGTGGAGAATATGGCTGAAGGCTTCCCTGAGCTTCCAGGAGTCCATGGAAGGCTGGAAAACCAACAGATGCTTTGCACTGGGAGATCATGGACAAACAGGGATCCTTTTCCAGGTTCAGAGAATTCCAGAATGGCTTGGGGTGGAAGGACCTTAAAGTCCATCCCTACCATAGCAGGGACACCTTCCACGATCCCAGGGTGCTCCAAGCCCCTCCAATCTAGCCTTGGACACTTCCAGGGATGGAATTCCAGCCATAACCTTTCAGTGAAATCTAATTTTCCTCGGCATCCCTTGGGAGCACCTGCAGCTCCTCCTGAGTGGTTTGGGGACAACTGATGACAATGGGGTGGCCAGAGTGGCACCATCTCCATGGGGTGTGCACTGGGAGAGGAGTAAAACAGATAAAGAACTCACTTCCTGTATGTTGAACAAATAAAAACTTCTAGAAATCCAATTATGTTTTCTTTCCCAGTTCATCCTTAAATCCTGTTTTCCCTCATTTCTTAATTAACTCCCACCAAACCACGCTGTACTCCCCATTTTTGTCAGTCCCTCTGGGTTTTTTTGTGAGCTCAAGGCTTTTGCCACCCCTAAATCCAGCAGTTTTCCCACACTCACCCCTAGGGAATGTGGCACAGCTGGAATAACAGTTCCTAACTGCCTTTTTTACTTCCTTTTCAATGGTTTTCCCCAGGAAATCTCCCAGGGAGTTGGATTTGGTAACAGAACCAAAGGTGATATCAGAAATAGGGGTAAAATACACATTAAGTTTTGTTTAAAATATTATCTATATAATAAAAATGTAACAATTGTGGAGCATCTTTCATTGAGGGTCTCAAGCTAAGGGAAATGGATAAACACTAATTCCCTTTTCCTTGGGATAATCAAGGAAGAGACCTTGGGAGAAGTGATCAGTGAGTCACCACATTCAGCTCAAATCATGGAATAATCAAATCATAAAATCAGTTGGGTTGAAAAGGACCTCTAAGATCAGAAAGGTCTTAAACCAAAATTATTGAAAGCTCGGTTCTGGCTTCAAGTGTGAAAGGATTTCACATTTTAGTCCCACTTCTGAAAATGTGATTTCAGTGGAACTATTCACACTCAATAACTTCCCACCAGAGTGAAAAGGGAACAGGGTTAGAGGAAAAAAAAAACCAGAATTAGTATCTTACTATCTGACATTTTCTGCATTAGCAGCTCGGGGGAGTGGAAAGGTTTGGCCCCTGCGTGACTCAGAGTTAACAGAGCGAGAAATCTTCCTGTAAACTCAGTGCTGGTGCCTCCTCTGGGTGGAAAGTTCCCGAATACAACCATTAAAAATCCACACTGATCCCAATTTTTCCCTTGCAGGTGTGTTCCTCCACCCACGGATGTAGAGCCAAGGCTGTTTTTCTGAGGAGCAACCAGGCACTCCAGAGTTTTCAGCCTCATTGAGATTTTTCTAGTGGGAAGAGACAGGATTGGATTGGAAAAAGAGAAAAGGAAAAGCTATTTATGCCTGCTAAATCCCCACAAAGGATTTGCTGTGTTGCAGAGCTCGTGGGGATGAAAATCTGTCTGGAGATTACAAGCTGGTAGTAAGTGTGGAGTAAATATTCAGGTTGGTAGTAGGGGTGGCTTGGAGCGGTTAAAATCCCCCACAGTTTAGAGAAATGCAGGTTTTTGGAACAAGTTTCCATTTAAAGTTAGGCTAAATCATTTTTAAGTGAGATTTTAAAGCAGTTTAATTGCATCCTAGCAGGGAGTTTGAGATGTTGATTATCCAAACACTCCTTGCCTCTGTCTCTGCTGAAGGGAAACAAAAAAGAAAGAAAAGATTGGAGGAGGTGGAGGCATCACAAATCCAGAGGAGATTCATGGCACAGGAAATCACGGGGAGGAAAAAGGGATCCAAAATTAGGAGAGCTTTAAATTAACAAAGAGTCTCCCAACAGGCAAATTCCTGAATAGAACATCAAGGCAATTATTGGGACCTGGGACAGAGCATCCAGAAATGAGAATAACCCCATCACCAGGGCTGTGATGCAGCAATACAGACAAGCAATTTATTAAATCAGTCCTGCTTTAGAAGTAGTCACTGGGCAGGGCCATTCCCTCAATTTAAAAAAAAAATCCTTAATTTGGGGTCTGTGCTGCTGCTCCACTGCCTAAGCCCAGTGTACAGGTTTCCCTGTGTCCTGGAAGAAATGAAATTAAAAAATACACCCCTAAAATAAACATCTCATTGTCCACAGTGTGAAAACCATTCCCTCCTTTAACCCACCCACAAATCAGGAATATTTTATCAGAGAATTAAATATGAGAATTAAACAGTTCCAAACTTTGTCCCATTTCATTTTATCCTGATCATTTTGCACATCTTATAACCTCAACTGCAACTCCAGAGCTAAATATTACTCAAAAGGCCAAAATTCCCACGTAGAGTTTGATGTCATTACAAGGAGGGCTCCAGGAGAAAAATGTTGTGTTTAATGAGGAAAGGCTGTTTCAGAAAATCCCATATTTTCAGGAAACCACCCTAACGCTGAGGAACATCACCTCATTCCCTCTGGGAGCGGGTGGGATGCTGGAAGCAGAGCCTGCAGGACCTGACTCAGATGCAGCCTGCGGTGTCTGCGCAGCATTTGTGAAACCACCGCGGTGGCTCTCAATTAGAAACACGCTGCACAAACGAGGTGTGAACCTCTCCCACTCCCCCAAGTGCCGCCGACAGGCAGAGATTTGCGGATTTGCATCTCCGGATGGGATGTGGGAACCAAAAGCTGCTTTTGGAAGCGCTAAATAGCTTTTCTCCACGGCCCTTTACCCAGGCTCGGGGAACTGAGGCTGTTAAATCAGCTCATTTTTGGCCGTGCTTTGCTTCCAGGGGTTGCTGGGCTGGGTGTGGGTGAAGGAAACGCCCTGGCAGTGACACCAGGTTTGTTCCTCTCCAGCGCTCGGGGAATTGCAGCATTTAACGCGGATGTTAAACTGATTTGAGCAACTCAAATCCTGGAGTTGTTCCCGGTAAAACGCGCTCTGAGCGTGCCCGGGTGCAGCATTACAGCCGCGGTGTCCCCGGTGTCCCTGCCCGGTGTCCCCGGTGTCCCTCCCCGGTGTCCCCGGTGTCCCTCCCCGGTGTCCCCGGTGTCCCTCCCCGGTGTCCCCGGTGTCCCTCCCCGGTGTCCCCGGTGTCCCTCCCCGGTGTCCCCGGTGTCCCTCCCCGGTGTCCCCGGTGTCCCTCCCCGGTGTCCCCGGTGTCCCTCCCCGGTGTCCCCGGTGTCCCTCCCCGGTGTCCCCGGTGTCCCTCCCCGGTGTCCCCGGTGTCCCTCCCCGGTGTCCCCGGTGTCCCTCCCCGGTGTCCCCGGTGTCCCTCCCCGGTGTCCCCGGTGTCCCTCCCCGGTGTCCCCGGTGTCCCTCCCCGGTGTCCCCGGTGTCCCTCCCCGGTGTCCCCGGTGTCCCTCCCCGGTGTCCCCGGTGTCCCCGCCCGGTGTCCCCGGTGTCCCAGCACGTACCAGGCTGCGGGGTCGTACTCAGCCCACACCCGGACAAACTCGTCCAGGTGATGCGGCCCCAGGATGGAGGAGTCCCGGGTCAGGTACTCGAAATTGTCCATGATCACAGCCACGAACAGGTTCAGCATCTGCGGGGAGGGAGAGGGAAAGGGGGAAAGGAGAAAGGGGAAAGGGGAAAGAAGAACAGAGAAGGGAAGAGAGAAAGGAGAAGAGGGAAAGGAGAAAGGGGAAAGGAGAAGGGACAAAGGAGAAGGGAAAGGAGAAAGGGGAAAGGAGAAGGGAGAGGGGAATGGAGAAGGGAAGGAAAATGGGAAGGGAAGAAGAAGGGAAGGTAAAGAGGAAGGGGATGGGAAGGAAATTTTAAAAATTAAAACCTGGAAGGGGAGCACACATGATTCCCCTAACTGGATGTTTCTACAAGGAGCAGCCTCACTCCAGGAAGAAACCCTGGACAGAGCCCTGGATCCCCGGGAATGCTGCTGCTGCCTCCTCCTCCCCTGCACACTGAAGGGGAGGGCATTTTCCACATCCCCATCATGGTGCTGCCTCCGGCGTGATCCAGCCCGGATCCCAGCCGGATCAGCCCCTCTCCCTTCCCTTCTCCCCCACACAGGGGCTGCAGCCACTGCTCCCCCAGCCAGGAGATGGGAACTCTCCCAGCACTTCCAGACCAGGGCACATCAAGAGCAGAACAGCTGGAGGAAATCCCATTCTCCAGCCTAAATGCGCTGTTTTACACAATTCCAGCCTTTGAAGGTCCCCAGAAAGATGAGGGGCAGGAGACACAAAGGGCTCTTGTCCCTAACAGCCACCAACAAGAGCCTGGAAATGGCTCTGGCATGTATTATTCTCCTGTTATTAAAGGCAATGGAAAAATCATGAGGATTTCCATAGGAAAAGATCAATGTGCAGACTGGAGAGCAGGAGGACAGTGGGGAATGCATGCTGGATAAAGCCCCAGGATCTCAAGCTTTCAATTTCTATTGTTTTAATATGCACTTCAATTTATATTTTTCTCCCTCCTGTTTATTCTTAACTTCCATTTGATATTTCTCAACCTAAATTTCAATTTGTATTTTTCTCCAGCAAATGACAGGAGGAAAATTCTGTCAAGCTGCACATCAACAAAGAGCCAAAAACACCATTTAAATCCAAATATATGATCCAAACCCCCTCATCTGTTGGGTGATGTTGAACAACCCATAAAAATGTGCCCTCCTGGCAAGGCTGGGGCTCTGCAAAGCTTTAATTGCTCATAGTGAAGCACAGAAGTGCTGAATATATTTTAAAAAATCAGTTCTAGCCCCGTCTTGTAGCAGTTCAGCTGCTTGGCTTTGCCTGTTTTGGGGTTTTTGCTCCATCAAGGGCTCTCCCCTCTCCTGGTCCCATTTCCCAGGATTTTCTGGGAGTGCTGACTCGGGGACAAAGCTCACACAGAGCTGGGTTTGCACAGAGCTGCTGCAGCCTCCAATTCTGCTGCCACACCTTGAGTGGGACAACTGACAAACCCAGGGAGGGGACTCTGGGGAGGATGTGTTGGTTGTTCTTGTTTTGTTTCTTTTTGGGGGTTTTGGTGGATTTGGGGGACTTCTCTTTTGTTTTCTTTTGGATGTATTTTTAAATAAGTTGCAGAAATAATAATACACTTGAAAATAACAACGAGAATGGCTGATGGTGGGTTAGAAATTTGTACAAGGGAAAAAATTGGGTTTAAAGCCCAGAATGCTGAAGGAATCAGTAAATGGAGCATTGACTTTGGATAAGCTTTCAGGTCTGCAGGTTTCGTAATACGTGCACAAGAAATAATCCACGGGTGGTCAAAGCAACAACAGCAGCCAACAAAGGATCTTGGTGGGGAGTACTGAAGTTGGTGTGTCCATATCCAGCCCCAAACTACCACAGGGAGCTCCTTTTCCTGCGGGAGGGGTTCTGAGGACAGCAGGGACTGGCTGCACGGAGAATCAAACGTGGGATTTTACAGCAAAGCCCTGGAACTGAGCAAAGGCTCCGTGCGCTGCTTTTGGAACATCACAGAGCTCTCAGCTCGTCCTGCCTCAGCTTTAACTGGGGCCCTGTCCCTGCTCTTGCATTGCTCTGTCCCTGCAGGGCTGGGAAGTGACCCCAGGAGCAGGGAGGTGGTTGTGAATGCTCAGGAAGGCACTGGCACAGATGCCTTATCATTTTAGCTTTTATATGTTTCATATATTTGTAACCCTGCAGTTCTTTAGTGTATAACTAAACTCCACACACAGTGTGAGCTGCTGCTTCCCCATTTTGGGCAGACACAACAATCCCTCTCCAGGATGGGAATCAAGGACACCTCACTGCCTCAGGCCCTGAGAGATGGAAACAAAAGTGAGTTGGGGGAGCAAACTTGGGGTCAATGACTTCATTACCTGGAGCTGTAATTGGAAGATGAACCCCAATCTGCAAATGGACCAAACTGATAAAAGTGTGAAACCCTGTGACCCTTTGTCCATTTTGGGTGCAGCCCCTGGAGGGCTTCATCTGCCTGAAATGTACCTGAAGGCCTTTCCATAAATATCCCTGCTTTTTATTCCCTTCATCTTGTCTGGCCTCAGTTTTTAGGTAGCCCAAAAGGCACCAGCACCTCATAAAGCTCAGCCCCGCAATGGCCACAGGCACAAACCAAGCCCAGCAGCTCAGAGTGTTTTCATGTCTAAAGCTTTTCTGGCAGAAAAAAAGAGTGATTTTTGCATTTGTGTGGCAAACAGATGATCCTCATGGGTCACTTTCATCTCAGCAGCTCCTGGGATTTTGTGAAATGAGTGTGATGCTCCCAGGAAATGCTGCTGAACTCGGACATTGTCCCACTGCCCTCCCCAATGCCCTTCTTCAAAGGGATGGTGTAAGTCAAGACAAACCCGATTAATGCTTAATTCCAAATATGAGACCCCCCTGTGTGAAGAAAGATAATTTCCCTTTAATGACTAAATGATCTCTTTGGGGATTTTATCAGCAGGATGATAAATGGTTTTAGCAAAGCTGGCTTGGTGGTGTCTAAATTGTAATTTGGGATAAGGAGGAGGCACAGAGGTGGGGAGGGAAGGATTTGATCACTTTTTGGGGTCAGGACTGACTTACCAGGAAGGAGCAGAGGAAAATGAAGGACACGAAGTAGAAATAGGCAAAGTCACTGCCACATTCCTTTTTGGTGAGACCAGAGAGGGGGTCACAGGCTCTGTTGCTCAAGCAGGACAACATGATCTCATGCCAGGCTTCCCCTGTGGCACTCCTGCAACACCAGAGCAGAGGCTGAGTTTATCCACCCCTCCCCATGACAGCCACCCTGCAATAATACTGCACCCAATTAACCAGATTAATTAGGTGGGAAGTTGTGTCCCGGAGCAGAGACTGTATTTACACCAGGAGCTGGAACTACTCATGAAAAAGAAAGGAGAAAGAGCACTTCCCTCTGTGACAGGGGATAAAAGAGACCAGACAGGCTCAGGTTGGTGTTTTATCCTCTCCTTACCTGAACAGGAGCATCAGGGCTTGGAGGAAAGTCCGGAAGTTGTTGTGCCGATTAATGGAGGTTTCATCATCTAAGGCAATGTTCCCAAATACCTGCCAGGGAAAACAGAAGGGATGCAGCCAGGCACATCAAGTGGAGTTGGAAAATAAGGCAGGGAAAGAATTTGTTCTCCTTTAAGGGCTTTTAAAAGCTGGAATAATTTCTGTGCTGAAACGGGAGATAAAAATATATTCTGGAGCTCAAACACAAGATTAATGTGCTTTGTATCCACACAGGTCCTTTCCAGCCGTTCAGCTCCATCCCAGGCCAAGAAAAGTTTATTATTTCTTCCAGGAAGATGCAGTGCCCGGGCTGCTCCTTCCTCTCAGCCTCTTGCTGTGTCCATAGCCAGGGGAAGGGATGTCTTTTCCTGTGGGATTCATGGATGGCCAGTGCTGAAATGTGATCCAGGCTCATGGCCATAGCTGGTTTGTCCAGCTCACTGGGGACACTTCAGCATAAAAGCTGACAATTAAAGTAGAAAAAGAGGCCTTTTTTTTTCATTTCTAATTTACCTGACACCAGACAAGAAGAGCTTTTGCCTCATCCCAAATCAGTGCTGCTCCTGCTGTGGAGGCAACAACCATTGCACCTGAACAAAGCCAGGCTGCTTATGGCCAGAACGAGGGAATGAAATATTTTACCTGCATGCCAATAATGGCATAGATGAAGAAGAGCATTGCAATGAGGAGACACACATAAGGCAAGGCCTGTGGGAAAGGAAAGGTGGCATTAATGACAGCAAATGCAAACACTGAATTCCCTGGCAGGACTGAGTTTTGTGGCATTTGTCCTTCAGGTGTAGGAACTGGGAAGAGGATGTGGAGAATTCTGGCAGCCTTCAGGAGACAAACCCCCTGGAGCCAGGTATTCATGGATCACACAACAGCCAGGGCTTTCCAAGGGCTCTCTCTGTATCCTTGGAAGCAGCAAGCAGGGAAAACACAGTCTGAGGCTCGGCAGCCAACACTGGAGCTACCAGCAGGCACTGGCACTTCGTGTGCATAATTGTATGAACATTAATTGTTAATGACCTTGCTGTAAATTCAGTCTGAGGACAAAAGATATTCATCCCAGAAATGAGTTCCTGCTCTGAAACAGGCCCACTTTGGAATCCCAGGAGGACAAAAATGTTCTGAGTTTTAGCAAGAAATCAGTGAAGGCTGCAATGTAATTATGTCACCCAGGCCAAGAGTGACAGCTATTTTACACTTGGGATAAATGAATGGGTAATTAATTCCTCTTAATTAGTAATAGCTCAAAACCTGAGAAGTCTTGCCCTCGGGCCAGGCCCTGTGGTGGCTGGGGCAGGAATTCTGCAGGCCAAGGGAGCCAGGAGGAATTGCAGGTTCATGAAATATCCTGAGTTGGAAAAGACACCCAAAGATCATCGAGTACCACTCCTGTCCCTGCACAGACCCCCAACAACCCCACCCTGGGCATCCCTGGCAGTGCTGTCCAAAGGCTCCTGGAGCTCTGGCAGCCTCGGGGCCGTGCCCATTCCCTGGGGAGCCTGGGCAGTGCCAGCACCTCTGGGGGAAGAACCTTTCCCTCATCTCCAGCCTGAGCCTGCCCTGGCCCAGCTCCAGCCCTTCCCTGGCTCCTGTCCCTGTCCCAGAGCAGAGCTGGAGCTGCCCCTCGGGAGGAGCTGCAGCCCCCGGGGAGCTCTGCCCTCACTCTGCTCCAGCTGAACAATCCCAGTGCCCTCAGCTGCTCCTCATGGGCCCCTCCAGACCTTTCCCCATCCCCGTGCCCTCCTCTGGACACTCTCTCACACCTTTAGATCTTTTTTGTGATATTGAGGTGCCCAGAACTCCCCCAGGACTGGGGGTGAGGCTGCCCCAGCCCAGAGCAGAGCAGGACAATCCTTCCCTGGCCCAGGCGGCATCGCTGGGCCTGAGGTACACTTGGAACAAAACCTGGAGGAAGCCTGGGGAGAAAGGGCTGATGTGGTGTCTGCTGGACACCTCTGCATGAGGGACACGGCCTGAGAGCTCAGAGCTGCAGGGACAGACAGACAAACAGCTCCTCATGAAGCCCAGTCCTGGCTCTGCTTCAGGGTCACATTGGACACAGGCTTTGGAAAGGGTCGGGATTGTGCCAGAAAAGGCTGTGGCTGAGCCCCCTCTCCCAAGATCCATCCACTCCCTCCTGACTGGGAACACCTCACACCTGCAGCCCCCACAGAGGGACTGGGGGTCTGCACTCACAGCTCCCAGCCCATAAATACAGAGCCCAGTATCACTGCCAGGAATCCTGGCTTCACTTTCTGTGTTCTCCTCCCTCCACTGCAGAACCTGAGCAAGCCCCAGGACCAGAATTAAAGCATAAGACAATGAAAAATGGGCTTCAAACCAACTGAGAGCTGTAAAAATAATCAGCTTTGGGGCACGTGGGCTTTTGTTTAGATCTAGAAAACAGCTAATTTGCTGTGCTGAGGATTGGTGGGAGGAAGAGCAGAGGTAAAGGAAACCAGGCAAAGCAACTGCCTCAACTTCACAACAAAACCTCAACAAAACCCATTATTTTAATCCTCCACGTCATCAAATCCAGGCCTGTGGCTCTACAGCTTCACAGTTTGTGTTACCAAAGCTCAATGGGCTGGGTTTCACCTCAGGAAATCCTGGGGAAGGTAATTTAACCTTACACTCACTGCAGGTGAAGAGCAAGGCGCTCATCAGTCAGGCCACGGCTTCTTTATGCAAATTCCTGAGCATCCAGACTTTGCCAGAGGGATTTTGGGGTAGTTTCAAGGGCAACCTGAGCATTGGGCACCTGCTGGAGTCTGCATGAGCAAGCAGCCCTTCAGCCTCAGCCTCCAAAATGCAGCTTTCAGGGGAACAGTGCTCACCTGTTCCCTTTTCTATAGAAAATTAATATTCCTGGGGCTGGGCAGTGCTCACCAGCTCATTTTTAGCAGAATTAATATTCCTGGAAATGGTCAGTGCGAACCAGTTCACTTTTAGCAGAATTAATATCCCTCGTTACGCTAACCAGTTGAATTAGTAGTTAATATTCTTGGCGCTAACCAGTTTGATTTTCTGCAGAATTAATATTCCTGTGGCTGGGCAGTGCTCACCAACCCTCTTTTCTGAAGAATTCCTGAATTCCGAACTCTTATAATGGCTCTGTAGAGGTGCAGAGAGGCCGTTCCAAGACAAGGGAAGCTCTTGGCTCCTCACTGGAAGATGCTCCATGTGCGCCAAGCACGACCCTGTCCCCAGATCTCTTCCCACATTGCCAAGGCTCACCTTGAAGGACTGCACGAATGTCCAGAGCAGGATGCGGATGGTGTAGCCCTGGCGGAGGAGCTTGATGAGCCTGGCTGCCCGGAAGAGCCGCAGGAAGCTGAGGTTGATGAAGTTGTCCTGCGGAAAGTAAAGGTTTTGTGTCCTTCAGAAACGACCGCGATCCGAAACCACAGCCCGCAAAAAAGAAATTAAAATTACCAGCTTCACGATCTAAGCAGCAAATCGGCCACCAGAAAACCTTCCAAAAGAAACATTCGTCAGTGCAGATCACTCCACATGCAGCAAGAATGAGAAAACCCCTCTCCACAAGAGCCCTCCCCTCTGCTACTGGGTCAATGAGAGAAAAGGAAAAGGCCCTGTCACGCTGTCCTTGGAGGGCTGATTTGCTTTGAGCAAGGCAGATTTTCTCCCCCTCAAGACTCAGGGAGAGGGGGATGGTGCCAGGTTTCCATTTTGAAAGGAATGAGGTTGGTCAGAAGTCTTGGTCAGCTCAGTTTTGACAGGGAATTGAACTTAAGCCAAGACGCTCGCAAGGGACAAAGAAAGGCATTGTCCAGTGAAGATTCAAACATCCTTGGAAGAATGAGGATGTTTTCCAACGTGGAGGTTTTCAGTGTCTGTACGTGTAACTGGACAGGTCTGCCAAGGAGAAATGGCACCAGAAGATAGTTTGGAGGATGGATCAAGGGCAGCAAGTCAATTGGGGAGGTTGAGCTTTCACCAGCAGGAAGATGCCTTAGGAACCTGCTGGTTTTCCAAATTCTCATTAAATGTGTCTGCACAGGTGGATCAAAGAACTGCTGGAGGCAGGTTCTGATTTCCATTTGTTTTCCAGGATTTTCCCCACCCCTCACCCCATTTTTTTTTTTTTCTTTTCTTCGGGGAAAAGAGGATTCTTGCCCCAATGAGCTAATCTAGAGAGGGTTCTTTCCAAAACAAAACATGCAAAAGCCAGATCCCTCTTGCCCTCCTATTTTAAGGAGATGAAAAAATATTCCCCCTTTCCATAATTCGCTTTTTTGTGGATCTCTGATCACAGCCACTTATTTGACTGAGTGAGCTAAAGAGAGAAAACATCCCACTTTAAACTATTGAGCAGTGAAGCAGCAAATGTAATCATAAGGAGCTCTGCTTGGTAAAGATGAGCAAAAATTGTATTTCCCTTGAATTATTGTTTTACCAGAAGTCACATTGAACTGACCCACATTTCTTGCTCATTTGGCTAAAGAGCTCATGCTGAAATTGGGGGGCTTGTTGGATCTATGGATTCTTTCAATGCCAGCTCAGTTTTGGGGCCATTAGCATTGCATTCCACCAATCCCATCAAAGAGTTCCAGAACTCAGTCTCAGGCATGCACTCGGTTTCTCTCAGGTTAAAAACACAAGCAGCTCAGAGTTAGGCACAGACCCAAGATCAGACTCAATCTTCAAATAAAGAGAAAAGAGAAAAGCACAGGAATGTTCAATGAAGGAGCAGACAACACTGAGCTCATTCAAGCCAGCAACAGAAGCCATCTCTGGCAGGCAAAGCACGAGCGAGGATTCCCCTGGGTTGGGCAGTAACACAGGCACTGACAGTGTCCAGTTTGTCTCAGCATCAGCTCCAGGTGTGTTTTCACAGCGCTTACCTTCCCTTCACAACAGTCCAGCTGCACTCACCTGAGCAGGGCAGGGCTGGGAAAGGCCCCTGGGCAGAGCTGGAACCCGGCTGGGAAACGGGGACCATCACTAATGGGGTTCTTCTTCCCCTGGTCCCACTGTGAGCTGGTCCCAGGGCAGAGGTTTAACCGTGAGCCCTTTTCATCAGGAAAATCTCCCCACAGTGGGAACTGGATCAGCCCTCATGTAATTCTGGCAGCACTTAGGCCTGAAAGTCTGATTTTAACTTCAGAGCAATGCCCAAGCCACATCTTTCCTGTGCACAATCCTTAGGCTCCAGGGAGGAGCAGGGGCACAGGATCCATCTCTGAGGGATCCTGTGGGATCTCCCTCTTCCCACATAACTGCAGCCCAGGAGCAGGGACATTGTCCTGCTCAGGCTTTGCTAAAACCTCATCATCACAGCTGACAGGATGTTCAACACTGCTTTGGGCTGGGCTCCCTGCAAGCTGAGCTACCCCAGTGCTCAGGAAAAGGGATAGAAATGGGAAAAGGGTTCAAGACTGTGCAGTTATGTCTGACCCCATTCCCTGGGATTTAGATGGACAAACAGGCCAAAGGTTTGTTTTTCCCCCATGTTCCCTATTTGACTCTGGCATTGCCACTTCCTAAAGAGCAGTGAAAGCCTCGGCTCCATGTGGAATCACTCCCAACCCAGGAAAATCCCCCATCACCGACCCCCTGGGACTGTTGGAAGGAGCGTTCTCAGCACTGCCCGGAGAGGCAAATCCCCCACGCTGGTGGTGGCTGCAAGGGCTCCACGTGTGTGGCACCCTCAGCACCCCACAGAGAAAACCCATCCTCCCACACCTCGGCTCTCCAGGCAGGAATTGGGATGGCATGCAGCCAAAGGGGAAACTCCACATTGCCGTATTTCTCGGGTAAAACAGTTTTTGGCATCAATTCTCCTCTCACTGAGCCACCTCTGTGCCGTGCACACATCTGATATCTGGGTTATCAAAGTCGTCCTTTCCAGGTTGGTTCTTTGTTGCTTTCCTGTTGCACAGATGCTCACGGTGCACACAGCAGGCACCAGAGCTTTAGGATTTTATCATCCATCTCAGGAATAATATATTATGTTTGGGAAATCATTTCCCCCTGGCCTGTCATTATTTTCCTGAAAAACGAAGGGCTGGTACTGAAGGGATCCAGGCACCAGGCAGGGCCTGGGGGTCTGGGCATGGCCAGGCACTGCCACCACTTCCCACAACAGGAGATGGGCAATGCATCCCTAAAGAAAACTGGGAAGCAGTGGGGAAACAGGGAGAATAAAGAGCTGCCCTTGAAGGCTGTCCCACCATGGGAGCCTGCTCTGTTACCCTTTCTTAGGTTGTTTTCATTGAATCCCAGGATGGTTGGGGTTGGAAGAGACCTTAAAGGTCATCCAGTTGCATTGCCATGGCAGGGACACCTCCCACTGTCCCAGGCTGCTCCAAGCCCCAGTGTCCAGCCTGGCCTTGGGCACTGCCAGGGATCCAGGGGCAGCCACAGCTGCTCTGGGCACCCTGTGCCAGGGCCTGCCCATCCTCACAGGGAACAATTCCTGCCCAATCTCCCATCCAGCCCTGCCCTCTGGCAGTGGGAGCCATTCCCTGTGTCCTGTCCCTCCATCCCTTGTCCCCAGTCCCTCTCCAGCTCTCCTGGAGCCCCTTCAGGCCCTGGCAGGGGCTCTGAGCTCTCCCTGGAGCTTCTCCTCTCCAGGTGAGCCCCCCCAGCTCTCCCAGGCTGGCTCCAGAGCAGAGGGGATCCAACCTCTGGACTCCATGTCCTGCTTCTTTTGGGGGCTGCAGTTTTCCATACTGGAAAGCAGGAAAGCCATGAAGATCAGGGCACAGACACTGCCTGGATCTGTTCCCCAGGCCCTTCAGCAGCAGAGTGGTTTCCTGCCCAGCACAGCAGCTGCTCCCTCTGTCCACAGGGATGCAGAAGGAACTGCAGGAAGAGGCGTCTGACCAAGCCAAGAATGGGATCACTCAGGAAGTTTTAGGACTTCATCTGGCATCAACAAGAATCACCATATTAATTAATTAGTTAGGGAATTACTGATGAGGAAAAGGCTGAGTTCCCATTTAAATGTCCATGGTATTGCCAGCACTGAAGAAGTTTTCCTGAACCTTGCACGGGGTCTTGGCTTCATCTGGAGCTTGGGGAACCCACTGCTGATTTTAAGAGGCTGAAGATTTTTGCCATCCTTGTCTGTGTCTCGAGGACTCTGGCTTTGGAGGGACATTCCTATCAGTCCCTCCATCCTGAGTCAGGGAATGATGGAAAAATTTTGTGTGTGATGTCCAGAAGTCTCCTCATTCCATATTTGACAGAATCATGAAATATCCTGAGTTGGAAGGGACCCACAGGGGTCACCCAGCCCAGCCCCTGTCCCTGCACAGACCCCCAACAACCCCACCCTGTGCATCCCTGGCAGTGCTGTCCAAAGGCTCCTGGAGCTCTGGCAGCCTCGGGGCCGTGCCCATTCCCTGGGGAGCCTGGGCAGTGCCAGCACCTCTGGGGGAAGAGCCTTTCCCTCATCTCCAGCCTGAGCCTGCCCTGGCCCAGCTCCAGCCCTTCCCTGGCTCCTGTCCCTGTCCCAGAGCAGAGCCGGAGCTGCCCCTCGGGAGGAGCTGCAGCCCCCGGGGAGCTCTGCCCTCACTCTGCTCCAGCTGAACAATCCCAGTGCCCTCAGCTGCTCCTCTCCAGGATTCCTCTCAGCTTTGCTGCTCCTGCTGTCACTGCAGCAGCTCCAGAGGACAACGTGGTGCTCCAAAGATGGAGCTTGGATGCCGAGTGGTTGAAGGAGCCTGGACCTGCCTCTATGGAATAACGACCCCAATCCCAACAAAGTGCAGGATGAGCTTTTCAATCTTTAACCTGTAACAGGGACAGCAGCCAAAATTTAGCAAACTGATTTTCCCCCAGTATATTTTTATGTTCACAGCTAATGCCAGAACCCTTTTCTGTGCTCCCTGGGCCAGGTGTGCAGCAGACACTCTCTTCAAATTTATCCTGACTGTTCCCACACATCTGGAAGGGATCCAGCACCATGGGGGATTCCCTTCTTGGCTTGCACTGGGCAAGCTTTGAACTTACACATTGTCTTTTTCTCTGCTGCATCCCAGCAGAAAATTCCCCCCAGGACCCTCCATAAACATCCATGGAGCTTCTGTGCAGCCTGGAAATAAAAATCCACCCTGATTTATTTCTTAACAGCAACTGTGCAACAGGAAATGTGGATGTTCACAGATCCAAGAGCTGGGGTCAGGTGGCTGAGCAAGGATTTTTGAGAAGCTTTTGGTCTCGTTTGTGTTATCAACTATAGCCAAGATAATTAAGAATTGAAAAATTTCTTTATGGGTTGTCTTTTGTTTAACTGGTGATTTTCAAAGATCAAGGTCAATATTTCCAAAGGCATTTTTGATATAAATTTGCACCTTGGCACTGAATTCCCAGTGGGATCTGGTTCCTGGTACTTTTCAGCTCTGGTCATAGTATGATTTATTCATTTTACATGGAGTTTTGGGTTTGCATCCACCGACTCTGTGTCCACTGTGCTGGCAAAATGGGTTGGTGTCACAGAGAATTTTCAAATTTAAGATCCTTCTTTCCCATCGTTTTTGATTTGAGGGAAGCAAGTCTGAAATCACCCCAATAACATTTTTGCCTTATAATACACAGGTTAAAACACCTGTAAGGTTGTCAGGTGCTTCCTTCAGCAGAAAGCTCCATTCTCTCATCCTACAAGAAACCAAATGCTTCCAGAGAGCTGAATTTGGTACCACCATCTCCAAACCCCAGCGTTTCCAGGTGCAGAACATCCCTCCCTGGCCATCTCCTCCCTTTTCCCATGGAAATAAAGCAAGTGGCAGTGTCCCCTTTGGCACAGGGGGTGGCACAGGGAGCAGGGACGGGTTATTGGCAACTGCTGAGGTCACCAATGAGCCCGGGGAGGGAGGTGCAGGGCAGAAGCCACTTTGGAGCACGCTGCAGTGAGGCTTTTCCACCAGTGCAATCGGAACTCTCATTAAAAAAAAAAAAAATAACCAAACCAAAACCGGATCAAATCAAAGAAAAACGAGAGAAAATCAAAGCAGAGAATTTAAAGAATTGTTTAAATTCAATGAAACCAACCGTGTCCTATATGTGATGTTGTCATGGATGGATATTTGCAAGATTATTTACAAAGTTTTATATTTTTTTTTGAGCAGCAGGTGCACAACATACAGACGGAGACATGGTTTTCGCATTGTATGTTGATTGGATGGCGTGATTCAGCAGGTAGATAAGGAAAATAAGGAACAAAAACAGGAAACAAAAGAGAAAATGAGTAATCAGGACAAGCAAAAAGGAAACTCTGAAAAATTTCACTGGAAAAAAACCGTTGGGCTATCGGGGGGAGGTGTTATTTTATGGGAACTCCAGAAATAAAAAATGCTTTGAACCGAAACAGATTTGGAGATCCTTGAGGTAACACAGACAGTGCAGTTGTTATTTGCATTTCAGTTTGTAATGCAAATTCGGAGACAATTCACAAACACTTCTCAGGATGTTTTTTTATATTTCCAGGCATAGAAATAGATGTCAGTTTGCCAAACACCCACTCAGCCTCCCAAGGCCAACTGTGTCCACAAGGACTCCTTTTCCTTAATCCCACCTCTTTTCCCTCAATTACTGAGGGCAAAAAAACTGACATTCATGCTTTTGCCTGAGGAAATAAAAAAATAGATATTCCACTACAATCACAAAGTAAATTACATGTGACATGACCAGGAAAATTAAAACAAAGCAATTATTCCACACATTTCTTTTCCTTTTGTCTTTACTTCTCAGAGGGTTAAAGGTACCAAACAAGGCTGGTGGAAGCCAAGTCTCTCAAGGTGAGGCCACCCAGGATTATTTACCTTTGGAGAACACTTCTAGCTGGAAAATACAGAGGAAAACGGTGCTCTGGCACTATTTGTGAGCCTGAGCTCAGTGTCACACCTAGAAAACATCTCCACGGGGACCTGGAGGGACAGGCACAGCAGGCTGGGTCACCTCGTGGCTGTCACCTGGACTTCCCAGCTGAGGAAACTCCGTGGGAAGGGCTGCCAGGAGGGCTGGAGGGACTAAAGGGACTGCCCCAAGCTCTGCCCAGCAGGGGAGGGGAGGCTGGAGCTGAGGAAGGCACATGGAGAAAGGGCCATTCCCTGCTGGGGACACAGCTGTGGCACTGTGACCCACGACCTGCTCCATGGCAGCTCCTGCTCCCCGCTCATGCCCCGAGGAAGGTGAGGTGGGGTTGGTTCAGCAGCAGCTCAGTGGATGCTCATCCCCAGCCTTTCTTTCCTGCTCTGCCCTACCTGGAATTCCAAAGGGAAAGGTTGGGCAGAGGCCACCCCTGGGCTGTGCTCTGTGAACGAGGCACCTCCTGCTCCTCACCTCCATCCCTGCACGTTCACATCTCTGCATCAGCTCTTTCAGCCCTTTTTTTCTACATTTCTCTAAAATTCGTTCTATTTTGGAACTACTGGTTCAAAATTGGATCAGGCTGGTTCTGTTGGTTCATTTTTCTACATCGGTTCTCAATACCAGAAGCATTTAAATTAGGTCAAATTGTTTAACAAAATATCCCAAAGCTGGCCACATGGGGCAGGAACAGAGGGCTGCATCCTTCTGCTGCTTTCCCATCCTCAGGACTGGAAGGAGAGAATCATAAAATCATGGAATGGTTTGGGTTAGAAGGGACCTTAAAGCTCATCTCTTTCCACCTCCTGCCATGGGCAGGGACCTTCCACTGCCCCAGGTTGCTCCAAGCCCTGTCCAACCTGGCTTTGAGGGCAGGAAGGTTTTAGTGGCAGTGGAGAGCCTGGTGCAAGAGCACACCCACCACGTTCCACTGGCTGTGGAAGTGGAATGAATTCCATGAGGGGCATCCTGCCAGCTGCCATTACCAATCCTGTTATCAGTCCTGTTATTAATCTTGTTATCAGTGTGATCTTCAGGGCACCACTGCCAACACTCAGTGCCAGAACAAAGAGGGATGTGCAGGCCTAGGCATCACTGTCCCCAAGCTGAGCTGCTCAGGGGATGGTGCAGGATCCCTGTGAAGCCTGTCCACTGTCCCTGTGTGAGGCTGGCATGGATGTGTGTGGCTTTAGGAAGCGTGTGCTGGTGGCTGTCCTGTGGGGATGGAGTGCTGCTGGAGAGAGACCAGGCAGGAGCTGCATCAAAGAAGTGTTGAAAACCAAGTTTAGAAAGAAAAGTGGCAGGGGACGACCCCTGGGCAATCTCTGTCTGAAGGGAAAAGCAGGGAAGGAGAGCTGGTGGCTACACAGAAATCAGAGAATTGTTCAAGTTGGAGAAGATCTCCAAGATCATTGAGTCCAACCATTCCCCCAGCACTGCCAGGGCCACCATTAAACACTGTCCCCAAGTGCCACATCCACACAGCTTTCAAATCTCTCCAGGGATGGGGACCTCACCTCTTCCAGTGCCCTTCCATGAAGCAGTTATTCCTAATATCCACCCTAAACTTCCTCTGGAGCAACCTGAAGCTGTTTCCTCTTGCCTTGCTGCTTCTCACTTGGGAGAAGAGTTCAACCTCCACAGAAGGGGAAAATTTAGAGAGCAGAGACTCAAACAAAGAGTCCAAGAGCTCAGGGCTGGAGTGGTCCTGGGGACATCTGGCTTTTTTATGAGAGGTGTTTGTGATCAGCTCCATG
The DNA here is from genome assembly GCA_013397195.1 of Hylia prasina. Taxonomy (NCBI): domain Eukaryota; kingdom Metazoa; phylum Chordata; class Aves; order Passeriformes; family Sylviidae; genus Hylia; species Hylia prasina. Next base: position 108,172 of record VYXD01015212.1, on the reverse strand, counting down.
TTGGACATGCCAGGGGAATCTGGTGACCTCCTTTAGAAAATCCTCTCTAAGGACTGAATGGATCCAGTTCCTCAGAAACCAAAACCCCTCTTCTTTCCCACCTGGGAGGAGAAGGGGAAGGCACGTGGGTCCCTGTGTTTTAGGGGTAATTCCCACGACTCTGCAAAGGTTTTGATGCTGGAAATGTCTCACAGCCCAAGCTGATCCAAATTCCCTGGCTGGGCCATCCTGTGGGAGCTGGAGGGAGAGGCAGTGTCCCATTAATTGTGGCTGCTCCCTGCCTGCAAAATAGCTCCAAAAATGAGGATTTTAGCAGCATGTGGGCTTGGTGTTGAGAAGCAGAAACCTTCCTGAAGGAGAAGACACCAGTCTGGGAGTGACCAGAGGCTCCCTTACACCATGTGAGCTGTCAGTGCTGCTGCCTCCCAGGAAAAGTGGCCAAAGTGGGGGTGGAAAAGCTCCAGTCTGTTTGTAACTGACTTGCAAATGTTTTCACAAATTTTCAAGCCATGGCAAAAGTTTGGGTGCCCCTGGCAAGAAAACACATCCCATGGCAGAGGGAGTGGGGACAAGCACCCTGCGCCTTCCCACAGCACTCAGAGAGGGTGAGCTGAGTAACTTTAGCCTGGCTGCAACTGAAAACAAAATCCAAAGCCTACAACATAGGATTCACCAGCAGATAAATGAACATCATTTGTATGAGGAGGAAAAATTGGGGGGGTTGTGCATTATTTTGTACCAAGGAGGTTAAATAAAAATGCATTTTGTTAGAAACAGTCACATGGTCTTCACCACCACCTGTAAAGGAACGTGGGGAGCACAGTTCTGAGCACACACAAAACAGATCTACGGGCAAACCCCTGGACTGAGGAAAAAAGTTATGGTCAAGTTCAAATTCATCACACTCTGATACATCATCAGCTGCAACATGCACTGGGAGAGGAGAGGACAAATTATACATGGGGCAATATCAGACTGTCAGGGATTGAGACAGACATTGGCTGCCCTTGTGGAAAAATCCTTCAGAATTTAATGATGAGCCTGTCCATTTTGTGAGATATACAGGATTTGTTAGCAGGGAGACAGCAGCCCTTGTAGGGCTGGCCAGAAATCCTATGGGAAAGCTGTTTGGTTATTCACTGCCCCACAGAGCTTTTGTGACAGGATCATTCCCCACTCCAGACTCTTCACCTCTTCCCACTGTCCCTGTGTCCATGTCACTTCCCTTCACCCTCACCCTGCCCTGTTCCTGTGCAGGAACCCCAAGGGCCAGACATGTGCCCTGCAAAAAACCTCCCCCATTAACACAGCAGAATCCCTTTGGTCTTTTCCCTCTCTAAAATTCAGCAGGATTTTTCCAGGAAGAGGCAGAAAAGGCCTGGGGATAGATCATTTTGCTGCAGGAGAGAGGGAGCTGCTTCCTGGCAGAGTCACGAGCACTGTGGTTCTCCTCAGAGCTTTCCCTCTTTGGGGCAGACAGCTGTGCTCAGCTCCATGGAAAAGCAGAGCTCATGGAACAGGGTCAGCCAAGGCCACCATGACTCTCAGAAGCAGCTCCAGGGAATAAGGCTGGTAGGGAGAAGGTTCAGTGTCTTGACAGGGCACAGCTTTGTTTATAAATGAAATAAATTGAGCAAACAGTACTTACCGCAATCTCTGTTACTAAAATATCAGTAATACTTCCCAACACTGTTACAAAATCAAAGACATTCCAGGCATCTCGGAAATAATTCTGCCAAATGAGAACACAAGGGGAATAGAGGGATCCAGGGGTTATTTTCCTTTTGCCAGCACAGGTCGGGGGGTTTTTTGTTTGCTTGTTTTTAAATGCGCGCCACAAAACGCGAGCATTTCGTAGAGAGAGGAAAGAGGTGGAAGAGAAGGAGGAGGGCACCTACCAGCACACCAAAGGCAATGATCTTCAGCACACATTCCATGGAAAACATGGATGTAAACACAATATTCAGGCATTTCAGCATTTCTTCATAAGCTTCTGGAGCATCATAGAACTAAAGCGGGACGGAAGAAAGGCTCTTACTGGAAGAACCCTGACAGAGTAAAACCTTTCCCAGCTGATTCCTGCTGGTTTTAGTCAGGATTCTGTGGCCACTTTCAGTGGGATTTGGGGTTACAACACAGTTATTCCTGTCCCTCTTGCTCCATCCTGTACTGAGGGGGCAGCTGGAATATCCCCAGAAGTGGAGACTGCTGCTGAGGGACATCCCCCTGTAAGCACAGCAGGGACCAGGAGGGAGGAAGGGCATTTCCAAACCCAGAGCACAAGTGCAGATCGGTGTTTCCTCCACTAAAAGATGGGGACCCTTGATTGTGAAAATACTCTAAGACAGGCAAGGGACAGGAGGGGACATCATCTACCTGTGTCTCTTCCCCCACTCTGGATCACATCCCAGGAGCCTGATGCTGCTCCAAAATTGAGTGATTTCACAGAACCACGGAATGGTTTGGGTTGGAAGGGACCTTAGAGATCACCCAGTGCCACCCCTGCCATGGGCAGGGACACCTCCCACTGTCCCAGGCTGCTCCAAGCCCCAGTGTCCAGCCTGGCCTTGGGGACTGCCAGGGATCCAGGGGCAGCCACAGCTGCTCTGGGCACCCTGTGCCAGGGCCTGCCCACCCTCCCAGGGAACAATTCCTGCCCAAAATCCCATCTAAAGCTGCTCTGTTTCAGTTTGAATTTCCATGGCCTGACTGGACTTTGAGCAGCCCCAAGACCCTGCTCTGCAGGGGAAAGCCCAGGCTGAGCTGGAGATCAGGAGCTGCAGACCCCAGCTCCCATCCCATGTGCACACACCAAAGGGGCTGAGCCCAACCACTGCTGTTCAGGGAATCCCACTGGTGATGTGATCCCAGCCAACCCACCTCCCTCGGGGGCCAAAGGAACCCCAGCAGGCACATGGGGAGTGGTGGCTGCTCTGCTGAGCACCCCCAGGGCTCAGGGTGAGTCTCTCCAGCCAACAGCCCAAAATTCCAAGATTCAGGAAGCTCCCACTCACCTTCATCATGAGGACGATGGTGTTGAGAGCAATCATGACCATGATAAAATACTCAAAGGGAGGGGACACCACGAATTTCCACATCTTGTACTGGAAGGATTGTTTGTTCTGAGGCATGTAGCGGGTCAGGGGCTTGGCACTTATGGCAAAGTCTATGCAGGCCCTCTACAAAACAAAAAGGGGATGAAAAGATGCCAGAAAAAGGGCTGGAAGTCTTCATCCATCGAGATGTGGTTGGGAGAGCAAGCAGAGCATTTACACCAAGTGAGTACTGATTGTTCCTCTAAAATGCAGCACAGGATCCCCAAATCCTGATCAATTTCCCTGGAATATTTCTCCCGGAACATTGCTATGCCCTTTGCAGTCCTACCACATTCCATTAGAGCCCAGCCCCTCCCTGGTCCTGATCCCTTCCCAGTTCTAAAAACACTTCCAATTCCTCCTGATGGATGATTGTGGGAACCAGAGGATTAGTAAAGATACTATTTGTTTTATTTTACAAGTATTGTGGAACTCAGGTGTGTCCCCACACAGAGCAACACCCGAACAGCTCAGAATGCTTCATAAAATGAGAACTGAATTTACCAATAAATTATCCACCAAAAGCATTGGGGGAACTCTCAGAAATCCCCTTCACTGGCTATTTCTGTTCACTTTATTATCAATACAAAACTATGATAAAAATTGCTTTCTACAAGAGGTTTTGATTCTGGAGCGTTTTGTCCTCTTGGATTTACATTAGAATTCCAAGTCTGAAATCACTTTCTGCTCAGTTGGAAAATAACATGGGTAAAGCTCTCTAAATATTCTGCTTTATTTTGGACTTTTTGTTCATTTAGACAAACAAGGAACTAATTAAAAATAGCTTAAAAATTCATCTCTTTTCATAAAAAATCAGGTTCCAGTTTCAAAATATATGAAAAGAGATGGTTCTTCCCAAAAGAGGTCATTGAGGCTGTGGGACCCTGGAAGAAGGATGCTGCAGATGCTGAAAATCTGCATGGATTGAGAGGGAAACTGGATACACCCATGGAAGGAAGATACACAGATGCTGGTAACTAAAGGAAAACCAGCTCAGGAGGTCCCTGAGTGGAGAACAATGGTAATTTTGGGGGCATTAAAGAAAAACCTCACAGCTTCTTGCCCTGGTCTTACACATCGCTCAAGGCATCTCCTTTTGGCTGCTGCCAGGAGGACAAATCCCAGCCAGGCACAAAACCAGCCTGGAAAGAGTTGTTTTCCTCTGGGCAGCCTCAGCAGTTGAACCTCAGTTTGGTTTCTGAGGTCTGGCTTCAAGCTTTGCCTCCTTCTACCCCTCCACACTCGAGCAAACATAAACTCATGGAATGGGTTGGGCTGGAGGGACCTTAAAGCTTGGGCAGAGACACCTTCCACTGTCCCAGGCTGCTCCAAGCCCCGTCCAACCTGGCCCTGGACACTGCCCGGGATCCAGGGGCAGCTTCTCTGGGCACCTGTGCCAGGGCAGCTCCATCCCCCCTTTGCTGTGGTGCAGGGGGATGTGTGACAGTGGTTCCCAACAGGAAGCACCTGGGGGCTCTCCCTGGTTGTGTTTTTATGCAGAAGCTGAAACAGCCACCCATTTCTTTGGTCTCTACACCACACACCCTTCAATAACCACTGGTCTCCAGTCCCCCCAGCACGGGGGGAGCAGGCAGTGACCTTCCACCAGTATCCAGGTGCTCTGAGCCCCTGGAACACCAACTCTGGAGTCAGAAGAGGTGGGTACCTCGTTTTTCTCGAGGCTGCACTCTGACATCACTTTATCTCCTTGCTCCTGGAAGGTGATGATGATTAACGCCACAAAGATGTTGACAAAGAAAAAAGGGAAGACAACAAAATAGACCACGTAAAAGATGGACATTTCCATCCGGTAGCCAGGGCTGGGCCCCTGTTCCTCGTAGGTGGCATCCACCGAGTGCTTCAGCACACTGCAAGCAAATGCAAAGAGAGAGGAAAGGTCAACACAATCCCTGGGAAGCACCAAGGACCCCCTGAGAATCACTCCCTGGCCTTCACTCACGTGCAGGGTTTTCCACATATGCTCAGGAAAAGCTTGCTCCCACCCACGAGGCTGGGAAGAAGTTTTCCTTGAGGATATTTTTAGGGAAACCTTTTGTTCTCACCATTGTGCAGAATGGTGGAGATTTGGCGTGTCCAGATCCACTGATCCCTCCTGGCCAAGGGCAGAGGATCCAGCTGGATCTGGCTTCTCTTCTCTGATCAACAGGGATGGAGTAAGAGTGGGAAAAGAGAGGTGTTGATGACATCCAAGTAGGGGAACACAGTGAGGGACTGGAAAAGGGTGGCTGATGCTGTTTCATTCTTTATTTTATGAAAGAGTTGAACGTGGAGGCTGAGAAGCCCTGGCCACACACTGCACTCCACATGTGCCAAAATAAAGTCATGTGCTGAACAGGAAATGTCATCTGGGGCCTGTCACGCCCAGCAGACTTTCAGCAGAGCTCACAACACTTTTTCCCCTTCGTTTTCTACCATTTCTATTATCAGTTTTACCCCTGAGAAAGGTGTGTGAATCCAAAAGCCTGAAGCAAGAGCTGAAAACTTTCTGAGCATCCCTGTGCGAGCTCAGAAGGGCACCAAGGAAAACACAGAGCTCTGCCTGCTGGTTCACCCAAAAATCACACAAAACTTAGCTGATGGAAGATTTTTCTCATTTCCCAGGTCACCTGCTCTCCCTCAGAGCTTTGGGGACCTGCTTTACCTGCACCATCAGCCCCTGCCAGTGCCAGGTACTCACGTTGGCCACCCTTCCCCTGTGGACACAGTGAAGAGCGTGAGCAGAGCCCAGAGCACGTTGTCATAGTGGAACTCGTATTTTTTCCATTCCCTGGGCTGTGCCTCCACCTCATTTTTTTCATAATCGAGGTACTGACCCCTAGGAAAAAGAAATTCAGAGCCAATGAGAGAATTGAAGCAGATCAGCATTACGTAGGACTCAGCAGTAGGGGCAGCTTCGGACTGTGCTGGGGGTTAAAGACAAAGGGCCTCCCTCAAAGTCCATGACAGAAGTAATTCCAATTTTTGAGCCAGTTTTAGCCATGGGAACTGGACCTGAAGTCTGAAAATGAAAGAAATTGTAATCAGGGCATTCATTAATTCATTAGGCAAAGCCAGCCATTAACACCATGCCTGCCCCTCAATTGTCTGCCCCCACAGAAAACTTCTGCTTGATGGGGAAACCTCTCTGGCTCCTACTCCAGGACTGCACCTAATTCCTAAATATATCCCACTTTGAGGGGCCTGGCACGTGCAGAACCCTCTCCAACCTACCCTATTCTGTAATTTCACATTCCTTTCCGTAACTTATCTGCATTTTTCCAAGGAAGAACTGCAGTGACAGCCCCTAGGATCCCACCAGGGACGTGCCCTGCAGGTGCCAGGCAGCAGGAGAGGGACGGGCAGAGCAGGACAGTGCTGAGGAGGTGCTTTGGGTGCCAAGAAAAAAGCTAATGAGATGCACATTGTGAAGTAACACACCCTGCCAGCCTGCTGGGAAGGACAAAGCATGACAGGGCTTTTAAGATATTCACATCCTGTTGCTCTCCCTGCTAATTAGTAGCTCTTTAACGTCCCACACTTCTAATTATTTATTCAGTGTGTTTTTCTAATTCACAGGAGCTCTAAGAATCCTGGCAACAGGTGGAAAGAGGAGTCACACTATCAAAATCCCTTCTCAAAAATCGCATTCAGCTTTCCCAGGAAAGAAACTGCCTCCCCTGCATCCTGAAGATCAGAGCCAGGAATGACACAGCTCTTAAAGAAAAAGAAGGGGAAATTCACCCTCAGGGTACCTGCGCTGAATTCTTGCTCTTATTTACAGGAGACAGCAAATCCCTGCCTTTGGGCCAGCCTGGGGAGCTGGAGGAAGCTGCTCCCTCCCACATTCCCTGCTCCCAGCTGTACCTGCAGTCCTTCTCCAGCTCCTTGGACTCGTCCGTGCAGTAGAAGAAGCGGCCCTTGAAGAGCTGCACGGCGATGACGGCGAAGATGAACATGAAGAGCATGTAAACGATGAGGATGTTGAGGACGTTCTTCAGGGAGTTCACCACGCAGTCAAAGACGGCCTGGGGGTGCAGGGGGACAAGGTCAAGGGGTGGGAAGAAAGGAAAAGTTCATCAAAAATCTTGGCATCCACCATTTAACCACGATGTGGGAATCACAGAAGGGTTTGGGTTGGAAGGGATCTCAAAGATCGTCTCATTCCCACCTCCCACTGTCCCAGGCTGTTCCCAGCCCCAGTGTCCAGCCTGGCCTTGGGCACTGCCAGGGATCCAGGGGCAGCCACAGCTGCTCTGGGCACCCTGTGCCAGGGCCTGCCCACCCTCCTGCCCAATATCCCACCTAAATCTCTCTCATTTGGGACTTATTACCCATCCCACAACCCATGGGTGCTCTGATGGATTTCCGCTTCCCAAACACTCCCCGAAGATGTGAGAAATAACTCCAGCTTCCTTCATCTCCTGCTTTATCCACAACTTTGGCTGTGCCACTGAATTTTCTGATGCTGCTCATAACATTTATAAAGACAATCACAGCTTGTCAAGACAATATTAATCCTGAGCAAACATTTCATTATAAAATGAAAGTCGCACTTGTTTTGATTTTACTTCCAGTGGCTGGGTAAAAACTGTTGGAATAATAAGGAAAAAATAGCAGAAACAAAACAACCAAAAGCTTTGAATAAAATTTTCTAAAGAGCTGTCAAAATGAGGTGTGACTAATGGAGTCAGCATGTGCACTCCTGAACTCCCTGCAAAGAACTCCTCAAATCCATTTCCTACGTGGGTATGAGGTCCTGATTCATTACAAGTAATTTGCAGTTTCATTTTAGTCAGAAGTTTGTCAGAATACCAGAAATTGAGCAGTCCCTGCCCAAGCACAGGGTTTGTACAATCCTGCTCCTGTTCCTCTGAATGGAAGTGAATCATTCACAGAATTACACTCCTGATGCAACCCAGGAATCCTGATGGAAATCTCTCTGATCAGCCCAGGAATCCTGATGGAAATCTCTCTGATCAGCCCAGGAATCCTGATGGAAATCCCTCTGATCAGCCCAGGAATTCTGATGGAAATCCCTCTGATCAGCCCAGGAGTCCTGATAGAAATCCCTCTGATCAGCCCAGGAATCCTACATGAAATTTCTACATGGTTCAACATTAATGTTCCTTTTCAGATAAATTTAGTGTGCATAAAACTAAAATTATTTAAGCATGGATGGTGGGCTCAGACAAAAGCAAATCCACACAACAGCTGAGCTTTATTTTGATGTGAAAACAGGAATTGTCAAACACATTTTCACCCTCCAAAACATTCCATGCTTTTTCCCCAGGTCTCACAGCAAACAGCCCACAAAAGGTATTGAGGAGTCTCTAAACCTCAGAAATTATTGAGTTTTGTTAACTCCTTCCATTTTCTCTTTGCAGGGCCTGGCTGTACCTCAGGTTGTTGGTGTTGGATGAGTAATCACATGACATTACATTTATTTTATTTTATAGATCAATGTTCTAGGGATAAACCCCTGAACTATGGATTCTTTAAGAGAAAGATGAATAAATTAAAGCTTCTCCCATAGCAATGACAAATCTCTTTGGACAGCCTGTGGAAAACCTTGCAATATTCATGTTAAACTCTCCAGGGAAAGCCAAACCCTCCCAACTCCATTTTCTCCTTTATCACATCGAAGAGAATCCCACTTGTGAACCGTAATTTAATTTATTTGCATGTTTTTCTATTTGTAGAGGTTTTATTTTCATGTGGATTCACAGGAATCCCTTGCATTGCCCACGATGTTTGCAAAAGCACCCAAGTGTTTGGCATTTACTCAACATCTGCCCAGCTCTTTGTGCTCACCTGGCAAAGAGATTCATTGCAACGAAATAAAAGCAACAGAAACAACCTGGATTAAGTGGAGCCCACCAGCTTCCACTCAGACCAGCCAGAAACCTCCAGAGAAGGAAAAATTGGGGTTGTTTCCTAACCTTTAGTTTTGGCAGCCGTTTTATGGTCTTCAGAGGCCTGAGCACGCGCAGGACTCGCAGGGACTTGATGGTGTTGATGTCCTTGCCTTTGGTTCCTCTGCAAGGGAGAAAAGGGCACAAGAACAACAGAGGGAATCGTTTGCTTCCCAGGTCACTCACTGGGATCTTTGTGGGGATCCAGGGTGGCTTTGGTGGTGCAATTGGTTGGGTTTGGGGATGCTTTGACAGGTTTTGTGCGCGTCCTCACCAGGGCTGCAGGCAGGATGACCCGGCCTCACCTGGGATGTCTCCAGCAGCACAGAGGAGAAGGCTGGGGCAGGACAGGGTCCTGGCAGGGCACAGCCACAGCTGCTGGACAGGCCTTGGCACCTCCCAGCCACTCACCAGGACCTGGGGCCCTTCCTGCACCAACTCCAACACTCCCAGCACCGGGACAGGAGGCTCAACTCCTCCATCACATTCCCGGCAGGAGAAGGGACAAAGCCACACGTGGCTCTTCCCCCCCTAGCTGGGTGAGGCAGGAATGTCTCTGGGTGAGGCAGGGGTGTCCCTGGGTGAGGCAGGGTGTCTGTGGGTGAGGCAGGGGTGTCTGTGAGTGAGGCAGGGGTGTCCCTGGATGAGGCAGGGGTGTCCCTGGATGAGGCAGGGGTGTCCCTGGGTGAGGCAGGGTGTCCCTGG
>VYXD01015212.1:74503-97844 GCA_013397195.1 Hylia prasina | reverse complement strand
CTGGGTGAGGCAGGAGTGTTCCTGGGTGAGGCAGGGGTGTCCCTGGGTGAGGCAGGAGTGTTTCTCTGTGCACTTCTCTGGCAGGAACATGGTACCAAGAGGGTTTGGGAGCCTTCCTGGTGAGGGACAGAGCTCTCCTGGGGATCCCTCATCCCTGAGTCTCCCGTGGAGGACATGCCACCAATCACATGCAGGAACATGTAATATGGCAATATATTACATGCCTGGAACAGTGCTGGGGCAGCTCCCCACTCAGGCATGCAGGAGCTGTCAGTCACATTTGGGGTTTAGGTTTTGTTAAAACTGAGTGCAAGGCTCAAGAAAGTTCCTCTTGTTAACATCAAGAGGGGTTTCAGGGGAAGGACAGAGTTCCTTTCCTCGTGCACTTCCAAAATAAAGAAACAAAAGAAGACAACGGGTACATCTTCTTCCAACCCCACGGCAAAACAATGACATTCCCTTCATTTTGCATGGAGTGGAAAATGGGATGGAAATCTGGAACAGCATTTTGTTCATGGCTGGAGGGATCTGGGGCTGCACTGAGGGAACACAGGTGGGAATGAAGAACGTGTGGGACAGATGCTGACACACCTACTCTGTGCTCTCCAGGCTGCTGAACATTCCTCTTCTCCAAGAGGGAAGTAATGGAAATAAGAGAGACCCGAGAGACCCAGGGAGGTTTGTGGGGGACTGCAAAGCTTCCCCCAGCCTGCCCTACACCCTGTGCTGAGGGAGGAGCACCAAGGGTGGAGGAAACCACCCAGTTTTGTGGCTGGCTGAGCCTGCTCAGCCCTGGAAAGGGAATTCTTGGAAATCCATCCACTTCCAAAGGAGAAAGAACTCACTCCTAACCCTGTACTTCTCAATAGTAATGCTGGACTGGAATCTCCACCCCAAACCCACATTCCTGCCTCAGCTCCAGGCCCTTTCTCCCATTACCAGGCATTGTCTGCAAATGCAGTAAGAGGGAGACACAGGAATTTTTGGAGGGCTGTATCCCAGGGATGTATAATTTGAGGAGAAATTTCCTTTCCACAAGATTTAGCAGAAGTGGAGGAGAGGGGGAACACGATAGACAGGTCCCTGTCTTCCTCTCTCATCCTTCAGAGCTGTTTTAGGGCCATTTTAATCCATCCCAGCTGGACCCTGACCATTGACAGCTCTAAACCCAGACACTGGATTTACTCCCAGAGCTACAGGACTGATTTAAAGCCACAAAATAACTATTCAATATTTTAAAAAATAATATTTGATTCTCATTAGGGACCTTTGATCAGCTCTAGATGAAGCAGGCACTGCCAGCAGAGCTTTTTCTGCCTTTCTTGTCAGGTTTTAGCAGAGCGGAAGGTCTGGCCTTGGCTTGGCTTTGCAGATTTGCTTTCAGCTCACCATGCCTGCCATGGTCACCTCGGTGTCACCAGAGCCACCAGCTGACCTGGAGCTCCCAGTGTGATCCTCAGCAGTGCCCTGGCTGCAGAGCAGTTTGTTCAGCCTCTCCAGGAGGGTGGGAATGGCAGGAGGGAAGCAAAAAGGGGAAATGGGTCACGGACAAGGAGGTGCCACAGCAGGTCCCACCTGTCCCCAGGGCTGGTGGCCACCCCATCCCCTGGGCTGCCCCCTGCACCTCTCCCCTCTGCCAGGCCAAGCAAATCCCTGCACTGCTCCGTGTTTCCCACCTGGGGAAGCCAGGGGAGCTGAGGAGGGCAGGGAGGAGTGGAGGCTCTTTAGGGCCATGTGGTTGGGGCAGCAGGACAGGGAAGGGGCTGGGACACGAGCCCAGAGCTCTGCTGCAGCCACAGCCACGCTTCTGCTGTGCACATCACCCCCAGCCCAGCCCAGCTCTGCCCTCCTGGGCTCCCTCAGAGCCCCAGAACATTCCCACGTGGGCCTTTCCCCTGCTCCTGATCCCAGGAGACCTGAACGTACCACGCTGCTGTTGTGCCAATTAACAGCTGCACTAACGAGGCCTCGTGCAAACAGAGACATTTCCCTGCTCTGCTCTCCCAGGGTGGGCTCCACGCCTGCAGCAAGAATTTCTGTGGATTGAATATTTCCGGGAAGGTTAAAGGGACGTGGGGCAGAGCAAATCCTCACTCCTGCTCTTCCCTGGAATGGGAGATGGGTGAGCTCAGAGGTGGAGGGCAGACAGCTCCAGTCACACGGAATTCCTTCTGCCTCAGCAGAGGACACTAAGAAGGGCTGACTGATTTTTTTCCATTCAGGCACTTAAGCAAATAAAGAGCGTGAGCCAATTAAATCTTAATGGGATTTATGCTCTGAGCCATATAGAGAATCCTGAGGAAAAAAAAAATCCTGTTTCTTGTCACAGTAAGGTCTCTGCTATAGGAAAAGGTTTTCCTGGTGCTCTGACCTAGAGTCATGCAAATTGCATTTTAATTAAAAGGATCCTCTGCAACTCTTCTGTCAAATAAAACCCTAAGGGTTGGGTTTGGGTGTTTTTAAAAACCCTCTCTGTCAATATTGGGGTTTTTTTTCACTGCTTTCATACAAAGCCAGATGTCCCAGAAAGTAAAAGGTCCAGATGGAACTGGGATTCAGTCAAAAGGTGTATCCAAGCACACATCTGACCTGAATATTCCTCACAACAAAAATAAATTGCCATGGAATGACAAGGTTTTAATTGACTGCAGAATAACAACTGCAACATTCAGGAGAGCTGAATCTTGAATAAGAGCTAAAGAGGAGCACAGGATAAAGGCCGACAGAAGGAAAAAAAAAAAAAAAAAGAGAGAGAGAGAGAGAAGAAAAGAAAGAGAATACCACCAAAAAAATTGCATTACATCAATTTTGGGTGCATTAGGCCAGTGCTGTTCTATTGTTGTTTTCTGTGTCAGTTTGCTGCCTGTTTATTTAAAACATTAAGAATATTTCAAAAGAGCTTTGCAGAGCCTTTTCTCCCTTTAATAAATAAAAGAGCCTTTAAAAATTTAGTGGTTCTTTCAAATGGAAGCTGCTTGTTCCTGTTGCTGCTGCCAGCAGCTCTGATTTCAGGTGACATGGACCTCTCAGAGTCAGGGCATCAAAAATTCAGGGTGAAGTGGAGCCTCTGCCTTCTGTGATTGCCTGGAATCCTCCTGACAGAGTGAATTCCTCCCTGGAAGAGTAAATGAGGTCACCCCACCCTGCCCAAGCACAAAGCCACCCTCTTCCTGCCCTAAATCCTCTGCTTTCCTAGAGAGAAAAAGAGCCAAGTGCCAAATTTCCTGGACCACATCAAAGGCTTTTCTTGGCATCCTTCTCCTCGCTGTGGAGGATCCCCCCAGAGCTCCTGGAATGTGGGGAGAGAGGGCACAGCTCTGCCCCCACCCTGCCCCTGCACTGACAGCAAAACTGCCACTTTGCACGGGGTTAAATACAATTTTTGGAACCTCCTTCTTCACAAATCACCCCTGCAAAAAGCTCCCTGAGCTCTGTTTTCATGGCAGAGACTTTCCCCGAGATCAGAGCCTGGATCCCACCTGGGTCACGTTGCCCACACTGCACTGGGTTAGTCCTGGAGCTTCCACCTTTGCTGTTTAGAGCTGAAATCCTCTAAAGGAGACTCAAACTGCTGCTTTAAACCTGTTCATTAAGATTTTCATGAATTGTCCCTCACCCCTCAGTGCTCACCGAGTCAGCCCCTGAAATCTTTTTGGTACAGATGTATCTGTACCAAGAAACCATGTGGGTTTTTGACTCTGCCTTGGAGTTCTAGTCTGTTCCTATCTCTGCGGAAGGAAAATCAGGATGAATGAGGAAAAATAATACATTTCACTGGATAATGAGCAGTAAAGGGACAGAGGAGTCGATGTGATGGGTGGAACATGGCTGGGTTGTCTCCACAGTGGCAAAGTGTGTGGACACGGGTTGGACAGGCAAAACAGAGCAGCAAGAGACAGGAAGAACATATTACCCCATGAAACTCCTAGAGAGAGATTCCAGCGAGGAGAAGACAAAGAAAGAGCAGAGTCAATGACAAACAGAAACATCAGAGAGATCCCCCAGCCCCTGGCCCACTCCCACCAACTGCACAGGACAAACCAGCGGGGAAGGGAGGGCTCTGGAGAGCAGGAATCCCACATTCCCTGCTGGATCAGCCCTTCCACTGGGAAAAACACCTCCACCTCTCTGTTCTCTCCCACTGTGAGAGGGATAACCTCCTGGGGAAAAAACTATTTGTTTCTTTCCAAGAGCATCCTGAAATTCTGGGTGTCTCAGCCACCTTTCCCCTGTTCCAAATTTTTCCAGGCCAAATCTTTGCTGCTCTCCCTCAGCTGTTCCTCCCAAGTACATTCTGCACCTGGGGCTGAGAGCTTTTGGTGACAAGTTTCCATGGGTTTTTTGTTTGCTTCCATTTTCCCTAAGGACTCAAATGTGTCTGGGTGTTTGTGGCATGTTTATCTCCAGAAAAAGAAAGGGATTTCTCTTTGAAATGCTTTGCTAAATGGAAGACATTATTTTATTATTATCACCATCATATTATTGTTCCCAGCATCACTCCAGGGGTGTTGTTTAAAATTTATTTTTTATTTTTCTCACCACAGAGCTGCTTCTAAAGAGCTGCAGGCAGAAAGAAAACCCACAGCTGCTTTGAGAGCTGGATTTTATCAATCTTGTACCAGTGACTGATACCATCTCAAATGCTTAAATTAAAAAAAAAAGAGACAATATTTCAGATGGGAGCGTTTCAGGGAGCTCTGTCATTCCCAGGTTTTTAGGGATGGGTTAATTCAGCAAGAAGTTGGTTCACATCACCTTCAGTGACAGCGAGGAGGCCAAAAACATGAATTAAACCCCACCTTGCATGTGGCAGCTGTGGGTTCTTGCAAACAAAGTGGTGACAGCCACGTTAAATCCCATTTCTAGTGACACTGAGGAGGGTGACAGGGCTGTACGATTGGCTGGAAAAATCCTTGTAATTATTTTACATCGTGTAATTCCTGTAATTATTTTACATCATGGCTGTTATTAGTTGTAAGCTGTTCCAGTGTTTTTCTGTATTTTATCTCAAGGTCATAAGCACATGATAGTTTAGAAAAGTGTTATTTCAACTTCCTAAGATGATTAGTGCTGATATATTGATTACATGATGTGAATTTGTTAATTTTCTGTATTTATATCTGACTTTCTATATGCTTTAACATCTTTTTCTAATTATGCAAAACACGTGTCACTTCAAGATCCTTCCTTTTTATTTTCTATCTGCTTAAGCATTTAATAACTACTATTGTTGAGAGCTTTGTTTTAAAACTATATTAAGGGACATGACTCCAGTTTAGAGCCCTGGCCAGGCCCTTGACTATGGATGGATGTTCTGCCAACAACAAGGAGGCCAAAAACATGAATTAAATCCCACCTTGTTGTGGGTTCTTGCAAACAAAGTGGTGACAGCCACGTTAAATCCCATTTCTAGTGACACTGAGGAGGGTGACAGGGCTGTAGGATTTCAGAATCCAACTGATTGAACAGCAAAGAGTCTCCAGAAGCTCCTCTTTGGGATTATCAACATTCAGCTGGCTCTGTGCGTCCATCTGGTTTAACCAAACCAGGAGCTGGGCCCAAGTCACGGCTCCCTACCCTGTCAGGATTCAGAGCTGGAACAGGGAAAAGTCATTTCCCAGGAACGACTGATTTCCAGCTTTTGGGCTCCACAGGGAGGCATTCCCTGGACTGGATGTTGGAATGGGGAGGGGGAGCAGGGCTCACAGAAAGCAGAAAAATCACAGAAGAAATTCAAATTTTCCCCAGTCTCACAAATAAGCTTGTCTGACTTTAATCTGGGAGACAGTAACTAGGCAGGGTTTATGCAGTCCCTGGCTGTAAAACCCTGCTCAAGGCTCACTCACGGTGGAAAATAAAAGCAGCTTGGGGCACCTATTATAAAGCACAGGCAGGGGATGTAGAAGTAATTTATTTAGAGGCTGATGAAGTGCTGTTAGATATTCATGGCCCAACATGAGCAATAGAAGAAAACCTGAGCACGAAAAGCCCCGGAAAGATTAAAAATTATTCATTTTAATCCGTAACTCGGGCAAGGAAAATCTGCCTCAAAAGAAAATCGTGTTCAAAGAGAAGATGTTTTAAAGGCAGAGCCTGAGGTTTGTTCTCACAGCACAGGGCTCCCAAATGCCACTTCTCCCTTCAGTCTTGGAAGTTTGAATTCCTGATGGAAAAGGGAAATTCTTACGGAACCCCAGACTTTGGGTTATGTTGGTTTTTCGTGATTATTTTACTTCTCTACCTCTCTTCAATGCAGAGGAGCTTTGTTAAATTCCAATGTTGCTACATGGCTTTTTTAAGTTAAATTTTTGATTAACTCAGTCTGGCTTAAGTCAAGCTAGTTCTGAAAGATGTTCCACAGATACATTTCATATGCAGGGAAATAAAACCCCACACATGTCTAGTCAAGCTTAAAAAGCAGCTTACTTTTGGATATTAAATTTTACATTAGCAGGACATTCACCAAGACAATTTTGCTTAGGACAGAGCAGTCAGCTCCTCCAAAAATCTGATTTTTAATGAGGGACAAAATGTTTAAAGAGGCGAGGGTATCATTCCTTTGAAAACATTATGTTGGATATGATTTTCTCCAAGACCTAATTAATTTGGTGAAGGATCAGGCACAGCCCAGATTCCAGTATCCCCAAAAATCACACCTAAAATATCAATCCTGTCCATCCACATTTGGTCAGTTTTACTTAGGGGGTTTATTTGCATTCAGCATTTGCACTGAAGAAAGGCAGACCTAAAATACAAATCCCACGGCCTCGATGTGACAGGAATTTTGACAGCTCAGAAAACGAAAAATTGCTGAAGAATATTTTACCAGAAAGGCAACATTTTGTGGGTTTTTTTGTTTGTTTGTTTGTTTGTTTGGGGTTTTGTGGGTTTTTTTGGTTGGTTTTTTTGTGCAGAGTTGAGGGAGGAGCAGGGATTTGGCTGCACTTAAAAATTTTCTGCCAGTCTAAAGCAGCCCAGCCATGCTCGTGGCTCCCTGACAAAGGTGGATGCTTTTCTCATTAGCGAGTGAAACGCTGCTAATTCTCATTAGCAAGTGAAACAATTTCCTCTCCTCTAATCGTGGTGTCGACAAACCTGGGAGTGGGGGCTGCTGAACATTCCCCTAATTGCTCGGGGCTAATTTAGCAGAAGATTAAACTGGTCAAGTCCCGCTGCCTGTTTCCAGGTCTCTCCTATTGTTTCTCAAGAAAGGATTTGCAAACAACAATCCGAGTGGAAAATTTCTTTCCATTCTCCAGCTCGGCTCCTGAAGGTTGGAAGGACCTGCACTGCTCTTCCTCTGGCTGTTTCCAAGAAAAAAGCTCAAAGGAGAAGCTAATCTTAATTTTTAAGGAGTAATTTCTCCGTGTTTGTTGCTCAAATTCCTCCATGACGTGACAGAAGAACGTGGGGTATTATTTAGAGGCATAAATACAGAGCCGGGTTTGAGGGAGGGAGCACTGAAAGTGAAACTCAGTGGAAATACAGAGAGAGGAGAGAAAAGGAGAGAAATAGCAAAGGTTTGTGAACCAGAAATATCCACAACTTGAGAAATAAAGGTTTGCCAAGAGTTCACGGAGTTATCAGCTGATTTCTTTAGCTGTTTATACAAAATTAGGGCAATTCTCACAACCACTGTCTGCAGACACTGGACTGCCACAAAGTGTTACAGGGAGTTCCTGAAAAGAGCTTGGCCAAAGAGTCACAAAAATCTTGGCTTCGATTTGAATGAGCAGTGAATGGACTCAGCCTGAAGCTGGGAGGATTTTCACGAGATTCCAGGACACAAATTTAGTTGGGTTTATTCTTTTCTTCCCAGCCCCCTCGAGAGGAAAAAGGGCAGGAACTGAACATTTCACTGAGAAATGGAGCCACAAACATTACACATCCACTGCCCCTGTGCCAGGGTCCTGCCCCCCCGTCGCTCATTCCCTGGAATTTGGGAGGAGAAGGAACGTGAACTTACGAGAAGGCAAAAGCCACCAAGGCCCCACTGACCACAATGAAGTCCAGGATATTCCACAGGTCACGGAAGTAGGAGCCAGGGTGGAGCAGCAGCCCCAAGTCAATCATCTGCAGAGAAAACCCAGGAAAAGGAAGAGTTTTATAAAACATGGCCCAAATCCACCCTGCCAAGGGGCAGGAGAAGTTCTGGATCAAAGGACCCTACACAAATTGCTGAGATACTCAGCCAAGCTGCTCCTCTCTAACAGACAGGAAAACTCTCCAAAAATGAAGCTCAAATCAATAAACCACAGCCAAAAGCTGTAGAAACATAAGCCCTCACTGCTGCCTAGGATTTTTTCCACGTACATGCATTAATCCTGGTTTTATTCTGCATCTCTTTTGCATCTTGCTCCTGCCTGACCCCAAACTGAATCCTGACTTTCTGGAATTGTGTTCTCTGGGAAGTTACTGCCCCACAGCCCTGGCAAAGCCTGTCACCCTACTGAATAAAAAGATAAATACTCAGCTTTTTGAAACGTGCCAAACCAAGAATCAGCTGTTATTAATATTCCTGCTCAGTGTCAAAGGAACGGGGAAGAATCTGGAGTGTCTGAGGAAGGTCTGGCAGCTCCTGTTGCCTTCCCAATCCTTATCCTCTTACACAGCTGTAGCTCCTAAAGATATCCTGATTTTCCTCCATAAAATATGAGATTATGGAAGCCAGGAGAGCTGCTGCATCTGATTGTGAGAGCTGCTCCCAAGTTAAAACTCTCTATTCTTCCCACCTCTGTCCTGCTTTATTCTCACAAATCAATCTGAAAGAGGAGGTGGAATTTTTCTGCTTGGAAAAGTTCTTACCTTGATCACCATCTCAAAGGTGAAGACTCCTGTAAATATATAATCCAGGTATTTCAGAGCCTAAGTGGGAAAGGGAAATGTGTGTTAGGGAAGGCCACACACTGAAATAACCTGCACAGAGCAAGGTTAAATATCTAATCCAGCAATGGATGAACAAAAGTCTTCTGCTGGGAGGGTTTCAGATAATTTAGGCACAAACCTGAATCATGTGATTTAAAGCAGCATTCTCCCAGTCCTTGCCACACTGCACCCAAGGCTGGCTCCAGTGCACCTGCATTTCTGGCAGGTTTAACAAGGCAGAGGGGCATTTTAAAATGAAATCTGAACATCCTTTCCCAAGGAATTTATCCAGCAGCCTCTCCCACTGCAGAATGGGCTGCCAGCTTTGCAGCTCCTCCAGCAAAGCCCCAGCAGCCACACAACCCCTGATTCCCAAGCTCTCAAACCCAGATGTGGCTGAAGCAGCAGGAAGGGCCGGGAATGTGGGCATTTTGATAGTGAAACAAAGCTAACTGCATTGTCAGCACAGACATCTCTGATCCTGCACGGCCAGCACGGCGCGTTACCTGCGGAGACCGGCACGGACCCGCCGGGTGCCGGGAGGAGAAAAGCACCTGAACTGTGGGGATTTGGGGGGGCACTCACGTCATTCCTGGGAGACTCAGCCTGGACTGGGTCCTCTGCAGCCAGGGCGATGCTGCTGAGGGCGATGACGATCAGGATCACCATCTCGAAGTAGCGCAGGTTGACGATGTAGTGGAACAGGCGCCGGATCCTGCGGGGACACATGGGGAGGGGTGGGAATGTGCCCCACACCCCCGCAGGGAAAGGTTCAGGACTCACCCCTTGCTGTTCTGAGAAGGTCAAGGACCCAGAAACTTCTTTGCTGTCCCAACAGTAAATGGCTCAATGCCAAGACAAAAGCACTGACAGGTCTATTCTCTATTAAGCTGTTTACCAAAAAAACCCACCCAAATAATCCAATACTTAAGGGAGAGCACGAGGCCTCTCAATGCATTTTCAGGGTGTTGTAAGCAGGTGTGTGGGACTGCCGCTGTAGGACATGAGAGACTCTAAATATCTCAGAAGGGAAATAGCATAAAGAAGGTTTTATTGTTTAATTTTTACTACTTTTTATAAGGTGTTCTGATACAGACTTAACATGATTGGTGAAGAGGAATGACACTTCTCTGATTCCATTGGACAAACTAGAGAAACACAAAGGCACCAGCTGTACAGAATTGTTTTGAGAAAGGACAGTTATTTACCAAGATTGTTTTAAGAAAACCTTTTCAAGAAATTTTTCTTTGGGAAAATTCAGCAGCTACTAACAGGCTAAAATTTTAGACTCAGAAATATCAGGCTCACATGGGACCTGTCCCTACACTGTGAGCAGCTTTGTTCTTTGGTTTTGTATTATTTTCTTGTTTTATTAAAACCTTTTTGCTTTTTCAAAACACACTCTGTCATGCCATCTCACTCGTTATTTTAAACCATTTTCTGTGAGGTGCTGGACACCCTCAAGGGTATTGAACCCTCACAGAGCTAAATACATGTGGCTCTTCCAGAAATTCAGTAGGGAGGAGTCACGGGGCTGTGAGGGGGGAAAACTGCCACAAACCCAGCAGGAGCAGCACCTTTGGGATTCCTGCTAAAATAGTAGGAAGAAAATTAAAAAACAGGCTTTAGATTGCAGTTTGCAGCAGATCTGTGGTGAGAGTTAAATAAGGGAGTTCAACATCTCTGCACTGCTCTCTACTCCCTCTGCAAAGCAACAACATCCATTCATCTCTTGATCTTTTTATCCATTTATCTCCCTTTCTATTTATTTCTCTATTTATCTCTCCACCCATCTGTCAAAAGAGCACTGAGAGCCTTCAAGCATCCACACTCAATTCTACAAATTATGTTTATGGCACTCCCCCGTCCTTCTCCCTCTGAACTGCCACGTTAACGCCCTGTGAGTTCAAAACAAGGTTTGAAATCCTTTTAATGTCAACTAATCTCTTTAAAATGTTGAGACTCTCAGCTGAATCTGCCTTTGTGGCTCTGAGTGTTCCTCCCACCAATCTCTCTGCCTGCACTTTACTCCAACTCACACTTTCCAGCACAAATACTTTACAGGAATAGATTTGATTACTTCCACCTAATCTTTTTATTCACAAATTGTGTCCGAGGAAAGTGGTAAACGCTCCCATTTCTAAGCAATCTAAAACTCTTCACAAATTGCAGCTAATAATTCCTTCTGACCACAATTCCCAAATCCTTAACTGCACACAGAGCTCTGCATTTGCACCACATTTGTCAGCTGGATAAAGGACTTAGTCCGAGAATCAAATTATAGATTTAACCGGCCAACAACTTTGTTATCCGAGAATGTATTTCAGCTCCTCTATCTCATTTTCTCTAAGCAAATGTCTGAACAGTGAGAATTAAAGTCTATTTTTCACATCTACTTACATACTCCTTTTCTTTGGCTTGCTAATGGATTCAGAGTGGAAAAGAGTACAAAAGCAGATAGAAAATAACCTGGAGAAAAGCGCTTTTGTGGAACCCTTAACTGTGGTTTTCGGTCTGCCAGGAGAAGATGATCATCTCCGTGCTCCAAGAAGCCACAGAAGTGAAAGGCAACATTTCCAATCACATTTCTAGCCATAACTCCTGCATCAAACTCAATTCATCAAAGCAAGAACAAGCCCCTATTTTTAGCTCCTCGTCATTCATGACCAGCAGTGAGATGTGAGACCATTTGTGAACCGCCACCGGGGCTTGAGAAATCACTCCACAGCCCCGTGTGCTCTGACAGGGTGGTGGCACTTGGGAACAAAAGGAATTTATTTCTGCTTCCCTGAACTGCTTTCCCCTCTGGCAGCACTCGGGTCGTGGATCCCCAGCAGGGCTTGGAAGGGAGATGGCAGCACCGGAGTGGGGAAAAGCTGCTGACCCCAGAAGGAGCTCTCTGGAGGAGCTTGGGGGGATACAGCTGGCTCTGCACCTTGCCCAGAGGAGGAAAAACAAGCTGCTGACATTCCTGGAGCTTGGGCTTTGTCTTGTTATTCCCCCTTGGCTTGCTTGTAACAGTTTTTTCTCCCAATGAACTTTGGTTTTGGGAAGTGTAAGCTGGAGGAGGCTGAAACAACAAAGCAACCAAAAGAACCCCCAGATCCTGGACTCTGAGGCTCAGAAGGTCTTGACTGGGATGAGGGGAGAGAAAAGAAGCAGCCATAGGAAACAAAGATGTTTTTCTACTTCTCTGCCTGCCCAGCCCTCAGCTCAGAGCCTCTGGGCTCAGCAGGCTCAGCACCTCTCACTCCCCACCCAGCAATGCTGCCTTGGCAGATCTTTCTCAGCTCATTTTTGGTGGTCACTTCACAGCAAAAAGACCAAATATTAGGGAAATACCATTTCCTTATCCATACAGACAGAGGCTAAACTCCATAATCCTAATCTGGCTCCCCAGGTTGTGGTCCCAAGGCTGCCACTCCCCACTCCCACTCCCGGAGTGTTTGGACAACCTGGGATGCCCAAGGTGGGATTGCTGGGCACAGGGTCAGGAACTGAATCAGTGATCCTGGTGGGTCCCTCCCAGCTCAGGAGATTCTGGGGTTCTGGGATGCTGTTCAGCCCCGCCAGGGTCCAGGGGTGCTTCCACCACAGGGGATTGTTGGATGTCAAATCTGAGCACTCAGAGCCTGTTTTGTTCCATGACTGCACAGGATGTCAGTCCTCAGCAGCTGGAGGAGAACTCATCCTTCCCTTAGATCCAGCTGCCAAAGCAGGGCCTGAGCTCCCCTTTGGTATCTGGACAGAGAGAAATGCCAAGATGTGCAAGTTTACCTGAGCCAGAGAGAAACCGCTGGAGGAGAACTCACTCCAGAAGTTCCACACACCCTCCCTTAAAATGCTGAAAATGACTCACAGCCCTTCATGCCACAATCATTCCAGCCCCTCTCCCCGTGTGTCCTGCAGCCCTCCAGAGGAACAGATTCAGAATTTCCAGGCTTTGAGTCCAAAGCTGCCCAGGAGGCAGTGCTGCCTGAAGGGGAAGAAATGCCCCAATCCCAGCAGGTCCCACAGGCTGCACCCCCAGCCCAGGCAAATAAAAAATATCCAGGTTTTCCCAGAAGTTCAAAGCTAGCAGTGATGCAAAGCCACTTTATGGAAAGAACAGGAATTCCAGGTGAGGAACCTGCAGGAATTTGCTAGTATCCAAATAGTCCTCAGCCTGGTATTCCTGATAAAATTCCAACAGTGCCTGTGCTCCCACTTTTTGGACTCTACATCAGCAGGGTCTGCCTAAAGCATTTTCTTTTCCCTATCCTGGTAATTTATCCCCCTGGGAAAACCAATGGAACAACAGCATCTGGCCCAGAGAAATAAGCTTTTATTTCACATGCCAGTGTGTTTTCAGAGATGAAAACCCCATTCACGTTATTGCTTTGAAGCACCTGGAGCCCATAATGGGTGTTACAGGAACTTACGGATTTGTGGGACTGAGGATGAACATGGAACTGTAAGGCAGGATTGGTTTAGGCCCATTTTTCGTCAAGTCATCGACGTCTTTCTTCTCCTCTGTTTTGCTTTCAAACTCCACGTTGTTCACTGGAAATGGGAATTCAGGGAGAACACAAAGGAGAGGGTTAAAAATGGACCCACTGCCTGGAACAGCTGGAAATGCAAACAGTGCAGCTGGGAGAGCAAACGGCCCTTGCAAGTGCTGATTAAATGGGATGAACAATCACTGGATCATTATCACTCCTCAGTGAGGCAGCTCTGCCCTTCCAATGCTGATGAGCCAGGGAGCAGGAGCAGCCAGGAAATGAAACCATGATCTGATTTATCCCAGAGCTGCCAAACTGGGGCTGGAAAACCCACCCCAAAGAGCACAAATTCTTAGGGAGAGAGATCAGCTCGGGACCCTTCACACACCATAAAAAGTCTGACCTCAGAATTACAGCCTCGTAATTCTGTGTTTACTCCCATGGAGCAGGAGCACAACTGGCTTTGGAACACATAAAAGAGCTGATTCATGGATGAGGTTTAATAATCCAGGGGTTGAGACTGCAGAACTTCCCAGAAATAGGGAAAGAGACCTGGAAAGGACTTCTTGGACCCGCCAGAGCTGTGCCTGCATCTTGCACCTCGGTTGGGTCAGAGTTCCCCATGTGCAAAGGTGTGCAGCTCCATCCTGCAGCAGGTTTTGGGATCTGCTTCTCTGAGTTTGTTCCCAACCTCCCTCCCAAAGGTCGGAAATTCTCCAATTCTCATCCTTACTTCACCTGCAGAGGGTTTATGGGATAATTGACTGAAGATAATTTCCCATCTGTGAACTGGGTAACATTTTATGCTGCAAATTCCCTTTTCAGAGATGTATAAAGGGTCTCCCATTAATTCCCAGGACCTAAAGTCCAACAATCCCACCCTTTGGAATGTGTTCCATGCAGGGCTGTTATTACTTTTTATTTTATTTTGCAAGAAAATGACATTTCATTGTGTTTGAGTGACATGTTCAATAAACTCCTTATTGGATCTCCAATCAGATCCAGAGGAAATGGCCAGGAAAGGGAGAGGCTGATAAATTGTGATTGACAGGAACTCAGCATTGCAATATAGGAAAATTACCACTGAAGAGGGGAAAAAAAGGAGAAAGAAGAAGAAAAAAAAAGAAAAGAAAAGATAAATCTTGTGGCTGACAACAGAGTGAAAAATCACAGAGACCCTGCCAGGTCTTGGCTGTCCCTCTTGGAAAGCAGAGTCCTGACAGCCTGAACTTTAACGTGGACCTTGTGGATTTCACACTGGGATCTCCTCAGCTCTCCACACTTCTCCAGGCTGTTCCCACCCTGCCAGGGATCAGCCCCAAGGTGGTGGGAACAGGCTGGGGGTGGCTGGGCACAAGGATCTTGGGATGATCTGTAAATCTGTGCTGCTAGACCCAAAGCAGAGAGCTCTGCAGAAGGACAGGGAGGGTGGATCTGCTCCAGCTGTGATGCAGAGGGTTGTAAAAAGCTCTGGAATATCACAGGATGCCAAAGCAGCAGGATCACAGCTGGATGTTGCTCTCCCTGCTCCTTCACCTTTCCCTTACACAAAGGGTGTGGCCTGGGTGAGCCATCTCCAGGGAATCCCAGGTTTTCCAGAGTCACCAGGCACCCTTGCTGAGTTTCCTGTGTGGCAATTACAGATCCTCTCTCTCCAAGTTCCCCGTCTGCCTCTCTCCAGGATGGCAGCGCCCAGGACAGCCCCCATCACTCCTTGGAAATTTCAATTTCCTGGCAATTCCGCAGCAGGACAAGCAGGGGACAAAGGCACTCACTTGGAATGACAGTGGTGTCCCCTGGAGGGGCAGTGATGGTGACAGGGATGTTCACAGTGGTGGTTTTGTCCAGGGGGGGCTGAATCATCCTGGTCACGTTCTTCTGGTTGTCGGCATCCTCGGGCTGCTCGGGCACCTTCTGCAGGTAAGTGCTGGGCAGGGTGTGCACAGGGACACTCCCAGGGCCACTGCCACTGCCACTGGCCTCCAGCTCACACTGGTTCTCCCTAGGAAAGAGCAGGGTTTGTTCAATATGGCCCGGGAAGGGTTCAGAGAACACATCCCCAACGCTGCACCTCGGGCTGCGTTTGTGTCCTCCACGGAAATCCTCTGCAGGACAACCTCTGACAGCAAAATTTGGGATCTTTTTCTCTGAGATCTCCCCAATCCCAACAGCAGGAGGGGATTGGACATCCCTGGGGTCACTTTAATGAGGCTCCCAAGGCAGTGCCATGAGCCACTCCCCAGAGCAGCTGCTGGGTGAATCCTGACACGCTGCTCCCTTACACTCTCCCCAGGCCTTATTTAAATGTGGTGATTCTCTTTTCCAGCTTGGAGCCTTTCTGGAATGTGACTGTCAGCAGCTAAATGGCTCCTGCTGTCCTCTGCAGCAGCAGCTCTGCTCCAGCGAGGAGGAAAGTGAGCCCGTGCACATGAGCACGCTGAACAGCAGGCAGAGTGTTTGGAAATTCAGCTGAAAGGAAGATAATTTAGACAGGAAAATTATTATCTCAGTGCCACTCACGGCTCTCCACGGTGACATGAACTCTATTCTAAAGAATCCCAGTGCAATTTCTTTTCCATCAGACTAATAAAGCTGAAAAGGCAATCTATCCTTCTTTATTAACTACTCCAAATGCTTCACCAGGGCTGTTTTTCTCACTTGACTTACATAAGAATTAAAGCAAATGGGGGCCATCGTTGCTCTTAATGGAAGAGGCCACGTGCTGGAACAACTGGTGGTGCAGCTGAAGGCTCCCCATTAAAAATGAAAATCAAAGGGCTGTAAGCAAGGCTGGCTGGAATTTAAAAAGACGTCCCTCAGGAGCTTCCTTCAGAAGCTGGGAAATTCTCTGCTCCACTTGGTGTCTTACAGGGTCTGTTGGTGTTTACAGCAAGGATATTTGCTGCCTTAAACCTGAGCTGTTTTATGAACCAAAATGGTCTTTGGGAGCCTCTGTCACTGCTGATGGAGGCAAAACAGAACTGCAGGTTGTGGTGGGAGCTGGTGTGGGGAGAGGGACAGCAGGGATGCCACGGGGAGGGTGATAAGGGATTTTCTGGAACACACCTGTGGTTTTGTGACCCCTGCTGCGACCCGGGCAGGGTCTGGCAGCACTCACTCACTTGGGCTGGTGATTGCGGTGCTCCTTCTCGCCAGCCTCGCCCTCCTTGTCCCCGCTGTCCTTCTCCACGGACTCGTAGGTGGACAGCGCCCTGTTCCTGAGCCGGTGCCGCCGGTGGGGCTCCTCTCCGTTGTCGCCCTTGGCCCCGGGCTCTCCATCCCTGTTCCCAGAGCGGGACCCTCCGCGGTGCCGGGAGCGCCGCTCGCCGCGGGCGCCGTTGGCGCCGTTGCCCTCCTTGCCCGGCCGGTCGGAGGAGTGCCGGTGGCCGCGGTGCCTGCGGTGCTCCTTCTCGGCCCCGTCCTCCACCGAGCCCCGCCGGTGGTGCCTCTTGCCCCCCTCCTGCCCCCTGTTACGGTCGCTTTTCCCTTCCTTGCTGCCCCCTTCCACCTCCTTGCTGCGGCTCCGGTGCTGCCTGTGCCGCTCCTCCTTGTTGCCCGCCCCGGTTTCGCCGCTCTCGTCCTTGGTCACGTCTCCCTTCTCCTGCTCTGCCAGCTTCTCCTTCTCCCGGTGCCGGTGGTGCTTCCTTGGCGCTTCCGCCCCGTCGGCGGAGGTGGGCTTGGGGTGCTCCACCACCTCCTGGACATCCCCGGGGCTCAGCTTGGTGATGTTGTTCCTGCCTTCGCCGCGGGGCTCCACGACCAGCGGCCGGTCCAGGTGCGTTTTCATGTCGGGGCGGATGTGCAGGGTGGTGGCGTAGCGGACCCGCTCCTCGGGGTCCAGCTCGTTGTACAGCGCCTCGCAGCTGGCTCGGAAGTTGTGCATCCGGATCTGGCTCGTCCTCTGCTCCCAAACCGACTTGGATTTGGAGGAGTTCTGCTGCTTGCTAAGGGCGGGAGAAATGTGAGAAGTCAGCACGCGATTTCGCACCAATCCCCTAAATACAAGCCAAAAACAAAGAGGGAATTTTCAGCTGAGGTGGGGACTTAGAGGGTCGAACCAAAGGAGTAACAGGGATGGAGAGAGAACATGAGCAGGGAAAGCCAGCAGGATCATCCGTGTTAGTTTGCCCACGCACTATGAGATCAGCCCTCTGGAAAGGAGTTATTCTGCATTTCGGAAATGTGGAAGCCTCGGGAATAGTCTGAAGGATTAAAACGTCAGCACACAAAAATCACACACCCCAGCCAGAGCTTTGGCACAGCCCACAAAGCTTCCCAAAATTAGCAGCACTTTTCTCCCCACCTGGAAATATCTAGATGAGGAAATTAGCGGTGAGCAAGAGAAGTTAGATCAGCAGGAGGAGCAGGGAAAATGAAACCTGTCCCTGAGGATTTGAGCCTGCCACCAGCCCCTTCCCCTTCCAGCCAGCCCCAGGAGTTGTTTTCCAGCTGTGCTGCCCTTCTGGCTCATGGAACAGGTGTAAAACTGCTCTAAACCCACAGCATCCTTCCAGGTGAGCACGGACCAGCCAGCACACACATCACTGGAGAATGGAAAGGTACAAGTAAGAAAGGAGAACTGTCCTGTGTACCAGGAGAAGAGCCCAGAGAGTGGGAGAGTCACACACTGATCCATAAAAGGACCTGGGCTGGAAGGGACCCACAGGATCACCCAGCCCAGCCCCTGTCCCTGCACAGACACCCCACCAATCCCACCCTGGGCATCCCTGGCAGTGCTGTCCAAAGGCTCCTGGAGCTCTGGCAGCCTCTGGTGCCCATTCCCGGGGGAGCCTGGGCAGTGCCAGCACCTCTGGGGGAAGAACCTTTCCCTGAGCTCCAGCCTGAGCCTGCCCTGGCCCAGCTCCAGCCCTTCCCTGGCTCCTGTCCCTGTCCTAGAGCAGAGCTGGAGCTGCCCCTCGGGAGGAGCTGCAGCCCCCGGGGAGCTCTGCCCTCACTCTGCTCCAGCTGAACAATCCCAGTGCCCTCAGCTGCTCCTCATGGGCCCCTCCAGACCCTTCCCCACCTCAGTATCCCAGGATGAAGAGGAGATGGGAACACCTGCAGGCACCTGCTCATTGCTGTCACCTCTTGTGACAAAGACACCTCCTCTGGCACGATTTTTTCAGGACAGCACTTGGGGTCTCACCAGCACTTTCAAAGTGACCACAAACCCAGCCAGGGTTTGGAGGTTGTAAAAGGAAGCCTTTTTCTCTTCCCCCTAAAAACTGCAAGTCAAACTCTGCTTTCCACTGGCTGCCAGGGCAGTTCTGGATTTAACCTCGTGGAGGCTCAGCACCCATTTTTCCTAAATGAAACTTTTTCTAGCAAAACCAGGAAAGGCATTTTCCTCCTCCCAGCCTGCTCTGACGTCTCCATTCCCCACACCTCAGCCCGAGCTGTGCAGCCGGAGGGAGCAGAGCCCACACGGGAGGCAAACACAACTTCCTTATGCATTTTCTGGGCTCCCCTGGCAGTGGGAAAAAGCAGCTTTTGCGTGTTCTGGTGCTGACTGGGACTGTCTGGCTCTGTCACCGTGCACAGACCCCGGGGAGGTGACGTCCAGCCACGCTCATGTGGCACAGTGGGAGCTGTCAGAAGGGTTTGTGTCTCTGGACTCTGCTGGGGAATCGCTTCTTTACCGAGGTTGCTGCTGCCTGGAGCTGCTAAAGAGGCAAAAATGCACTAAAAGCCCTCATGAGAGCACCCAGGCAGATGTGAAGAAACCTCATTTAATCCCCAAATCAGAGCTGATCACCAAAATTAAATATCTACACCCTGTTGCCAAGTTCTGGACTCATTTTCCAGCCTTTGCACCACAGCAGGAGAACAAGTGATAAAAATCACACTTCTAAATGTAAATAATACCAGAAGGTCCTGGAGACATGGCTTTAGAGCCCTGCTCACCCCAAATTCCACATTCCTGAGGGAGACCCCCCTCCAAGCTGGCACAAGGACAAACAGCCCCATCACAGTGGGCACTCAGCACTTTCTTTGGTTCAAAATTATGAAAAATTGAAATATTCTCCCTCATCAGCAGCTTTCCTTGGTTTGAGAAGGAATGAGGAATGTGCTGAGCCTCCGACTGCCCAGCTCTGCCACCCTGTCCAAGGATTCCCATGGGGAGCCACAGGAAAAGCTCTGCACAGGCAGCAGAGGTGGAGCTGCCTGGGATGGGCATCCCGGGATGTCCTGCACAGCCTCAGGGATGGGTGGGTGCCTTGCTCTGCCACACTCCAGGTTTTACCTCTGCTAAGCCAAACTGGGCTACAAATCCCTTCAAACCCAGGCTCAGGGAAAGCTCAGGGCTCTTCTGTGCCTGGCTGAACTCTCTGAAT
Organism: Hylia prasina; assembly: GCA_013397195.1. Lineage (NCBI taxonomy): Eukaryota > Metazoa > Chordata > Aves > Passeriformes > Sylviidae > Hylia > Hylia prasina. Next base: position 78,163 of record VYXD01015212.1, on the reverse strand, counting down.
GCTGTCACAAACACTCTGTTCTTGGGGAATATTCCTCACTCCACAGTGAAAGCCCTGGGGTGGGGACCGGCCTCTGTCCCGTGCCTTGAGCAGCACTGAGGTGATCATCAGCCTTAATGATTAATTAGAAAAGTATCTTTGTGCTGAAACTTCCAGTTTATCTACAACCACCCCCTGCTCCGCTGCCATGGGACGGGAACCAGCAGGGCTGGGACACGAAGCCTCAGTGTCCCTGCAGTGACTCCCCAAAGCAAAACATGGAGAAAATCATCAGGCAGCTCCCAGGGACACAGCCTGTCCCTCGCTGCCTGTGCCGAGCCCATCCCAGCCAAGAAGGAAAGAAAATCCCCTCAGTCAGGCTGGATGGCTCAGGAGGAAGGTTGGGATTCAAGGCTGATCCTCAGCCCAGCTCTGACACGAGCTGTGCCACTGCAGGAGAGGTTTTGCACTTGTGTTTCAGTGACAGCAAGAACATAAATCAGCTTTGAAATGATCTCTGAGCTGTTCCCACTGCCCATCACTCAGGGCTGAGTGAGAGCTGCTGCCAGGGAACTGCACTCCTGAGGACCTGCAGGAACCAGGCACTGCACTCATCAACCCAGCCCGTTCTGCTCAGATCCCTGTGCAAAACAGGCACTGCCATTCCAGCCTGAAATTTCCCAGCACCTGGAAATGAGCTGCATCCTTAATGCTGACACCAGTCACGGAGGTGAGTGCCAAAAACTCCAGCACAAAGCCACCCGCTGGCTCTGGGCACCAACAACTCCAGAGCAGGAGCTGCAGAGGCAATGCCTGCACAGCTATTCCTCTTTCCACAGGGAAAACACTCCAAAAAAATGTTTAAAAAGGCAAATCAGGATATTTATAAAGCAATAAAAACCCAGTGAGGAAAATGCAGCACCTGTGAGCTCGATTCCATCTCCAGAGCAGTGAGGAGCATTCCAAATCCTGTCATCCCAAAAACACCAGTCAGGAGCCAGAGCCAGGGCACAGGGGCTGGTGTGGGAATGGGAACAAAGCCCCAGAGCAGTGTGGGGACAGCGCTGGGAATTCCAGAGCCAGAGCAGCAGCAGGAAGTGCCAGCTGCTTGTCCAGCTGGATTTATCCAGCCCTGGCTCTCTCCGAGTCCCCAGAGCCCCTGAGCTCGGGCATCTGTGGCAGCTCCTGCTCTCCTGGCACTCTCTGGGCACGGGGACAGCCTGGCAGCTGATTTATGGCACCCCTTAGAACAAAGCCCAGCTGCATGCCCGGGAGGAGATGCAGCACCAGGAGGGGTTTAGAGGAGATGGAGAAACATCAAGGGGGCAAAAATTAATTCTTCTGCTTCCCTCCTTGTTTGGTGCAGTGAATTCTGCCCAAATCAGGGCAGGCACAGCCCAGGTACAGCAAGAGCAGAGCAGGACTTGTCTGAACTGATCAAAAAAAGGATTTGTGACAACAACTATTTACTCCACAAAAATGAACCCACAAAAACACCACAAAGCCAATTAAACCCTGCTCACTGCTGGGTGCTTAAAACCCTCCTGAAGCCATTAAGGGAACTGCCCTATAAATCACTCCTGACTCGCTGCCTTCCTACAAACACTGCTGGTAATTCATTGCTTTACTCCCCATCCCTGTTTTCAGGAATATTTGGAACTCTTTGAAGGCTCTGCTCCATCCCCAGCTCCTCCAGGCTGGAAATGTTGTAGACACCACTGCTGGTACCAGCTGCACTGGTTCTCCTTGGATTAAGACACCAACAAACAACTCCTGCCTGTGGCTGGAAAGAAAACCCCGCAATTCCTGGAGAATCAAATAAAATTCATATTAATGAACCAATGACTAATATTGCTATAAAGAAAATCTGCAACCACTGTGTGGTTTGTTCAAGCAAGGGAAATGTATTTTTAGTCAGATTCTAATCTTAGGGTGCTCCTTAATGATTCAAGATTTTGTTCCCATAACCTTTGAAATCACTGCTGCACTTTATGGAAATCCTTAAAATATTGCTGCAGTAAATAATGAATGAAAGCAGCCTATGGAAAGATAATAATTCAATGTTAAAAATAACCACACATTACACGGTGGCTGTGAAATCCTGTGTTTCAGATAAAAGGGAATTTGTTGTTAAAATGGAACAAAACCTTTCTACACAAATCCTATTTTCTTTTCATGAACTCAGGGTTCATAAACTCCACATTTCCATTTTCCACTTGGAAAACACAATGGGATATTTCACTTTGGGGTTGGTGTGCACCAAGCCCAACGTTTTATCTCTCTGAGAGGTGCTAAAACAATTTTCTCTCAGCTGAACTCAGCACTGGTGTTTAAATAAATGTGTTTTGCCAGTGACCCGGGAGTTGGTGCTTGGATGCTTCAGCACCTTTTTTATCCTTCTGTGCTCCATCTCCTTCCTGAGCTCCCCTGGGAGATGCTCTGAGCATTCCCAGAGCTGCAGCATCACAGACACCAGAACCAAGGTGAAGAAAACATTTTTTTTTTTTTTAAGTATTATTATCTCTGAGGGGAATAATTTTCTCGGTTTGAGATCATTATTCTCCCAAATTATTCTTGAATCCCTCCAAAATTATTATTGAATTTGATTTGGGGTTTAGAAATTACAATTTATAGATAATAAAGCACATTAATTTTCGGTATCATTATATAAAATATATTAAATATAGTTGTATAATGTATATTATATTGGATAATAATATATATTTGTATAATATGTATAAATTTTGTCCATTTTTATATATTTATGAATTGGATTTTTTTGATATTACAGCTTCACAGAGACAAAACTTACTCCTTTATAATATTTCTCCCAACATTAGCTATAAACCCTAAAATTTTGAAAATGATAAACCCCATCCTGGCTGTGTATCACCCCCTTATCTCCAGAAACGTGCTGCTCAAATTTAAAATGCCTTTTAAACTGCCCCAGGCACCAATTTCTCAGCCCAGCAAAGGTCACTGAATGCCAGAGTTTGGTTTTTTCCAGCATTATCCCCTCAGATTGAATTCCTACTCACTGTTCCCGTTCTTTAGGGCCGTTTGGGGCAGCTGCAGGATGAGCAGAGGTACCTGGGCTGAGCAGGAGGAAGAAGCTGGGATGGCAGAGAGGGGACGGAGCTGAGCATCCCTGAAGGATTTGGGATGTGCTGAGCACATGGACACACCTGGCCCAGCCAGGATCTGCTGCTTGTAGGTCCTAAAGGTCCTAAAATCCTAAACTGGAATGGTTTGGATCGGAAAGGATCTTACAGCTCATCTTGGGCATCATGGGCAGGGACACTGCCCACTGTCCAGCCTGGCCTTGGGCACTGCCAGGGATCCAGGGGCAGCCACAGCTGCTCTGGGCACCCTGTGCCAGGGCCTGCCCACCCTCCCAGGGAACAATTCCTGCCCAATATCCCATCCAGCCCTGCCCTCTGGCAGTGGGAGCCATTCCCTGTGTCCTGTCCCTCCAGGCCTTGTCCCCAGTCCCTCTCCAGCTCTCCTGGAGCCCCTTCAGGCCCTGCCAGGGGCTCTGAGCTCTCCCTGGAGCTTCTCCTCTGCAGGTGAGCCCCCCCAGCTCTCCCAGCCTGGCTCCAGCCCCTGGAGCAGCTCCATGACCTCCTCTGGACTTGTTCCAGCAGCTCCAGGTCCTTCTGGTGTTGAGGACCCCAGACCTGG
>VYXD01015212.1:49952-74476 GCA_013397195.1 Hylia prasina | reverse complement strand
CCTCCCCTCTGCTCCACGAGGAGCCAACAGCCACCATCTCCCAGCAGCAGCAAAATCATTCCAAGATGCTGCAGCTCTGGGGTTTGCATTCCCTGCACCCCTCGTTCTGTGCAGCTCTGGGGTTTGCAGTCCCTGCACCCACCATCCCTCTGAAGGGACCCAAAGCTCAGCCAGACCAAAGCTTCCTGCTGTGAACAGAGCCAGAGTTTTCCTGCTTTCTGAGGAAAGACGAGGGGTGCAGGGAATGCAAACCCCAGAGCTGCACAGAACGAGGGGTGCAGGGACTGCAAACCCCAGAGCTGCACAGAACGAGGGGTGCAGGGAATGCAAACCCCAGAGCTGCAGCACCTTGGAATGATGTTGCTGCTGCTGGGAAATGGTGGCTGTTGGCTCCTCGTGGGAGCAGAGGGGAGGTGCCACATCCATCCTGGATTTTGGGTTGACTGCTCTGATCCACTCTGGGGAAAGCTCAGCCAGGCCAAAGCCTCCTGCTCTGAACAGAGCCAAACTTTTCCTGCTTTGTGCTGGAGTTTTCCCTACCAGAAGGATTTCACCCAGCCACAACTCAGCACCCTTATGCTGCTCCTCATTTCTCTAATAAGAGGAATTTTCTCACTGTTTTCAGTACATCCCATCCTAGTCCCAGGAATATAAATCTGGGGGTTTGCTTTATGCACATTCTGATCCTCAGAAAATGCCAGGAAATATTCCTTCTGTCTCGAGTGATTTTGCTGTCCTTAGGCATCAGATCCCTCTGCAGACCTCAAGCTCTTGGTTGGTATTTCAGTTAAGAATTGTGATCAAATAATTCCACGCTCAGTAATGAAAAGCAGGGTGAGAAAGTTCAAAGCAGAATAAAAAAATGGAAGTTTAAAGCCTTATTGCTGTGGCTTGATTAAACAAAGAACACATTGGGATTAAATGTGTGCAACCATTAAATTCTCCTAAACCCCAGGCAAATTATGTTTTGTTTACATCGTATTTGCTTTAAATTATTTCTTTCCCCTGAAGTGTTGAACCCCCTCTCTCCAGAAGATGCTCTGACTAATGGCCCAGACCAAAATCTCACCCTAAACTCCAAACTTTGATAAAAACCAAGAGAAAACATCAGGGAGTGAAGGCCCAGCCCCTTTTTTGCACTCTGAGGGTGGAGATAAAGAACGCCCAGACGGTGAATACACAAAACAAGTGATAAAGATCAAGAATAATTTGGCTTCTGGGATGGCAAATGACAAATTCATCCTGGGAGAAGATATTGGCGTTTTCTCATTTCCCTCTGTCTCTATCAGCCTGTCTGGAGCTGGGGANGGGAAAGAGGGAAAGAGGGAAAGAGGGAAAGAGGGAAAGAGGGAAAGAGGGAAAGAGGGAAAGAGGGAAAGAGGGAAAGAGGGAAAGAGGGAAAGAGGGAAAGAGGGAAAGAGGGAAAGAGGGAAAGAGGGAAAGAGGGAAAGAGGGAAAGAGGGAAAGAGGGAAAGAGGGAAAGAGGGAAAGAGGGAAAGAGGGAAAGAGGGAAAGAGGGAAAGAGGGAAAGAGGGAAAGAGGGAAAGAGGGAAAGAGGGAACTGGGCTGGGAAAGGAAACTGAGTTTTAATCTGGAAAAAAATATCTGTGGCAGGTGCAGGAGTTCAGCACTTCCATTTTATGGAACTGTTTTTCCCTTTATTTCCTACTCCACAATTTGCCTTAAGAACATGGAATTTGTCACATCCAAGCAAGGACTGGCAGCTCTGGATCCTAATAAAAATAAACAATAAACAGCAATACAAAAAAACCCTCAAGCTGCTGGCTTGGATTTCATCAGTCATCACAATTTTAGGACTCATTTGAAAATTCAATGTCCCACAACTCTTAAAACTGTTGGAAAAATCCAGCACAATTATTCCCTTGGCTGTGTGTCATCACCTATGTACATATGAATTAATTGCCAAATTCAGTGTGTATTTTAGATAAATCTACTCAAAGAAATAGAGCAGATCTGTATTTAATTCCCTCTGCTCAGTCAATGAAAAATGTATTTTGTCCACGCTGGAATTGTGGAACAGATTTGCGACAGCTACAAAGGCTGGAGTTATACCACAAGAAAATGACTCAACTTGAGATTATTTTAATTTTTTTAAGAAAATGTCTCCTGTATTTTGCTTGTAACATCTTACTTTTTAGAAATTTATAGATTGTTTTTATTTAGATTTTTTCTGAAATAATCAAGGGACACAGGGAAAACCCAACCCTCCATATCTCAAAAGATTTTGGGCTAAGTTTTGTTCTTCCAGAGCAAATGACCATGGCTGGATCCTGGCTCTCACTGATATTAAAGACACTGATTGACCAAGGAAGGGAATTAAAGGCACAGGGATTTTGGCAACTTTTGAAGCCTTTCTTGATCAGCAAATTACTGTTCAATTTCCACCTGTGCTCAAAAATGAGCCCATTTATCAGAGTCATTACAGCAGAACAGAGTCCCACAGAGGCATCCTGAGCTTATCCCAACATTCCCCAGGGAATGGGAACCCACAGCTCCTGCCGGGCCCTAAGAGGGGCTGGTCCACTTTCGTGGTTTGAATTTAAAATTAAAAAAAAAAAAAAAGATAAAATAAAACCCATTTCTAACCACAATATTTACACTGAGTAAATAAAACCTTCAGCTGGCTGCACACTCCATGGCGGCCCTGATGCTCTGAGGTGGTTTTACTTTTATATATTTCACATTCTTATGCGGTTCAGTCATTTATTGAATCTTTTTTTCTTTTTTTCTTTTTTTTTTTCTGGGGGGTTTCTGGAGGTTTTTGGGGAAAAGCTCCTGACTACTCACTGAGGAAAAAGAAGCACATTCAGCTCATCCATCTCTGCACCTTTCTGCCTGTCAAAACTCGCAGCAGCCAGGAAATACATGGGAAGAAATGATCCGAAAGATGACTAAATCTAATTTATTCCCCTAATTTTCCTCATGAGCCATCAGACCCTGGGCACAGACAGGTCACACCACTTTGGGCAGTCACAACAGCTCAGTCTTGGTCACAGAAGTTAAACTCCAAGGTCTCTGTTCTGGTGGGGAGTTAACAACAGACCCCGATGAAAAATGCCTCAAAATGTGGCCAAATCCTCCTTCCAAAAGGAGGATTTCATCCTTATACAAAAGGCAGCTCTGCCTCTGGAAATGTGGACAAGGGGACAAAACCTGTAATTTTTTTTAAGGCTTTGTTCCTAGTTGGGAAAACAATGATTGGGCGCAGTTTGGGGTAACTTCTGCTGGGTGAACACCACTTTTTGGGGAGAAGGCAGCTCCCAGTACCTCCCTTTCTCCATCCTGTCCACCCTGTCAGGGTGGGAGGCACCCAAAGTGTAGCTGAGCCCTCTCTGCACCTTTCTGCCTGTCAAAACTCGCAGCAGCCAGGAAATACATGGGAAGAAATGATCCAAAAGATGACTAAATCTAATTTATTCCCCTAATTTTCCCCATGAGCCATCAGACCCTGGCACAGACAGGTCACACCACTCTGGGCAGTTACAACAGCTCAGTCTCAGTCACAGAAGTTAAACTCATACAAAGCATCGACATTATTTTAAATCCCAACTTGTCCAAGACCCACCAGTTGCACAAGGAGCCCCAAAACACCCAGGGAAATACCAGGGAGGAAAAGTTGCTGGAAAAGCTGCTGGAAAAACTGCTGGAAAAGCTCCTTGGCTTCACAGTACCTTGGTCCCTGCTGTGGGGCCAGGACAAACCCCCAGGCTGGAATTGCACTTACTTGAGTCTCCAAAAGCATTAAAGAAGAAAGACAAGGTCACACAGTTAAAGGATAACCCAAAGGACACTCACGGGGGTGGGACAGGAGCTGATGAGGAGGTTTTGGGTTAGTCAGCAGCACTGATGATGTTTTTACCAACCTGCTCGGTGTCAAAGCACACCCTGACTCACAGCACAGCCAGCAGGATTGGATTGGGAGGAAGCACATGGAGTGAGAGAGAGTTTTCCACTGTGTTTGCCCAACTCCAGCTCCAGAGGAGTTCCCAAGTGCCTCATCTGGACAAAATCTGTCGCTTTAAGCGCCAGCTCGAGAAGATCAGAGAGCAAAGACATAACCAGGTTTTCAAGAGTTTTCCAATTTAGTCTCACTTGCACCCCATTTCTGAAATTCTTTTGAAGTCCTCCTCCAGTTTTACCCCCAAGAGGGCTCTCCTGGTTCTCCCACTGAACCCAGAGTGCAAACACTGGTGGAACATCAAAGCCAACAGCCCAGCACAGAATAAACACAGAGAACAGAAAGAAATACAAGTGAGAACAAGACAAACCATCAAACGAGGGGAGACAGGAGAAGAGAGGATAGCTCAGGAGAAATGATGGAAAGGAATTAAGGGAGAAAAATGGAGGAAGGAAGAGGCGGAAAAGTCACAGTCAATGTATGGAACACAAGAGTTGCTCACAAGTCACAAGCATCAAATGACAATGACACCTTCCAGTCCTTTCTCTGGATGTTGGTCTGGAGGCTTTCCACAATCATGGGAATGAGTTTTGGGGGGGAAAAAAAAGCACAGGGAGAGTGAAGGCACCAGGAGAAGGGGAAGGTTTATAGAGCTCTAAATGAGAAATCCATTGAGTGAATATTGTAACAGAGAGCAACTCACGGTGAATTTACGCTGGAGACTGACGAGCTGCGAGATACAGTACCTCGAGTTTGCTTTACAAAACTGCACATGCAAAAAAACAAAACAAACAAAGAAAACAAAAAGTGAGAAAAGAAAAAGCCAAAACAACCAAAAAAAAAGGGAAAAAAAAAGAAAAAAAAACCAAACCAAGGGAGCAGAGAAACCATAGAAGACATCGGGAGGAGACTCGTACAGGCCGTGTCCGGTCGGGTGCAGACGGGAGGAGACCGGGCAGGCTCCAGGGTTGTGGAAGCCACGGACACAGCACCCTCTGGAGAACGGGGACACAACCAGAGAGCCCAGAACGGAACCAAAAGGGAGCCAAAAGGAAAAGGTGACCCAAAGGCACACGATGATCTCAGGGCTCCTCAGCTCCCTGGTACTCACACCGCCAAGGTCCTGCAGGAGCCACCTCTGCAGCCTCGGGGAGCCACGTGGGGATTGTGCTGCAGATCCTCCTCTCCAAGGGAATTCCAATGCTAATTCCTGCTCTTGGCACCAGGAGCCAGCTTCAGCACGGAGCAAGGGCTGGAGAGAGGACCTTGGGCTCCAAAACCCCCCTGAGCTCCAGCAGCTGGTGCCAGGCAACTTCTCCTGAGTGCCTGCCTCAGCTGGGCTCTTGGGGGCACCACCTCTGTCCTCGGACAGGGACTGGGATGGGCCTGGCTCAGACTGCCCAAAAATGGGGCATAAAACCTCAGCTCTGCTGCAGCTTCAGCGGGGCAGGGCCCGGGGGTGAAAGGAGCTTCCTGCAGCTCAAGGAATTTTGTAGATTCTCCTCCATCTCCTCCACACCATTTATGTGGGGGGCTCTAAACATGGAAATCACTGAATCACACAGAAAAGGCAGGGAATCCGCAGAAAACCAGGATTCTAAATGTCCTGATGGATCCTGGCTTGAGGTATTCTTTTTTTCCTAGCTTTAAATGATCATTTTTATCAATCTACAGCATTCCAAAAACCCTCCCCAAGACTGAAAATAAAATCCCTTCACCTCCTGCCTTTTCAGCTGCAGCATTTTTCCTCCTACTTTCACGAGCATTTAAATCTGCTACCAATCAGTTCCAGGCAACCAGAAGGCCCAGTTAAAATCTAATGTTCTCTGGGTATCATAGAGGTAGAGTTTTAAATCTACATTTATTACAATTAATGGATTATTGTAAACAGAAATGTTGGCTCAGATAATGCATGCAACACAAAATCCAGAGGTTCAGAAACCTGGCGTGAATATAATAAAAATTATGGAAGGCATCATAAAAGTTTTGCTTGAAGCAAATAATCTGCTGAGCAGCCAGGTGAAGTATTTTACCTAAACCTCAGGATTTCTGTACTTGTCTGGTGCCAAATGAAATAGGATCCAAGGCGGAGTGAGGGTGGCACGTCCTGCCTGCTGGCCAAGGAAATGATTATTTCCAGGTTGCTCAAGCTGGGGACCTTTCTACTCTTTGGCAGCAAAATCCTGCAGAGAACGAGCCCCTGACTGCACAAATCCCTCAGCGTGGCCAAGAAATTCCTTTGGGAACACTCAGGATGGAGGAGAATGCACGGGGCTGCCCCGGTTTACCTGGGAGTCAGCCCCAAGGCCGTGCAATACGTGCAGAGATTTGGGGTTTCATTGCTGAAAGCTGGTGGACATCCCTCAGTGGGAGGCTGGCATGAACCTCTGTGTGTCTCCTGCCTCGTTTGGTGCTGGGCAGGCTGCAGGCCACGCTCTGTCCTTGTCACCTGTGCAGGGAATGTGACACAAGTCCTGCAGCACTCCGGGGTCACTGCTCTGCTCCCGGGGCTGGATCCGCCTTTTTGAAGCCACAAATTCGCCTGGAGCCGCCGTGGGTGAAACCACAGAGCCAGCACAGCCTCCTTTTGCAGGGCAGAATGACTGCAGGAGCTCATTTGCACAGGGTGCTACTTACCAGGAGCGAGGGACAGAGCCCAGAGAGTGGCTTTGGGTGTGGCTGAGTGCCCGTGACACCGACGGTGAGGACAGAAAGGAAAACCCACAGGAGGAACCAGAACATCACACACTGACACGCTCCAGGGAAGGCGGAGAGGGAAGAAATCACAACCAGCAAGAGAAAAAGAACACCTCTTCTAATCTACACCCCCCGGCACAGCACAGGGCACGGGCTGGGTGTTCAGGCAGCTTCTTGCTGGCTCCTGTTGGGTCCCCACAGCCCAACAGAGACGTGGAAATCAGCCACGGCACGCCCAAGACAGAAGGAAAACATGGAACCTCCGAGATGGAAAACCTGGAGAAACAGAGCAGTTCCCCCCTCCCTGCATCCCCAGACCTGTACAAAAGGGCCAGAGGAGTCAGGGTGAAGTGACTGAGGTGCCACCTTTGGTGGCTTTTCTGCCTTGCTCACACTGACAGGCACTGTCCCCCAGTGGGATTGCAATTCCAGCACCGATTCTGTGAAGCACCTCATGTGGGACCAGCAGAAAGCAGTCCTGGAGACAGAAGGAGGTCTTTGGAGGCTGGAAAGTTGTCCTGGGAAGCACAAATAACTCTGGAACAGCAGTGGGCAGTATGACAAACTGTGCTTAGGTCTGGTGCCCACATCCAGGAGCTGTCTCTGCCACTGCCCACAACATTTCATCCACCACACAAGTTCTCTTCCCACCCAAAACTCACACCTCACACCTGTGATTAAATGATTTCCTTGGATCTGGCCACAACTGTAATCCATTACCTCATGGAATTAAAGAAACCCCAAACCTCATAAATCATGGAGTGCAAAAAGTTCCTCAAACTGTGGCTGACTACCTGGCAGGCTCCTTCAAATTTAGGGGTGCTGAAAAATTGTTGTTTTAAGGCTTTTCCCAAGAAGAGGTCTGGAGAGCACCCTGGGGAATGCTGAGGGTGCCAGCTGAGCCCCAGGCTGTGCCCTGCCTGGGCAGGGTGTGCTCGTGGCAGCCCCTTTTGTACTGGCCATTGGTGCAGCTCTGGCTGGGACAGGAAAGGCAGAGGAGGAACCCAAGCACGGGGAATTCAGGCATCAGGCCAGGCAAAAACCAGGAAAAAATCCTGTGTTTGCTTTGGGGTCTTTGTGTGACCCACAGGGATGAGCCTGAGGGCTCTTCCTTCCACTGGCACTGGCACCAAGAAGTGCTTTGGACATCCAGTGCCTTGGAATTGTCCCCTTGTCCCCTTGTCTGGGTGCCAAGGAAGCTGCACCAATGGTTTGCCCTAAAGACCCCTGGCTCTGTGAAGTCCCTCAGGAGCAGAGGCTGAGCAGGGCAAATGACACAGAGGGGCTGAACAAACCCAGAACTCACCTCCAGAAACAACAAAGCAAGGAAAATGCTAAACAGAAAACAAACAAACAAACAAAAAAAAATCACAAAAAAAGAAGAATGAAACAACGGGCTCGAATCAAACACATCTCCTGTTTCCAGGCAAACATTGCAAACAGTGACAGAACCAACACACCACCCTCGCTTTTCATCCTAAATAAATCCTGCAGGGTAGAGTTCACCAGGTGAGAAACCAGCTGTGGTCAGACAAATCTGCTCAGGTGAATCCCTTTGGTGGAGCAAAGAAATGCTGGGAGCTGGATGAAGCAGGAGCTCCAAACCAATGCAGCAGCCTCGCTTTTCATCCTAGGAAGCCACTAAATTAGAAAGGCCCTTTCAGGACAGAGTTCCCCAGGTGAAAAAGGAGCTGTGGTCAGACAAATCTGCTCAGGTGAATCCCTTTGGTGAAGGAGGGAAATTTCTGGGAGCTGCAAACCAAGTGCAGGATGTTGTGAGGCAGATGCGAGATAAATGATCCCTCCGCAGCAGAGCAGCGATGAGCCTGGTATTAAAGGAGATCCCCGGGGTCCATCAATCACAAACCAATTCCCAGCATCCAATTCCAGGTGGGAAGGTGAAGGTGCCTCTTCAGAGCCTGTGAGCGGGCTGGAACACTGGATAACAACCTTCCTCATGCTTAGGAAATGATGTTTAGCAACCAACACAATAAATGGAGCTCAGAGCGGAGCAGCAGGGACAAAGGGACAATTCCAAGGCACCGGATGTGCAAATTTTATGGAGTTTGTTTAGGAGGGGAGGCTGGGGCAGGAGAACTGGTGAATAAATGATTCCCTTGGGTCTGACTGCAACTGTAATCTGTTACCTCGTGGAATTAAAAAAAAAACAGAAAACCTCGTAAGTCACAGAGTGCAAAAAATTCCTCTTCAGGCACAGCTCCCCCTGTATTGGCACGGGAAAAGTGCCAGAGGTGAAGGATCCAGCACCGTGGGAAGGGCTGGGAGGAGGTTTAGGGGGAGCCACACTCGGCGCTTGCAGCAGGAGTGACAAGGGAAGGGAAGAAAACAGCCCCTCAGCCCTGAGGCAGCACAACAGGACTCTTCACCAGGCTCAGCCCAGGGACAGCTTTGTCACCTCTGTGGGACGTGGCCAAACGCTGGGGACACGAACATCATGAGTAAGAAAATCCAAGTCGTGGTGTTCTCTGCCACCACCCTGCTTGGAGTGCTGCAGGCAGGGAAAATGTCCATGTTTTCAGAGCACTGATCCATGCCATCCATGCCTGCTGCTGTTAGAGAAATCCACTTTCACATGTTGGAAAATAAGATTAAACTATTAAAAAAATATTCCTGAGGGGAAAGTACAAATATAAATTGATTGGGTGGAGTCACTTTTACAGTTTTCCCAGGCCTTGCTCTCTGAATCCTACAGGGCCTGGAGTCTCAATTCTTTCTAGCCGAGTTTTACAGGTTTCTGGTGATATTTCCATTTGCCAAAAATCCCATTTTTAAGAATACCCAGCACTTTTGGCATGTCCAGCTCTGGATCTGATCTGCCAGGACTTGCCGTGGTCACAAGATCTGCTCCACCCTCAGAGCATCGTGGGGATTAAGAGCAGGAGAAATGAAGTGTTGGGGCAGATTTGGGTGCCAAAAGGTCCCCAAATCAGCCCTACTGTACTGGAGAGATATATCCAAGGGATAGGGGCTGCAAACCATGCCCCTATCCAAGATTTAGGGGCTGCAAACCATGCCCCTATCCAAGATTTAGGGGCTGCCAAGCTGAGGATGGATTTTGTTTACATCCATCCCTGAGGATGGATTTTCCATGCCTGTGTGGGTTGTTCCCTTGAGAGCTGGATTTGATCCTTGTGGGTCTCTCCCAGCTCAGAATATTCCGGGATTTATGTATAAAACAAATTGCCTTGACACGGATTCATTAAATCTCACGGATCACGAGCCACCAATCCATGCAGCCCCCTCTTCCCATCTCCCAAAAGCTCCTGACTCCTCCCTTGCCTGTTCCCCCAGGGCATCATCCCTTTGGGCATCCACCTCTGGACCTAAATGCTGCTTTTTTCCCCAAAGCAAAGCCCTGTGACCTTTGTGAGTGGCCGTGGGAGGCTCAGCCTGGCCCTGTCACAGGAGTGCCAGGGGTCAGGAGCTGTGGAAACCATCCTTTCCACTGTGCTCATGGGAATTTTCACACAAACGGGACAGGCCAGACTCAATTTGAGGCAAAATAAGCAAAAATCCAGAGTTTTGTTCTCACTTTGAATTGTTGTCACAAAACTCTCCTTGTGCTTTTGAAAACTTGGTGAAAAATCGTGGGGAAAGGTGATTTTAAGCAATTCAACCTCAGCTCCATGGAAGTGAGTTGGTTTTTTTTCTGCTGATTTCTAAGAAATCTTCCCATGCAAAACGCTTTGATTAAAACAGAAGCAAATAAGCACCATCATCATCTTGCATTTTAAAATACCAGAACCAAGAAATTCATCAAAGAGCAGGAGCAATTATCCTCATTTGACTTCTTTTCAAGGCTGGCCAGAAAGTAATTGTAAGGAAAAAGTGGTATTTAAAACTATCAAACAGCCAGAGCATAAATAGGAACTGATTACAGCAGTAATGACAAAATAAAATGGTAAGAAGAATAAAATAGGCAAATTAATAATCTTCTGTTCCTTCACATGTAACAAACTGGCTCCACTTGGCCTTTTGTCTTTGCTAAAGTGGATTAAACTCCCAGTAAAAAGAGATTTCCACCGAAGGAATCCGGCTGCAGTTCAGGTTTTTTTCCAATGAAATTGAGCAGGAAATTTCTTTTTATTATCCTTGAGCCTCTCCAGCCCTTGGAGGTCTCCCCTGGAAAAGGGCTCTGGAAAACATCAGCAGCTCCCAGTAAAATGCAGGACCAAACTTTTTGATGCTGATGCTGAAATTCCACAAGAGCTGAAGGAACTTTTTCTGCAAAGCCTTGCGAGGTATCCCAGAACAGAACCATGGAATGGTTTGGGTTGGAAGGACCTTAAATCCCATCCCATTCCAACCCTCCACTATCCCAGGTTGCTCCAAGTCCATCCAACACTTGGGTATTTCCAGGGATGTCTCAAACACAGGAATATGGACAAATATTTCCACCTACACCTCATTTTTGCACCTGTAGAATCCAGGAAAAGTTGGGTCCAAGGCAAACCTTTCCAAGGGTTTTGGTATCACAGAGCCTGGGCTTGTCCTCATCCAGGCATCTGAGAATTCCAAATGGATGTTTCTACCTCCAAACCAGTTCATTTTATTCCACCCAGCTCTTTCAAACAGCAAGGAAAGGGAATTCAAGCACATTTTTCAGCTATTTAAGAGGATGCCTTCGAGCATTTGAATTCTCAAGATCATCAAAAAATAGTTATTTCTGTGCACACACTCCTCTCCTCATTAAGAATCCAGAGTGGGATGTTAACACTTCACCTGGTGAAATCTATCCTGGGACAGCTTAAAAAAAAAATCCTCCTAAAATACACTTATTCAAAGATGAGGCATTACAAAGAACCAAACTGAAAGAAATCCTTCATTAAGCCCCTAATTAAGTGCTCAGCACTGAAATATTTGGCCTGTGAGTGGTGCAGGAGGGCCCCCAGATCCCCTGGGATGCTCCAGCTGGACGGACACACAGCGACAGCGGAAAATGGGAATTTTCTCCCAAGGAATCAAAGGGTGCTTACGCAGCTATGGAGATGTTGGCTGCAGACATGGGGCTCACTTCAGCCACTTCCTTGGCCTTCTGCAGGGCCAGCTTCTGGTTGGTGGCTTCCTCCATCTCCTCCTCGTCCTAGGGCACAAAAGTGAGAGAAATCAGGGAATAAAACCATGGAATAACAAGAAGCTGTTGCAAAGCATCTGTACAGCTGAGGCCGTTCTGTGCACCAGCCCAAAGCACCTGCAGCCTTGTTTTCAGGGTTCTCAGGAATTCATCAAGGTCACTGATGAACAACAGGACAGAAAAGTAGAACGGAGAGCCTGGGAGCTTGCTTACAGAGAATAGAAAACTTAGATGGAAGACACAGGACGTGAGGATGGACACTTGACTAATTAGGTGTCCTAATTAGGGATGTGTGCCTGCCTCATGGACAAGTGGCTCAGCTACTCAAGAAGAGACACCTGTACGTGTGGACAGTAGTGCTAGAAGCCACAGCTGGGGTTTGATGTACACAGTAAATTGGCTTCTGTTGAAAATCACATTGGTTCTGTTATTCAGTCGCCCCTTTCCCTGCCACAACAAGCAGAGCTCCCCCGGGCCTGGGGCAGGGGTGGCTGCCACTGGTGTGCTCCAAGGACATGGGAATTTGAATTTAGGGCAGATTTTCTTGCAAGGAGCCCCAGGTTTGGCATAAGTTGAGGTGAGAAAGGCAAGGTTTGGTCAAGAGGGATTTTTACCCTTATAAAATTTTTTTGCTCTCCCAGGTCTCCTCTCAGCACACAGCACTGGGGAAGGAGACTCTGACCTGAGCAGGAGTGGGACAGCTCCAGGTGGAATTCCCCATTCACCCCAGAGCTGGAACAACCTCTAAAGCCAATGTCCTGCTGGAGCACATGGACAGGCTCCCAAATCCTTCCTCACCTTCTGCCAAAGGGACTTTCCTGCAACAGTAATAAAAAATTATGGGTTTGGGACTGGTCCTACTCCCATCAGTTATTCACACCCTCCTCAGATCCCTGAGGACTCAGAAAACAAAACCTGAACCTCATTAAATGGAGTTTGTAGAGCAAAGCAGGGTTCTGTTCCTGCTTCCTGCATTTCCCTGGAGCACGAAGATTTTTAACCTCTGGTGGCACAGAAGTGCCTGAAGATTGTAACTGGGATTTCTCTCTTCCCACCCAATATGAAAAGCACCACTAAAACTCAAAATTAAGGATCTTAATTTAAAAAAAAAAAAAAATTACTTCAAAAATTCAAAATTTAAGGATCTTAAACATTGAGGTGAGAGCAAAACCCAAAGAAATGGCCTGGTTCCCCTTCATGGTCACCAAGGGTGAATTTTCCTGAAATTTTCCAACCCAAATAAACTCAAATCGTGGCAGGGTAAGCACAGAGCTCTGGTAGCAACGCCAGCATCTCACAAATCCAGGGCAAACCACACTGAGAGCAGTCACAGGCTCTTCTGTCCAACTTTCTGGAATGCCACAGGTCTGCCTCTGCTCCCCCAGGGTGGTGCTGGAAGGAGTCATGATTAAAATAATGAGAGCAGACAGATCTCCAGCTTTGGAATAGGAAATTATAGAGATTTATCCACCCTGAATTCCATCTGCATAAACAGCTCCTCGCTCTGCCTTTGGTGCTATTTGCTTCAGCTGGACTCATTTGGAAACTGTTTTCCCTTTTCTCCTTCAGAAGGAAAAAAAAAAGATGGAAAATTGATTTAAAAAATCATTACCATATCTTATTCTTCTTTTCCTTTTCCTTTTTTTTTTTTTTTTTTTTTCCCCCTTTGCAAATATTTGCATGTCTATAACCAGGCCTGAATAAAAGACCTGCTGAGCAATTATACAAAGTCAATATTTCTCAGCTGCCAAATTCCAGTAAATTTATCAAAGCTTTGGGAGCTCGTTGCAAGTCAAGGGGGTTTGGTTTAATCCTGGCCCACAGCCTCAGTCCTTTCACCCTGGTGGGGCAGGAAAACAGCAAAGCACCCATGGACTGGGATAAACTCAGTTTAACTGGGAAAGAAAAAGCCATGGAGACAAGCAGGGAAAGGAATTAATTCCACATTTCCCAACCCAGGTTTTGCCATCCCCAGGAGAGCAGAGCTCCCTCCACGGAGCAGGACTGGGACAGAGAGATGTTGTCACTGTGTCTGGGATATCCCTGGGCTCAGCTGTCCCAGCTGTGTGTCCCCAAGTCCTTGTGCCCCCCAGCCTTCCCCCTGCACTCTGTGGGGCGGCTGCTCAGCAATAACAAAACATCCCAGAGTGCTTTCAACACAAATCCTTGTTTTCCACACAGATCCCACAGCAGCTCCTGTGGAGAAAATAATTAACTGTTCCCATCCCAACCCAGCCCCTGAGAAGAAAATTAACTGTTCCCATCCCAACCCAGCAGAAATGTTCTCCTCAGGACACAAGTTTTAAAAGGAATAAGACCCCAATAAAAAAATCTTTCATGTTTTCCTTTCATCCTCCAGGTACATTCAAGTTATTTCTTCCTTTGAGGGATCTCCAGCAGCCTTAAAGCCAAAGGCTGCTGATTCTTCTTTCTCTGCCCCTGAAGCACCAGGTGCAGGTTTTAAAACCTCTTTTAAATTTGTGGCTCCTGCTCCATTCCCCGCAGTGCCTCTGTAATTCTGCTGGGTCTGATCTCCTGAAGGAGGAGCAGCAAAAGGCAGCTGTTCCTCACTCACAACGAGCCCAGTCCTCAGCAGATGTTTCCTTTATTACATCTCTGTAGCTCCTTCCATGCAGATGACTCCAAAAATTAATTAATTTTTTACTTTGTTTTTAAAATTCCAGCTCTGAACAGCTCAAACTGTCGCCCCCATCTCACAGGGGCGGGTGCAGATAAAGCTCTTGCCATAAGGACATCCCTGGGTTTTGTCCCTTTCTGTTTTCTAGAGCTCCAAATCTTAATTTAAATCAATTCCTCACAGGGTAAAACCCATTTTTGGTGCCACCCATCATGATGTGCATCATTAACACTGAATTTTCTTTAATACATTCAGCCAGTTAAAGCCTTTTCCATAGAGGAGCAGAAGGAGGGGGATTTATGGATGTTCAACTCTTGTTTTGGCCACTCTCTTCAATGTCCAGAATTTCTGGGCATTCCTCAAGCATTTTATACAAATTTATATAAAACTCCCACATCCCTCATACATGTTTTTTTCCTGCTTTTTCAGGGATCACTGGCAGTGGACAGAGATGAGAGAACACTTCCTGCTTGAAGATATTTAGGAGAATAAAGCCTCAGTTGCAGTTTTACACTCCAGTTTAATGGGGACAAAGCAGGAGCTGCTTGATGCCACCAGAGGCATTCTGGATGATCAGCAGAGAGACTTGAAAAGCAAATTTTGGGGGCACTTGTAGATTCCACTCTGAATAAGTGAACAGAAAGAAAAACCTGTCGACATATTGAAAAAAAAACCCTAAATGTTAGGGAACCCAAAGGGATCCAGGGGACTTCTCAGGAATCACCAAAAATTGGGTTGGCAGAGTTTGAGTCAGTGCAAGGCCAGAACAGGAAGAGCAGGAGAGGGACCTGGGAGCAGATTTTTTGTAGATTGAAAACAAAGGTGGTGATTCTTTATTTTTTTCCCCCAAAAATGAGTCATTCCTAAGCACTGGTGAGTTCTGTAACAGCCTCGGGATGATCAAGCTGCAGTTAAATATAGTCCCAGCTCTGAGAACTTCTCTTACAGGTCACAAAGCCCAGAAATGGTCAAAATGCCACATCAAGAAATCCAAATTAGCATCCAGAAGTGGGGAAAGTTGAAATGTTCCAGTCCTAAGGCAGGAAAGTTTTTCTGTCTTCCCTAAACAGAAGCAATTTCAATTGCTCCTGGTTCTCCCACATTAAATTCAGCACTGATCTCAATTAATTTCACAGAATAAACGTCAAGAAACTCTCCTGGGACCAACTGACTCCTGAGTAACTTCCTTGTATCTCTGGGCCATTTTTGGGGCTTGCATGATCATATTTACTCAGCAGGAAATCCCTCATTCTCCAGGTATGTGTCTAATCAAATTTTAGCTTTTTCCTCTTCTTTTGAAAGCCCCAGTGATTGGGGGGGTGGGGGTCATAAATAAAATTAAACTAAAAAAAAATCCCCAAGAGTTTCTGGAGAAGCTTTATGACTTGGCAATGCTGCTGAATCCATCAATATTTAATTAGACTTTATAAACATCCCCAAAGTCAGGTTTCTAACCCTCCCTGTCAGCTGCTGAAATATTCACAAGAAAACACTTAAAGGATTAAGAAAGAAGGAGGATGAACTTCATTATCCAAGAATTGTGCTGGGCCTCATCCCCCCCTCTTGGCACGTGCAAGGGATGCCCACAAATCTGGGAGGATCTTTGCCTCCAGGCTGGAGATTCCTGTGAGCACAGAAACAGCTGAGCTGCTGAAAGGGAAAAAATCCCATTAAAAGAAAAAAAATTTTAAAAAACCCCGAAAAGCTCCAAACAGCCCTGAGCAGCTTTTTAAGGGAGGAGGGATGAGGAACATGGAATTGGAACATTTATTTTTCACCTGGGAGCCACCAGGCTGTTTGGAGGGTGTGTTGGGGAGCAGCTCCAGAAAAGCTGGGACCAGAGGCAGTCCTGCAGGAAAAGGGGGGATGGCAAAGAGCAGCTCAGCTACACCAGGGATGTGGGTTTTGACTGGGAACACTGGGCTGGTTTGGTCTTCAGCAGCTGGAGGAGGGTGGGAAACCTGTGGAAATCTCCATGTCCCTCAAGTATGGAGCTGCAGTGGGGATCCAAAGAGCCATAAATGCTGGAAAAGATCGAGTCCAGCAGTGCCAGACCCACCCCCAAACCTCAGCACTAACCCTGAGCACCCCACCTCTGTGGCTTTGGAACAATTCCAGGGAATGGTTTTTGGTGGAAGGACCTTAGAGCCCATGCAGTGCCCTGGGCAGGGACACCTCCCACAGCACGGACCAGGAGGGGGGAAGGGCATTTCCAAACCCACAGCACAAGTGCAGATCGGTGTTTCCTCCACTAAAAGATGGGGACCCTTGATTGTGAAGATACTCTAAGACAGGCAAGGGACAGGAGGGGACATCATCCACCTGTGTCTGTGTCTCTTCCCCCCCTCTGGATCACATCCCAGGAGCCTGATGCTGCTCCAAAATTGAGTGATTTCACAGAACCACGGAATGGTTTGGGTTGGAAGGGACCTTAGAGATCACCCAGTGCCACCCCTGCCATGGCAGGGACACCTCCCACTGTGCCAGGCTGCTCCAGCTCCATCCAACCTGGCCTTGGGCACTGCCAGGGATCCAGGGGCATGGATTGCTGCACCTTTCCCTGGAAAGCAAAGCCACCCTTGCCTGCTGCTGCCTCAGCTCGTGGGCAGAGCTGTGCCACTGGCAGGAGTAAAGAAATTAAAATTATGAACCACAACCACCCCAACGGGGACGCTGCTGCCTTTGCCCCCAGCAGGTCACTGTGACTGTTGCCCAGGGCAGCAGCACAGGGATGGGTGAGAAAAGCTAAAAATGTGCAAAAACTGCCTTAATTCTTTCTCCTCATAAATCCACCTGAGTATGCCAAGAAATAAACACCGTGCAATAACCCAAATACCAAGAAAAGCTCCCCAGAATCCCCAAATTTGGGGTAAAATCCCCCAAAATAACACTCAAGCCCCCCCAGTTTTGGGTTTTGTGGAGCTTTTATGAGTTTGACCCCAAATTTGAGGGGTTTGGGGTGGTTTGGGGCAGGATTTCAGCCCACATTTGGGGGTTCTGCAGTGGTTTAGGGGTGGTTTAACCCCAGATTTGGGGGTTTTGATGTTATTTTGGGGGGATTTTATCCCAAATTTGTAGGTTCTGGGGTGGTTTGGGGGGGGATTGGCTCAAATTTGGGAGTCCAAAGGGTTTGAGGGGTCCCAAATTTGGGGATCTTGGGGTTTGGGGGGGCTGTTTTACCCCAAAATTTGCAGGTTTTGCAGTGATTTGGGGGGGACTTTGACCCTGTCCTCCCTGCACAACCCCGGAGCTGAGTTGTTCTCCCTGGGGAATGCTCCAGTGTAAACATTCTCCAGAAATCTGTGCCCACATCCAGCTCTCTGCATCCAGCAAAGTCACATCAGTGTCACTCCCATCCCCTGCCAGGACCTGGGTGTCTGCCTCTGATCTCTCTTACACCTGGGGAGAGGCAGGAATATTCTAACATCTCCCCTCAGTGCTCACAACAGCCTCTGCAAATTGTTTTGCCAGGAGCTGACTGGAAAATTTTAATTCTTTAATCCATCACCAACCTCGGTGAGGCAAGAGACACAAAGTGTGAGACCAAACTAAACACAAAATATTCCCTGCAACCTGAAATAAAGGAACCTGAAGGGGAATAAACCTCTCTGCAGCGCAAAGTGGTCACCAGAGGTGCAAAAGCAGCACCACAACACCTGAATTCGCTCCTGTCTGAGCTTCCAATCAGCAAAAAACCCCTGTTAATTGCTTTTCCTCTGCTCTTGGAAACAGAAATGTGAGCTGAGCAATGCCCACTCTGTGATAAACCAGACAGAAAATATTCCCTGCAACCTGAAATAAAGAAATCTGAAGGGGAGTAAAGCTCGAGGCACCTCTCTGGTCAGCAGAGCAGAGCTGCAGGAGACGCCCCAGGTGTCACCCCTGCTTTGGAAGGAACAGCAATGTCCCACCTACCTTGGTCAGCTCCTGGGCGTTGGCCAGGTTGTCCACAGCGATGGCCAGGAAGACGTTCAGGAGAGTATCTTTGGGAGCAGCTGAGGAAAAACTCTCCAGAAGCACAGACAGGAACTATTCCCCTCCTGCTGCCCCCTTTCCCCCCTTGCTGTTTTATGGACTGACCCCTGGGGGCTTTGCCACCACCCCTGCCCAGAGCTGGCCCTGCAGCCCAGCAGGGCTGGACACACGTTTGTGTCCCCAGCACCTGTCCGGAGAGGGGACAGGACCTGAGGGGCCTCACCCCATCAGAGGGGCAGGGTGGGACCTCCTGCTGCCCCCAGAGGCACCACAGCCCGTTTCCACCCCTCCAGCCCAGAAATGCAGATTTCACCCTCATTTTCTCCTCTCGTTTAAAAGGACAACCAGTGGAGCTGCAGAGAATTGGTCATTTTGAGCCATCATTTACATTTTATACACACAGAGCTGTATAAAGTCACGGAGTGCATGGAAAATGAATCTCAGGTCATTGCTGCTGGGAGGAAACCATCCTGGCTAATCCCTCTGGAATTGGGGTGGCCATGAGGGCACCTCAGAAATGCTGAGCCCCACACAGGGCCCAGGTCCCCCAGAGCAGCACACCCAGCCCCCTTAATGAGCTCTGCTGATAAAACAGCCCCAAAGCCCAGCCCAGAGTGCCCAGAGCCCAGCTCAACCAGGGCAGTGCCCACGCCAGCCCAGGCCTCTCAGCAGAGCTCTGCATTCCATCACTGAGACACAACCTGGCCGGGAATTAGGTATTCCTAATTTACTTTCATTTTTCCACTTAATGATTTCAGCTATTGCCCAGTTTATTGCTGCTATTCCAGCCTTGTGGCTGCAAACCAGCCCCAGAACAGTCATAAATCAGCTGCCTCTGCACAGGGAGGGAGGGCAAGCAGAGCAAAACCACGGCAAAAGCACTCTCCCAAGGAGAAAATGCATTTGGCTCCTGCACATCACCTGGGGACGGGAGACTCCCTCATTCCAGAGCTCTGTTTGCTCCTCCAGGTAGGAATGTGCATGGGAATGGTCCGTAAACCCAGTGAAAAGGCTGCAGGAGTTTTAGGAAACTAATTCAGGTATTTGCAGGAGGCTCCAGGTGAGCTGGAGAGGGACTGGGGACAAGGGCTGGAGGGACAGGACACAGGGAATGGCTTCCCACTGCCAGAGGGCAAGGCTGGATGGGAGATTGGGCAGGAATTGTTCCCGGGGAGGGTGGGCAGGCCCTGGCACAGGGGGCCCAGAGCAGCTGTGGCTGCCCTGGATCCCTGGCAGTGCCCAAGGCCAGGCTGGACACTGGGGCTTGGAGCAGCCTGGGACAGTGGGAGGTGTCCCTGATCATGGTCAAGGTGATCTTTGAGGTCCCCTCCAACCCCAACCATGCTGGGATTTTCTGTCAGATCTGTTCCTCTGCCCTGAGCTGTGGGGTGCAAGGGCAAGGGCAGGGCTGGGGTGAGGATGGTGAGAGGGGGAAAGCAGAAATCCCTCCTGGGATGTTGTATGAACACATTATGAGTTTCCCTGCAGAAAAACATTCTCATGGGAAAGCTCAAATTTGCAGAGCACAAGGTTCTGTAAACAATGTCTGTCCTGTGTCTCTGTCTCGGGAGATGTGGGTTTGTTTCTCTTTCTTAGCCAACGTGTGAAGTGTTGTTATCTCTCTGATATGGGATGCATTTTTGGGGATTCTTGGGTGCGGAGGCTGGCGGAGGANGTACGGAGCATGGAGAAGCAACAGCTCTGCTCTGTACCTGGGCAGAAATAGCCCAAGCTTTGAACAATGGAGTCAATTTTAATAAATCATATTCAGCCTTCTGATATGGAGTCAATGACTCCTGTTTCACTGCTCTCATCACGACCATACTGGGAGGGCAGGAAAGGCCCGGGATGGACTCTGAGGGCACTGCCAGCCTGCAGGGAGGTTTTGGGAAGCCATGGCCTCAGCGCCCTTCCTGTGCCTCTCCATCCCCCAGGGGCTGCCTGGAGCAGCTCCCGGGGGTTGCTGACAGCAGAGGGGCCGGGAGGGGTGCAGGGATCCATCTGTCCCCGCAGCTCCCTCAGCCTCGGGCCTGGCCCACAGCCACGGCACCAGGAACCCCCGAGGCAGGCAGGGCCCAGAGCAGCAGCTCACAGCCCCTCTGCTCCCTTCTCCAGGCCTGTACCAAACACAGCTCAGCCCAGACTGCACAGCCAGGCATCCCCAGCTCTAATTCCCTCTGAGGGAATGGCCCCTGGGTGCCCATCAGCTCTGGAGCCCCGACAGCAGCAGCTGGATTCATCCCTTTGGGTGTTTCTGCCAAGCCCTGCAGGGCATGGACACAGAGCCCTGGGCTTTCTCCAGCCAGGAACCAGCATTCCTCCTGGTGTTTTTTCCCCTGGAAGATGATTCCTCCAGGACAGAGGGAGGTTTGGAATGTGATCCATCACCTGCTCCTTCCTCCATGCCAGCAGGACAGCGAGGAGTGGGTGGAACACCTCAATCCCAGTGAACCCAGGGGATACAGAACAGGAAAAAATGCTGCTGGAATCATCACCCCTCCCACAAAGAGCCAGATTTGTCCTTTACAAAGACATTAATTCTCTCATTTTCTTTGAGGGTCGGGGGCTGAGGGCACACCTGGGCTGTGCTGGGTGTTTGGGTTTTTTCCTCTGGGGTGCTTCCAACAGGCTGGAAACACTTCCAAGCCTCCTATCTGAGAATAAATGTCTCAGCAATAAAACTGCCTCCCTACCCCTGCCTCCCACGCCCGCTGGAAGCGGCTCGTGTAACACCCTGGAAATGGAATTAATTGTTTTTTATCAGATCAGCCCGGCCTGATCCGTTTCCAAGCAGACACAGTCTGGCAGAATTGGGTATTTCTGCCCCCAAAAAGGTCCCTCAGTCCTCTCTGCAGAGCTGGGGGATTCCCAAATTTCTCCAAATCAGGCTGTGTAACCTGAATGAGGCAGTGCCTAGAGCCAGGAATCCTTTCCTGCCTGGCACTTGAGTGTGGGCCTGGGAAGGGCAGCATCCTCCAGGCAGTTCCTGCTTTTCTGTTCAGGCTCCTCTGCAGTTTTTCTTGGAGATTTTTTTTTTCTTTTTTTTTCTTTCTATTGTCTCAACAGATGCCTCAATTTATCAATTAAGTGGATAACAGTGAAGGCAGGCATGGTGTAATTTCCTGGAAAATGGGCCAAATCCTGTTGCTACTTCAATCATAAAACTTTCATTAAACCATTTCAGGTTCCACACAGACTCTCTGGAAATGGAAACCTAACAAGAGACACTTCCCTCTTAGAAAAACAAACTTTTCCATCCATTGAAAAAGCAAATGGATTCAAAGAACCAAAAATGGATTCCAAAAGCCAAGAGCAGCAGAATCCAGCACTATGCCAACCCTTCTTCATCAGGAAAAGGAACAATTACAGAGCCCTGAGCAGCTCTGGGAGGAGAAATGAGTCCCTCAAGTTTAAAAATAGCAGGTTTGGCCAGCTGACCCCAAATCACCCATTCCAGTCCCCCAACAAGATTTGATCCAGAGTCCCCAAACTCTTTAAAGTGGCGTCACCAAATGGCAAAGTTCCCAAGGTGACAATAAAGCCCCTCCCAGCAGAGGAACTCAAGTTCAGCATCCCAAAGGGCTCAGACTTTGATATAAAAAAGAAAAATGAGTAAGGAAACAAAAGCAAAAAGTCCCACTTAGGAAATTAAGTCTCAGCACAGCCGTGTGGGGAGGGATGGCAAAGCCTCACTTGACAAATGAAAAAAAAAAAAAACACATTGCAGGGAAAAAAAAACATCAAAGCTTTTAGGAGAGAATTCTATAAGGTAGAGGGAGATCTTTCAGAAATCCCAAGATATAGCATTAATAAGTTTATTGCAAATTAATCATCCCTGCTGACCCTTCCAGCTCAGGATATCCTATGATTCCATGTTTCTAATCACAATTAAGCTGATCTCAGTGCTCTCTGTGGGGTGTCCCTGTGGTGTTTGCTGGGCTCTGGAAAGATGTCCCCAAGGTGCCTCACCCTGTACTCACCTGTCCTTAACCCTGCAGCATCATGCACATTAATAATTACCTTACCTCCTGCAGAGGATGTTCTTTTCTGGCAAACTAAAGTTCATTTTTAGATGCTCCTGGTTCCTGATGACTGAAATCCCTGCTAAGGGACACAGCCCAGCTCCTCTCAGGGATAAATCCCTTTTGTGGCTTTACTCTCAGCATCCAAAGCAAAGCTGCTGAAGAGCCCTGACCTGACTGAAATGCTGCTTCAGACACCAGCACAGGCATTCCTGCTGCAATTCCCATGGGAACAGACTCAGGAGAGGTTTAACCCCTCATGCTCCTGCCCTGCCCAGCCCCAGCCCTCCCCTGCAGTGTTTGAGGCCAGCAGGGCTGTGGGTGCTGCAGGAAGGGCCTCACAAGCTCCCTGTGGAAGGGTTGATGCTCTCAGACTAAATTTCCACCAAGACTACCCAGGCCAGGCCTCTGATTCTCCAACAGGAGAATCTCCATGGGAATTCACAGATTTGTCTCAGGTTTACAGCTGTGATTATTTTACAGAATTCACAGAATGACCAGGTTGGAACAGACCTTCAACATCATCGAGTCCAACCCAGCCCTAACACCTCAACCATGGCACCCAGTGCCATATCCAGTCTTTTTTTAAACACATCCAAGGATGGTGACTCCACCACCTCCCCGGGCAGGGGAGTGTGTGAAGTATTGCAGAATCCCAGAATGGTTTGGAAGGACCTTAAAGCTGATTTTGTTCCCCCTCCACCAGGGGCAGGGACACCTCCCACTGTCCCAGGCTGCTCCAAGCCCTAATGTCCAACCTGGCCTTGGACACTGCCAGGGATCCAGGGGCAGCCACAGCTGTTCTTTAAAGCTGGAAAACTTTGGAAGCTGGTGAAAAAAAACCTTCCAGAACATTCCAGAAGTTTTTCTGAGTGTTGTTAGTCTTTGTCAGCCAATTCTTCCCCCCCCCTCTGTGCTCACAGAGCCTCACCTGCAGCACACTCACCCCAACCTGCAGGACTCGGGGCGAATCCCACCTGGCACATCCTCCTTTCTTCCTTCCTAAACACCCCAGTGACGTCCCAGGGAGCTCAGGGAGTCACCAGCTGTGGGCACAGGGCATGGGAGAGGCACTGGAGATGTCTGGAGGGATTCAGGAAAGCCACCCCTGGATCCCCTCAGCAGCAGAAGGGAAAACAAGACAGCTGCACCTGCCAGGATGAGACTTAGGGAGAAGGTTGGGAAGGTTCCCACTCTCCAAATCCCAAATCCACGGCAGGGGCAGCAGATCCCCCCCTCTTGAACATCTCTGCTCTTTCTCTGGTAATGAAAACCAAAGGACAAGGGAGAAGTCCCCTCTGAATTAAAGGTGAGGAAGGGAATTAATGCCCTGTTCCTCAAAAACGCTGGATCTTGGCAGCTCGGAGGTGAAAAGTCTCTCCCTCAGCTGTGCTGTCAGGCCTGATTACAGCTTAATCTCATTTCCAAATGCCAAGCCCTGAGGATTTAGAGCTCTCCCTCCCTCCCTGCTCTCCACTGACCCAGTTTCCAGAGCCTGGTGTGTCTGAAGGGGCTGTGCTGGCTGCCGTGAGATGTCTGAGCATTGCTGCCACGGAATGGGATCAATCCCAGGGGACACTCCTGTGACAGGCACAGCTCCCACTGCTCTGCCCTTTCCTGTCCCTGCTCCTCATGCTGAAGGAGAGAATTCCAGCAAAGCCAAAGGGCTGGAACTCTGCTGTGCCATCCTTGGGCAACAATGTCTCCATGGCACGTTTTGTCACTTCCACTCCAGCTGGTGCACCCCATTTCTGCAGGAACTCTGTCTTTGGCCCCAGTATTTCCCCCAATTCACCCCTCCCTTTCTCCTGCATCTCCAGCCCAAACAAGACTCCCAGGAAAAGAGGAATGCAGGGACTGTAACCAGCAAGAAGGTCAGGAAATCCTCACAGGAGCTCCTGGGTGGAGCAGCAGCACTGGGTGTCCTTGTCCCACTTTGGGGCACCCTCATCCCCCTTTGGAGCACTCTCATCCCACTTTGGGGCACCCTCATCCCACTTTGGGGCACCCTCATCCCCTTTGCAGAACAAACAACACAGCCAGGGCTGCCTCAGCTCTGCCACAGTTCCTTGGTTTCCTGTTTTAGGGATGCTCCCTCTGGCTCCACACAGCTCGTGGCTGCAGCCACAGAATCACAGGATCAATCACAGAACCACAATCACAGGCTCACAATCACAG
>VYXD01015212.1:27232-49770 GCA_013397195.1 Hylia prasina | reverse complement strand
TCACAATCACAGAATCACAATCACAGAATCACAATCACAGAATCACAATCACAGAATCACAATCACAGAATCACAATCACAGGATCAATCACAGAACCACAGAATTAACAAGGCTGGAAAAGCCCTTTGAGATCAAGTCCAGCCTAGACCTGACACCACCTTGTCACCCAGAGCCACATCCAATCTTTCCTTAAACATCTCCAGGTGTTTAAGGACTCCAAACTTCCATGGGCAGCCCCTTCCAATGCCCAACCACTCCTTCTGGGAAGAACTTCTCCCTGATGTCCAGCCTAAACCTGCCCTGGTGCAGCTTAGGGCTGTGTCCTCGCACCAGTGGCTCTGGGGCTGGTTGGTGCTGGCACTGTCACAGAGCATCGGCCACCACTGGGACAGGGACAGGGCCAGCACAGCCCCTCTGCCCTCCTGGCTCTCCTCTTCACCCCCAGCTGCTCCATCAGGGAGCTGCTTTGCTTGTTTGGGTATAAAATATAAGATACTTATAAAATGCAGCCTCCCTTCCCAAATCCCAGCCTGGTGTCACTCTGTCCCTGCCTCCCTGGAGCCCTGGGACACCCTGGGACATCGGGGGAGTGAAAGCTCCCAGTTTCTTGTTACCCTCAAGAGATTTCCATCTCTTAGAACAGAACAGACACTTCATGTGCCAAGGCTTGCAGCACTGAATACTCCCAGAACCTGAAACCCAAGATCCAGAATTAAATTATAAGCATTGTGTGGAGATGAGATAATTTGGAGCATTTGGGACAGGTTAAGGTGCCCTAGACAAAGGCACCAAGAGAATGGAGCCTCATCTCCATCATCATCTACTTGTCTCCACCAAACCCACCTCAATCCTCCCCTGACTAAAAACAAACTGTGAAGATGCTCAGGGTCCTGCTCTGACCTGCCCTCAATTATTTCTCCCACAATCTAAATTCACTCTTAATAGAATATTTTCAAGGCAAAACACAGCAATTAAAATGAAATATCTTTAAATTAAATTAAAAATTCTCAGGTTGCCCTAAGAAAAGCGACACCAAGTTGGACGACTCACCTTCAGTGCTGTCAGGAGCAAAGCCACGGCAATAATTCAGCTTTTAAAGGATAAGGCTGTGGGAAAACTGAGGATTTCTAGCAGCCTGGGAAGGCCTGTGCCACCAAGGATATGCATGGAAGGATACAGTTACCAAACAGGGTGAGGACGATGAAGTAGATGGAGGAGAACATTCCCGAGTGGACGCCGCCCTGCGACTCTATCCCGTGGTACATGACAGCATTCCAGTCTTCCCCAGTCAGGATCTGCAGGGAGCCACGGGCACAGGGTCACTCACAGGAGAAGCTCTGGGGGAGCCAGGCAGAGCAAAGCCACCAGGAATGTCCCTGGGAAACGAGGAGCACGTGGGGGACACAGGGACAGCATCACCAGGCCAGGGATGGGATTGTCCTGCTCTGCTCTGGGCTGGGGCAGCCTCACCCCCAGTCCTGGGGGAGTTCTGGGCACCTCAATATCAGAAAAAGATCTAAAGGTGTGAGAGAGTGTCCAGAGGAGGGTACAGGGATGGGGAAGGGTCTGGAGGGGCCCCTGAGGACCAGCTGAGGGCACTGGGATTGTTCAGCTGGAGCAGAGTGAGGGCAGAGCTCCCTGGGGGCTGCAGCTCCTCCCGAGGGGCAGCTCCAGCTCTGCTCTGGGACAGGGACAGGAGCCAGGGAAGGGCTGGAGCTGGGCCAGGGCAGGCTCAGGCTGGAGATGAGGGAAAGGTTCTTCCCCCAGAGGTGCTGGCACTGCCCAGGCTCCCCAGGGAATGGGCACGGCCCCGAGGCTGCCAGAGCTCCAGGAGCCTTTGGACAGCACTGCCAGGGATGCCCAGGTGGGATTGGTGGCACTGGGGCTGGACTGGGTGACCCTGCCCTGCCCCTCTGGGTCACCTGTCCACTTAAAGCAGAGGGTCTTACACAGGCAGAGGACACAAAATCCACACTCTGACACTTCACTGCCAGCAAAATCTCCCTCCTCTCCCTTTCTAAGCCATGCAGTGATCCCAGGTTTCACCAGTCCCATGCAGGGCATTCCCACAGCCCCAGAAAAACCCAGAGCAGGGCCCTGAGTGGGAGCTCTGCCAGTGCCAGCCCCTCTTGTGCCCTTCCTGTGGGCAGGGTTGGGTTTGCTCAGCTCCCCCAGCCCTCACTCACTGTCCCCACAGAGGGACCTGCAACAGCAGGAGCTCTGTCACCTCCTGCCACCCCTCCTCTGCTCCTCAGGGCTGGCAGAGCCTTCCTGCAGATGGAATATGCCTGGACATCACCCCTGGGCACCACCACCCCTGCAGGGGCTGCACACCACGGGCTCCTCTTCAGTTTCCCCAGGTTTGACTCAAAGGCCCCCAAAAATCCCTGGAGAGAAGCGACAACCTCTGTGTGTGAGCGAGGACAGAGCAGGGGAAGCTAGGGAAGAGCTAGAAGGGGACTCTGACCCTCCTTGTCCTTGAGCAGGGACAAGCACAGAGCTGCACCTCTCTGATTATCGACCCAGGGCTAATTAACAAATACAGGAATAACAGGAAAACTAATCAGGGTGCTGGACTCCAACAAGCCTTGCCACGCTAAATGCTCGTTTTGCACCGGTCTGAATTGTCTGGAGCTCCTTTTTTCACCAAAATCTGGGACACAGCAACAATTCTGGGCACATCAGCACATCCTCTGCCTGCCCTGGCAGAGCCAAGCTATGACCACTTTTAGTGCATTAAAACACGGGGAAGTGGAGATCCAGCTCCTAAACAGGAAGGTGTATTTGGGTTTAGTGGCTGAAAAAAAAAATAACCACCCCCCCAAAAAAGAAGATAAAAAGCCCAAAGCCCGATGTGTGCTGCAGTAATGGGGTTCCACCTGCACACAGAATACTTGGAATGACTGCAAATTCCAGGCTGCAAATTCCAGCCCGCCTGTCAGCTGCTGAGAGAGAGGAAATTTCTGGCTGCAGGGATGGTGCTGATGACAGCACTGGGCTAAGAGCTGGTCTAGACACAAGGACACCCAGTGCAGGCAGCAACTCCTCTCCAAAATGCACAATTCAGCCTCAAATAATTCCAAAAATCAGGATTCAGACCCAACACTGCTGGAGCTACTCTGGATTTACACCGCAGAACATGAAACAGGGCTTTGGGCTTTCAAACCTGCCACTCAGTTATGCAGAGTATTGTCCATAAATGTGCATTCACTGAATTTCCATGAATTTACAACTGCTCCTGTTTTCCGGGAATAGCCATAAAGTGATTTCTGATAGCACAAATATTCATGGAAAGGGCAACCACTGGGACCTTTTCTATTCCCAAGCAGAAGACCAGGATTTGCAGGTATGACAAAGTCCAGCAGGGTCTGGGTTCAAAATCCAACTTTTGGATTCTTTGGAGTGGAACAAAAAGTTCAAGGAAAGAAAAAGAGATGTTTAGAGGGGCTTTTGCAGAGAGATAAATAATCTAAACTAAGGGGCCTGCCTGGACAAGCTGAGGATGCTCCCTGGAAAGAAGAGCTGGTGTCCTTGCCACTGTCACCCATCAGTGGCAGGAATTACTCAAGTGATTAGGGAGCAGCCTGAAGGATCCAGGATCTGCTGGCTCTGTCCTCAAGCAGTTAATGAAATTCCTTCTGCTCTCTCAGCTCTGTTCAGGGATGCTGTAAGGAATTCTTGCTGAGGAGAGGGAAGGACAGCACTGCAGAGGAAGAGGCACAGGACACGAGGACTTGGGAGCAAGGTGAAGCCTTTTGCTATTCCCTGGGCTGCAAACTGCCTTCAGCTGCCCCAAATGAACATTGTGATTGCATCTCACTTTAATACCGAGGAGCCACCAGGGGAAGGAATAAAGCAGCTGTCAAGAGCTGCTGTGAAATGCTAATGGCATAATGAGCAGGTTAAGGGTGGCAGAGGAACAGGAACAGGACTGTGCTGCAGCGAAAGGGAGATGCCTGAGGGAAGGCTGAATCCCATCAGCTCCACCTCAGACCCCACGGGCAGGGTGCTCTGACATCAACCCACAGCCAGACAGGGCAGGGCAGAGCTCTGCTCCCATCCTGCCACTGCCAGCCCTCACTTCCAGCTGTCACCTCTGCTCTGCTCTGCCCCAACAGCCTGGGAGGATTTCCAGAGGAAATCAGGGAGCAGGGCACGGGTACCTAACACAGAGCTCTGCTTTCCAGAGGCTCTGTGCTCATGGATGTCCTTTGTGTAGTTGGATTATTCACAGCTGGGCTTTCAGCTCACAGGGACTTCCTCGGGGGGCAGGAGCTGGAGATAAAAGTGTGATGCTCCTCTGAGGGAATTTTGGCTGAGCCCAGCCAGCTGCCAGATGGACAAAACACATCCTGGGGGTCCAGTGACAGGACCACGACCCAGCTGGGATAAAAATGGGCTAAAGCAGAGGGCACAGGAGTTTGTTTGAGAAGCTTCTTACACAGAGGCTCTCCAAAGGTGCAGGGGTGGGCAGGGTGTATCTCCATTCATTCAGCACACTGAATGCTGGCTCTGACTGATGCTGCTCTGCTCAGCCTGCCTGAGGCTATGGAAGAAAAGCTTGGAAAGGGATTCCCAACCCCACAGTAAAGAAACACTGACCTGGAGTTTGCAGTTCAGGGAATGAGTGGGATGGAAGGAGAGCAGAGGGCATTGAAAAGCCTCTGGGACACCACAGATAACCCAGGGCTGGTGGCTTTTGCTGGGTTCAATCCCTACCTCTGACGTTCCAGATAAATATCTTAAACCCATGAGTTTTCCTTCACCCCACCACCCCACACTGCAGCTTATTTATCTCAGGACCAACAGGAAATATTCCAGCCGAGCATTCCACAGGCAGCTGCAGTCCCAAAGCAAAGCAAACCCAGCACTCCAATTGCTCATATCCGGAGCTGCTCCCTGGCAATGCCTGTCTCTGAGCCCTTCCTTTGATCAGCACTAAAATCTTATGCAAACCTTAATCCCCCGTGATGGGCAATATCCTGTGAGGTGAGCACTGAACCTGCCTCACATCTGGGCAGTGGCTCCTGCAGAGCTCACAGGACACCTTTTCCTCGAGATTCCTTTTCTGTCCTCATCCAGAAATTGTCATCACCCCCCTGCCCTTCCTTTTTAGCTCCTTTTCGGGTCGTGACACTAAAATACATCAGCCAGGCCTCGCTGAGATCTGGGGAAGTTTGGATCTGGGGGAAGCCCACCCTGTGCAGGACAAGGCTGGAAATGCTGGATCTGTGAGGGTCACCTGCACCTGGAGCAGCCCCAGCTCTCCTGAGCTGGGAAACACCTGGAAGCATTCTTTTGAAATTATTTTAAATTATATTAAACCATTTTAAATTATTGTTGTTAAAAAAGACAGGTAGAAAACAGCTGCAAAATTCAGCTTTAAATCCAAGCATTGCATCTGCCAGAGCTGCAACTCTGTGGGCAGGGGCTGCAGAACACAAAGGGCACACACAGACGTGGCACAGCCTGGGCACACACAGATATTAATGCAGCACAGAAATATCTGTTTTACTGGCATTTTCCCCCCTAGCAATAAATCTTTTCTTCTAGTTTTCCTTCATACCACAGCATTGATTTTTAATTTGATTTTTGGTGATGCATGGATTGGTCAGCAAAGTAAAACACATGAGAAGGAAGGACTTCCCCTTTCCTAAATTCCACAGGTTTTTGGGGACTTGTTTGCCCACCCTAGGCAGGAAGAAACACCCAGGAATTTTAATTCTAACACTGCCCCAGGACAAGGAATGGCTTTACCTGGAAGACTGTGAGGATGGCAGCAGGGAAGGTATCAAAATTCGTGGTTGGAGTTTCATCTTGGAAATTGAACCTGGAGTGAAGGGAGAAATAAAAACCAGAGTGGGGAGGGCCAGGCAGCTCCAGGCAGCCTTGGAATACCCTTTAACACCCCAAAAACCAAGTCAGGGAGCAGCATTTGTTCCACCTGGCTGTAACACCCCAGGCAAGCTCAGTGGGGTACATCTCAGAAGGTGCTTAGCAGAACCATCAGCACAAACTCAATTTCATACCCAGGGAAAATTCTGATGCTTTGAAAATCATTTTCATCCCAAATTAAAATGAACAATCCAAATTTCCAATGATTTTGCAGAATGAATCATTCCAAGAAGTTTTCATCCTCAAATGTAAAAGCCCAAATTGAAATTAGTCTCTTCGTAGATAATTTCTTTTTCCTATTTTAAAGATAAAATAGGGATTGGATGGGAAAATAAAAGACCAAACAAAACCATTTCATTATTTCAGTTCAGAAGTGAGGCTGGAGTTTAAATGGTAACACTGTGATGGTTCTTACTGCAAAATTCACCACTGCTGGCATTTGTAATGAGAATAACCAGATCCAACAGGAAAATATTCCAAATGGATAAGTATGATGGCACTCTGGTTATCAGGGAAAGGACCAGGACAGGAAGTGCTGCCCCCAGTCCTCTTTCAGCTCTGGGTGTTCTGGGGACCATGGGATGATGGAGGAGCTGTGAACTGGGGACAGCCTTCCTTAGGAGAGAATCCAGCCCCAGGGAAAACACCAGAACAGGAATTATTTCCCTATCCCCAGCCCTGAAATCAGGGACAAACCCTTCCAGGCAGAGCAGAGAACCCTCAGACTCACTGTCCTCCAAAGAGCTGCATCCCCAGCAGAGCAAAGACCACGATGAACAGGAACAGCAGGAAGAGCAAACTGATGATGGACTTCATGGAGTTCAGCAAGGAGACCACCAGGTTCCTCAGGGAATTCCAGTACCTGTGTTGGGTCAGAGCAGCCAGGGGAGAACATCAGTGGGGAAGAGCCTTGGCTGAGACATTAACAGGAATTTATTTCCCATGGGACAAGGGGAACCGGCCTCAAGTTGCACCAGGGGAGGTTAAGGTTAAATTATTCATGGAAAGGGGGGGATCAGGCATTGGGAAAAGCTGCCCAGGGAAGGGGGGGAGTCCCCATCCCTGCAGGGATTTAAAAGATGTGGCACTTGTGGCCACAAGTGCTGTGGAATGGTTGGACTCCAAAATCCTGAAGTCTTTTCCAACCTCACTGATTTTGCGCTTTAATTATTTCTTATTTTAAAAAGGAAAAGAATGACGAGGAGTATCGGAGTCTTTAAACTCCCTTCTACTGTTGGAAAATACAGCTCAGGAAGAGGCAAAATCTCTTGGAGAATCACCAGAGCAGAGATGGACACCTGGTGTGTGAGCACCCACTCACAATAGCCAGTGAAGGTCTGGATGGGTCCCTTAGGAACCTTTCCCTGGGATTTTTCCTCCTTTTGGCATCTCCTCACCTGGCACAGCAGTCAGGAGGGGTGGCAGAACCATCGGTGAAGGTGAGACTGGAGACAGGAACAGCAGAGCCCCAGCCTCCATTAGATACAAACCAGGAATAAAATCAGGAATAAAATCGGGAATTAACACCTCATTCCCACCCGGACATCTCTGCAGGGTGTGGATCAAATCCCCACATTTTAAACATTCCTGTGGGAATCTCACATCCAGCACTGAGCAGTGGCCTCAGGGTATGGAAACAAATGCAGAATTCCAGCCTGGCAGGAGGGAATGGCTCAGCCCATCCCAGCACATGCGGCCAGGGGCTGAAGTTGCTTTGGTTTGATCTCCCCATCCCCTGGGACAGCTCTTGGCACATTCCAAGAGGGTGCTGGGGAACAGCTCTTCCCTGGATTTCTTGCCTTGCTGGAAGCAGGCAGGGAGCGTTTGTGTGAGAAAACCAATGGATCAGGAAATGCAGGAGGAGCTGCCAAGCTTTGACCAGCTCCTTTTGGACACACGGGAGCCTGGAAGAACGGGGCTGGAGCTGGCAGGAGGAACAGAGGGATTCAGAGCCATGGGGAGGATTTTGCCCCTTTTTCTCCAGAGGCTTCTCTCCTGTCCAGCTCCTGACACTGGGAGCTGCCCTCCAGAGCCAATTCCCTGCAGCAGCACACGATTCCTTCTGCCCTGAGTGTCCTCCAGACCCCCACTCTGAGCTCCTTCCCACAGTGGTTATCCAGCAGAAGGAATTCCCTGGATCTGTCTGAGAAGCTCAGAGCTTGGAATCACATGAGGTTTCAGAAACCCCATCCTTTGTTTTTTGCCTTTGTTTTCCCCCCTCATCCTTCCCCCAGGCCCAGCTGGGAGCACTGACCCACCCCAGGTTTCTCTGATGTCCATCCCAGGAGAAGCAGGATCTCACATCCCATTGCACCCACTCCAAGCAAAAATTGCATCCATAACACAGTGGCAAAGGTTTCAGGGGAGAATTTTGTCTCTTGGGAGAATATCTTCAATTTTGAGTAAGTTGAACCAAGCCTGCTCAGGGTTTAAAGGGGCTGAGCTGCTCTCCTTGGAGGAGGGGAAGGATTTGGTGCTCCCAAGGCACCAGGAGATGATTCCTGCAGAAGCCAGACCCTGTCAGGACAATGAGGAAAACATGGGGAGCTCTTTGGTCCTTGTCCTCCCCACTGAATTTTAGCCCCTCTTGGGCTGTGTCCCCTCGTCCTGCTGACCACGGCCACACTGATTGGGACTTGGGAACCAAAATCCCAATCCCAATCATAATCCAATCAATTCAAATCACAGTTTGAATAATCCCATTGATTATTCAAAGCAGGAGCACTGCAGCCTCTCCTGCTAAACACAAAGGAAAAACAAACCAGGGCAGGGAGTTTCAGACAAAATTTCCTATGAAAGAGATGGAAAAAAGAGAAAACTACCAAGGGTTGGGATATTTTTGCAGCAGAACTGTGCTGAGAGGGGGTGGGCAGGAATCTGTGCCTGCTGCACTTTGGTGCCTCTCAGCTGTGCACTCAGGCACTGGGATAATGCAGGATTCCCCCTGGGAGCTGCAGGGAGCTGCCTGTGGGCACACAGTGAACTCAATTCTGTCCTGTCAGGTGAAAAAGACACTTCATTAGGGCAGGGGAACTTCAGCATCAGTGGTTTGGGTGTCACTTGCTGTCCTGAGAAGGGGCAGAGCCCTCAGCTTGGTTTGTGAAGTTAAATCTCTTATCCCAAGGAAAGAGCAATAACAAGAGAGAACAGCCTCAAATTGTCCCAGACATGTTTTGGTTGGATATTGGGAAAATTCTGTTCATTAAAAAGGTTGTGAAGCCCTGGCCAGGCTGCCCAGGGAGTGGTGGGGTCACCATCCCTGCAGGGATTTAAATTCCTGCAGATGTGGGTGAGTGGTGGCCTTGGAAAAACTGCTTGGACCCAACCTAAATAATTCCAGGATTCACCCCTTTCTCGTGCTGACTGCAATCAGTGGTCAGGACTCACAAAAATAAAATTGTAACTTGCAAAAACATCCACAGTTTTTACAAAGTACAGCACCCAGTCAGCAACAGCAGCTCTGGGTAAAAGGAACTGGTGATAATTGCTCTGAATTTGCTGCAATCCCAGGGGTTTCCCACAGATAAATCAGTGCAAAAGTAAAGCAAAGTGACATTTTTGGTGCAGGTACCCACCTTTTTTGGCTGGACATTTACAGAACTTAAAGTTTCCACCCTGTTTGTCCCAGAGGACAACAAATGACACAGTAGCACAGACAAACCCGGGATCTGAATAATAATAATAATTACCATTAAACAATTAGCAGGTACAAATCAACCCCACAGAACTACAGAACTCATTCCTGCTTACTTCAAATGACTGCTTTGCTCAAATTTTCTTCATCTATTTAAGGTGGTTGGGGTATTTTTGGAGGGAGGGGTTGTTCCTCTTCCTGTTACTTTAAGCCATGAAGAATTCAGGGAATGATGGAAACAAGGGAGGACTGAAGAGGTGACAGTGTAAAAAAATAAGGTGGAAAATAACAGCAGCAGAACCTAAATTTGTCATCAATTTCCACAGCACGCCTTAGAAATCCTGCAGAAACAGCTCTGGATGGGTTTGGAAATGGCACAGGAGCTGTTTGCTAATGCCAGGACACATTAACTCAAGGCAGGTGCACAAAACAACAGGAAGGCTGTGGCAACCTGAGTGAAAATTCCATCTCGGAGTCTCCAGGCTGAAAAACTCCGACATTCCCAGCCCAGGCAGCAGGAGCACATTTCAGATTTGTGTCAACACAGCAGCTCAGCCCCGGGATTAGCACCCAGCAATCCCCAAGGAAGCTGCTTTTCCAGAGCCTAAATACTTAAGGAATTGTCATCTGATCAGTGGGATGTTGATAGGACTTAGAAAGAAAATAAAACTTGGGGTTTTTTACCACAAAATATGAGTGATAACCTGAGATTTTTGTTTTAAACAAGCTTAAAACCAAAGCAAAAAAAGGACATTGTCCCATCAGCCCACTATCATTCTCACTTAAGGAATTGTCATCAGATCAGTGGGATGTTGATAGGACTTAGAAAGAAAATAAAACTTGGGGTTTTACCACAAAATACAAGTGATAACATGGGAATTTTGTTTTAAACAAGCCCAAAGATAAAGCAAAGAAAGACATTCTGCTGTCAGCCCACTGAGGTACCAAGGGCAGACAGACCTGGACAGGAGGCTGAGGAGAGACAGAGATATTAAAATTCCTTGTGGGTGTAAAAGGCTCAGGATTTCCCAAAATTTCCAACTGCCCAGCCAAGAGAAGGGGAATTCTGCATCTGCACTTCTAATCTGCTCCTGCCCCCAGTGCTGGAGGTTGGGGCAGGCAGGGCTGTTGTGCCAGGCACCCGAGGGGGTGGGGGCATTAGGGTGGTTTTTGGTTTAACTTTTTAACAATTTTATTTTTAATTTATGGCTTATAAAGGTGGAAAGCACTCCTCCTGGCCCCGGGGCTGGGGTCAGAGATTTCCTGGGGTGCTCACAGCTGTGAGTGCCAAGGGAGCCACCCTTACTTTGTCACTTTGAAGATCCTCAGCAGCCGTAGGGCTCTCAGCACGCTGATGCCAAAGGAGGTTCCCGGCTTCACTGCAGCCCAAATGACCTCAAAGATGCTGCCCACGATGACCTGCAGGGAGAGACCACTTCAGAGAGGGCACAGCTGCTGCTGAGCTCCCTGTGCTGCTTCCAGAGAGGCTCAGGAGAGCTCAGGAATCAGAGTTCGGGCTGCTTGTTACAAAAACTTCAGGAGAACTGCAAAAGCTCATCCCAACTTTCTCCACACCCAGGAGGAGAACACCCTGTGATTTATACACAGAGAGGAGCTTGTTGCTTTCTTCTCTAGTGATCAAACTACCTTAAAATACCTTTTTTGTGAAGGACAATGTAATTTTTAATTAGATTTTTCCTAATGCTGGCTCAACTGCAAATGCCAACAGTTCCTTTTCCCACCCCACACAACCTGCAGAGGGGCAGGAGGGCCCTGTCCCATCCTCCCCACCAGAAGGACTAAAACTCCTCATCTGCAGCAGAGCAGCAGGTCTGGCTAAGATCTACCAGAAACTTCTGGCAGCTGAGAGTCTTTAGGAGGGCAATTAAAGCAGTAATTATGATGAGATCCTGCAAAGCCTCTGGCATAGTCATCCCATCATCTGCCTGGCCCTCAGCCTTGGGGGCTGAAAAAATTGTCCCAAATCAAGGTGGTTTTTCCAAGTTTTGTTTTGCCTGGTTGGTTTAAGGATGGCAGAGAATTCACCTGAAGCAAGGAAAAAAAAAATCTCAAAAATCCTTCCTTAGGAAAAGGACAAACAGTGATGGGTTCAGCACAGCTGGGAAGGACAATTAAACCCACACAGGTTTCTGCAGAGTTAATAGGATCAAACAGGCATTTCCCTGCCAACTGCTGGCATAATTCACACTAACCCAACATTTCTGAGCTCCCACTGCCCCTGGGCCCCAGCTGGGCAGAGCAGACCACAAACACCAGCTTAGAACTGAGCCAGGCTGGTTTGTGCAGTGGGAGGAGGGAGGATTAAGGGGGGCAGCAGCACTGGGAACCCCTTTCATGGACAAAAACTTGGATATGTCTGAAAATCCAGCACTGCTTGAGCATCTGCAACACACACTGTGCCCAGGGAAGGGCAGATCCACAATAGTTGATAATTCCACTGTCTCCCATCTGAAGAAGGAACTAAAACTTCTCTCCCACCATTGGGAATCCCTCATGATTCAGCAAAACCCTTTCCTCAGCCCCTGCACACGACTCTGATAACTAATTTTGCTCAGCAGGCCCTCCTGGGAGGCTGTTTCCCCCTGGACTGGTGCTCCCCAGGGATGCTGCTCTGGGTTGTTGTTTCACCCTCTGCCTTTGAAAGGTTTCATCTCCACCGTTTGTCAGACAAAACTGGCTGCAGAGCTCTGTGATGTCCCAGGGCTGAACTCACTCTGGGGGCTGGAAGGTGGGTGAGGGAGGAAAACACACAGGCAGAAGGAGGGTCCCTATGGATTCTGTGAAGGAGGGGGGAGAATTAGCAACAGATCAGCAGCGTTCCCTCCTGGGAAACCCTGGGCAGAGCTCCCTGCCAGGGCTGCCCGCCCCACAGAGCTCAGACACCTCCATGTTCAGCTTTTGCTCTGTGCAAGCTCCCAAATCACCTGTCCCTGACAAGTCTTGTGGAAGGAGCATCTTGGATTCAGGGATCCAAGGAAACTGGCAGCCAGCCTGGGGTGCAGCTCAGAGCCCACCCGGGGCAGGACACGGACCCTGTGTGGGTCACAAGGCAGTGACACCCCCCATGGACAAGTTATGGACAGTCTGGGGCTGGGCACTGTCCCTTGGGCTGTGCAGGACATCCCATCCCAACCCCCTGAGCCACCACAGCTGCCAGGACACCCCAAAACAGAGCCCCCCATTTGGGACAGCCTCGTGCAACACCTCAGGCTGCTGGGCAGGGGTGGGTGATTTCACCTCAAATTCTGTTTACTCTGAGCTTTGCTGCCTTCACAGCCACAAAGAGAATAAACTGGCTCCACTCAGAGCCTTGGATTTCAGAGGGTCACTCACTGAAGGTGACAACACCTCCTCCTCCCTTATGGGAGCAGAGGAGTTTGGCTTCACGGAGGAAGAGTCACTCCCAGCATTTTGGCAGATGAAACCAGAAACAGCAGCCTGAATGTCAGAGCAGGGCTGGGTGAGGAGTGCAGTGACCTGAGCCACTCTCCCTTTGCCCGTGGCTGGATCTAAAGCTCCGTATCTGGATTGTTACAAGGACTGAGTCCTGCTGGAGATAAGAGTTCTCCTCTGCGAGCACAGATTACAGCTAATAGCTTTTAATGAATAAATTAACGTCCACACGCCGGCTCTTTGTCAGGTGGAGCCAAACCCAGCCCTGCTATTCACACCAGAGCTGCAGCCTGAGCCCGGACTTGGGCACTGAGAGAATCTGAATTATTGCCCCGCAGTCACCTCATCAGGTGTTTACTCTTCTGCTCCTGGTGACGCCTGAAAAGCTCTGCCTCTGTGACTCGAGGTGAAGGCTGCTCAGGGGGTGACACCAGCAGGAAGATGTGTGGGGGTTTGTCTTTCAATCAGCTCATTGAAATGGGAGGGAGAGAATCTGCGGCAATCAGAGCACTCAGGGGTGCTGATGCTGCGAACAGCCCGGGGCTGGAGGAAATGAAATCCCGCAGCTGTCACAGCCCTTCCAAAAGGAGGATAACGAGGGAAGCTTAATGCATTTCGCTGCTAATTTATACAGGGACTGCTCCCCACCGGAGACACTCCCAGCAGCGCTTCCCGTGGATTCCCAAACTCATCCTTGAACGCCCAGCACCTGAAGGACAGGAGAGACACCTGCGTGTCACAGCGAGGGCTTCCAAGGACATGGAGTGACAGGATGGAGGTTTCCCACAGCCAGAGAGCAGGGATGGATGGGATGTTGGGAAGGAATTGCTCCCTGGGAGGGGTTGGAATGGAATTCCCAGAGCAGCTGTGGCTGCCCCCCGATCCCTGGCAGTGTCCAAGGTCAGGCTGGGCACTGGGGCTGGGAGCAGCCTGGGACAGTGGGAGGGGTCCCTGCCATGGCAGAGGGTTGGAAAAAGATGATTTTAAGGTCCCTTCCACCCCAAACCATTCCATGATTTACCCACCCTGCTGGACATCACTCACCCCAAAGTCAAAGCAGTTGAATGAAGAGTGGAAGTAATTCCTTGGCCCCAGCCCATACATCTTCAGAGACATCTCAGTGAGGAACAGCCCCAGGAAAACAAACCCTGCGAAATCTGGGAACAGGAGGAGAGATTAAATTAATCCATGAGCTCTTCACGTGAGGAACTTTTTGTTCCTTTTTCCCAGCACCAAGGGCCTGCTGGCACAAGGCAGTCCCTGTGCAGTGGCAAACAGGAGCCAGGCACAGCTGGGCACAATTCTTTCTGTGTCCATGAGCTGTGAAGGCAATGTTCACCTGGGCTCTTGGGTGGGAGCAGGAGCATTAAATAACATCTTCATTGTCTCTAGAAAGGAATTTCAAAGGAAAGCCCTGGATCTAACATTTTTAAAGGTCAAATTTAATTGCAAAGATGTTTTGGGACTTCTGTGCTTGCAAGAGATGGAAACTTTTGGGTGTGGGGTGTAAGTTTCTGTACCATCCTCTGATGATAAAAATACCTTTTTACCCAACAGAAGTGCTGACTCTGAGGGCTCATATTCAGAGGTGTTGTGTCTCCTGTTACCACATTTATTTTTATTATGCCTTTATAGCCCTGTAATTATGGAAGAGCCCCTTCTGTTTCCTTTTCCCTCACATATCACAGGCTGGGAAGCTTTTGATGGGAAAATTTATCACCTATGATGAAACAAAGGGCAGAAGGAACAGAGCTGGAGGCTTCAATTTCCACACCAAGCTTTTAGGACTTGAAGCTACAGCAAACACAGCCTTTGGCATTTTAAGTTTGGATCTGGAGGCCAATAAGCAACAGCAAGAGTGAAATGTTAAAAACAACAAAAAAAAGCAACCAAAAAAAGGCAAAATCCACCTACACTACCAAGAAAAACCAAACAGCAGAAGGCAAACCTCTCTCTCTGGAGAAAAGATGAGGAAAAGAATCAAATCTCCAAAAGTGGGGATTAATCACCTTGTTTAGTGCGGCACAGGAGGTTCTCAGAGGCTGCAGCAGCACAGATGCTACAAGAAAGTCTCCTGTAATTTCAGTTTTATGATTCCAGGAATGATAAAGAGGAGATGGTGCCAAACTTTAGGCAGAGGAGCAACAGCTACAAGGCAAATTTCAGCAGGACAATCCTGGATTCCTGCTTTGCACTCTGGGGCAGCTCCAGCTCTGCTCTGGGACAGGGACAGGAGCCAGGGAAGGGCTGGAGCTGGGCCAGGGCAGGCTCAGGCTGGAGATGAGGGAAAGGTTCTTCCCCCAGAGGTGCTGGCACTGCCCAGGCTCCCCAGGGAATGGGCACAGCCCCGAGGCTGCCAGAGCTCCAGGAGCCTTTGGACAGCACTGCCAGGGATGCCCAGGGTGGGGTTGTTGGGGGTCTGTGCAGGGACAGGGGCTGGGCTGGGTGATCCCTTCAGTCCCTTCCAGCTCAGGAAATTCCACGATTCCACCATTCTCTGATGTGCTGCAATCTGCAGCTTCAGCTGAGTGTGGGGAGAGACAGAGGAGGAAATGAGGGTCCTTCCCACCTGCCTGGATTTGCATTCCCAGCCTTGCACATCCACAGGGAGGGAGCAGAGCTGGCCCAGGTCCATTCCGGGTGTCTTTAGAAATGCCTTGAAAAACACAGCTTCAATTACCCAAAAATAAAAAGGGGTTTTAAATTTTAAATGAAAGCCAGTCATAGAACACCAATGGACATAAAGTTCCTGAAATCCAGGAAGCAATAAGGAGATGAGAGAGGCTTTATTAACACCTTAGTGAGGAGCCTGCAAGGACACCTGTGCCAACACTTGCAAAAGGGGAGGAAATTTCAGGTGAGTATTAATTATCCCACGTGACCTGCTCTCCTTGAAAACAGGAGCAAGAACATTAAAGGCAACTCTCAAGGGCAATGTCATCTCAAGATGACAAAATCTGAGATCCACAGCCTTTTTCCCAGGAAGAGAAAAGCCTCTCCACCCTCTGGATCTCAGTGCTCAGGGAAGAGCACAGGCACAGGAGCAGCACAACTCCCTTTCACCTGGAGCTTCTGAGGAGAAGCCTCTTCACACCTGACCAAGCTGTGACTTTTCTCTCCTTTGTGACAGGACGTGCAAGGGCACAGTGAGGAAACTGCTGTCTCCAGCACCAAGGATCCCAGAGGAAGGAGATATCCATAATTATGCTGAGAATCCATCTGACCTTCCATCTGCTCTGGGGAGGCCCCACCTGCAGAGCTGCCCCAGCTCTGGCACCAGCAGGAGGACCTGGAGCTGCTGGAGAGAGTCCAGAGCAGGGCTGGAGCCAGGCTGGGAGAGCTGGGGGTGCTCACCTGCAGAGGAGAAGCTCCAGGGAGAGCTCAGAGCCCCTGGCAGGGCCTGAAGGGCTCCAGGGGAGCTGGGAAGGGACTTTGGTTCTTCTGGTTTCACACTCAGCAGGTGCTGCTTGCTGGAATGACTTCCAGGTGCAGTCTCCCTATCCCAAGTACTGATATCCAGCCAGTGCTGTGAAACCTTGTTAACTCAGCTGAGAAAATCCCAGGGCAAGGTTGTGGATGCTCCAGGCAGCAATGCACAGCCCCCACATGTGTCACAGGGAGATTCTCATCCCCTTTTCTCTGCCCCATCCTCACCTGTCACGCCTCGGGTGCCCCCCAGATTCTTCCACAGAACAACAAAAATCCTCAGTAGTGTTTTTTTAACTGCAAATTCGCACCAATAGACCTCAGGAGACTCTGCCAAGACAATTACCATCATCCCAAAGGAGAAAAAAGGAGGCAGGAGCCAAGGGTTAACGTACAGGTACTGCTGCAGCAGGTGCTGACCACAC
This sequence comes from Hylia prasina, assembly GCA_013397195.1. Classification (NCBI taxonomy): domain Eukaryota; kingdom Metazoa; phylum Chordata; class Aves; order Passeriformes; family Sylviidae; genus Hylia; species Hylia prasina. Next base: position 32,975 of record VYXD01015212.1, on the reverse strand, counting down.
CCTGGGTATCACAAGTGCAAAGGTGTCACCATCAGACTGACACATCCTGCAAACACACCTCCAAATCCAGAACACCACGCAAGAAAAAAGCTAGAAAGTGGCAAAAGAGAATCAAGAAATATTTGATTATGATAAAAAAAAATATATATATAAAGCCAGGAAATGTTTAAATCTCAGAGCATCTAAAACCCAACTTCCTTCTGCTGCTCTTGCAAAGAGCCACCCTTGGCCTTTCCCAGCTGATGAATTCCAGAGCAGAGCCCAGAACTGGCAGCAAGAGCTGTGTCTCAGCAGGTACCAGATGCTACAAATCACAGCCCACTGAGGCTGGGATGGAGGGGAGTCAGATTCAGACCCTGAACTCCTCATGCAGAAGGAATTGGCTCCATGGAGAGGCTGCTGCATCCAACACACGATTTCTTCTGAGAAGGCCCTGCCTAAATAATTGAAAAATGCAATTTTGTTGTTTGGGCCTCCTGGTATTCAAACCTCACCTAATTTCATTTGCCTTACTCAAAGCATTCTGTGATGTGATTTAAGGAGAGAAAGTTTGATACAGACACTCTTATTTCATTTCCAAGCTGTGCTGTTGGCAAAGGCCATGAAAGCATCCCTTCACCTCACACCTTTGAATTAGGTTCCTAATTAGAGCTACCCGCTCCTTTTTGTCAATCATTCATGGATTAATCCCATTTCTGCCCCATCTCCAAGTCCAGTGGCAGCAGAAGCAGGTGCTGAACCCTCTCCTCGTTCTCCTCTCACATTAAACTGAGCAGGAGAACCTCAGCAGGGCAGAACTTCTCCCTTTTTGCCCAAGCAGATGTGAAATGCTCAGCACAGAAACATAAATATGCCCCAGAAAGCCTTTTCCTTGCAAATGCTGCATATTGATATCCAGAGGGAGCTGGGTCTTGACTTCAAAGGTGACAACAGCACCAAAAAAGGCCAAATTGCCCCAAACATGAGGCTCAGCACTGGGCAGGGGGGAGGCTCTCAGGCCGTAATGGCTCAAATGTTGTGTTCAAATACTGGATTTATCAGAAAGGAGACATTGTGGATTGGGGGTCCAGACCTACACAGATTAAGGAGCCAGGAAGGATCCCTGCAGGATTTGCTGGAGAAAGAAGAGAGCTTTGGGAAGGGCAGCCCCCAAGTGAAACCTCAGTGATCCAGTGCTGAAACCTCCTCCCCTAAACCCATCCCACAGACCCAGAGAGCCCCAGTCCCAACTCCACCCCACGGCTGTAGCCAGAGGAAGAGGAGCCCAGCCCTGGGGCTCCTGCACTGCAGCAATGCCTGCAGCAGCTGCTCCCACAGCTGGAACTGCTGCACCTGTGGGGAGGCACTGCAACCCTCCCCTCTGCACCCCCACCCTGTCCCCAGCAGGGATTTTGAGGGGCCCTCAGTTGAAAACTCCTCCTTGCTGCTACCAGCCCTCAGTGGTGCCATCCCAGAGTTGGTTTCTGACAGAAATCTCCTCTTTCTCAGAATGCTGGCAGTGGTGGGAATGAACATGAAGAGATGATGATGACATCATGAAATACATGCATGAAATATATTCTTCTGTAGGCAACTGCAGCTTATTTAACCAAGTTCTGTGCTTCAGTGAGCAGTGTCCATCTGCAGCATGAGAGAAATCCTATTTGGCCCTGGAGTCCTTTCCACACAGATGAGGAGAATCTCTGATTGAATTTGAGGATAATTACAGGGGCATGAAGTACGGCCTGTTATTAATCATACCACAAGAATTCAAAGAATTCCTCATCAGCTCCTTCAATAAAGCTAAAGAAATCCCAAGCCTCTCTCCAAAGCTCCTGCAGTCCTTTTTCCAAAGCAGTTGTAGAGGTATGGAGCATCAAGCAGAGAAAGCTAATCAGAACAATTCAAAACAGAAAAGTTAAAAGAAAAGACCAAGGGAAAAATAAATCAATGCAGACCCGTAGGCTTTTACCAACTGTTCTTTAAGTAAAATTAATTTGTAATGTAATTAAACTTCTCCCCAGAGGGACAGGTATAATTGAATTAGAGGTGCCTGGGTAGAGTTGCAGGGTTTAGCAGATCCTCCCAGGCTTTCCTGTGCTCCTCTCCTGCTGCTACAGTTCACAAAAAGCCTCCTCAGCTCATTCCTAAGCACCTTCCCTCAAACAACATCATCGGAACTTTTGATTTCTCTCTTGCCCTGCACCACACCAGCCAGGTCCTGCTCCTCTGCAGAGATGTTCCCTCATCGTGGCTTCACTTTTATGCCATTTTTAAACTCTGTCGCTCTCACAGTTAAAGGACTTTGCCAAGAATTTCCAGGAGCTGTTTCAAATCCCCTGGTTTTGTGCTACCTGTTCTGCCTCTATCTGCTGGATTTGTGCACAGATCTTCCAGGAGCATTCCTGGAGGGCTCAGCCCCAGCTGGGCTCCTTCCCAGATGTTTGAGCTGCAGAGTGATCCAGGCAGGAGTGAGGGGACACATCCAGTGTGGCCACCACTGCAACGCCAAAACAACCAGCAAAGTCCTCGAGGCACCAAATATTCCCTGCACTCAATATGAAATTATGGATTTGTAGAAATATGGGGCTATGAAAACTCTGCCATGCCCCAGGAAAGGGGCAGAAAGTTTTGGGTCATCCCCAGTGCACAGCCAGGTGTGAATGCAGTCCCACAGCTCCTCATCCTGGAATTTGGGAGGGTTTGGAGGTATGGGATGCTTGGAATTGAAGAGGTTGAACTTGGAGGGCTTTTAAGACAATTCTACAAAGTTCTTTGTTCAAAAATCTGGGTTTCTGCTCAGAACAGAGACAATTATCCCCACAATGAGCCCACAGAGCCTCTGCTTCTTCTCTTGGAGAAAACCATCTTAAAAAATAAAACAACCCCCAAACCAAACAAATAAAAACCCCCAAAACGCCACAACAAACAAAATTGTCTGGTGTACAGACAACTAAAATTTCCATGATGACCATAAATGGAGAGATTTACCCCCAAAACGGGGCAGGAATTGCTCCCTGGCAGGGTGGGCAGGCCCTGGCACAGGGTGCCCAGAGCAGCTGTGGCTGCCCCTGGATCCCTGGCAGTGCCCAAGGCCAGGCTGGACATTGGGGCTTGGAGCAGCCTGGGACAGTGGGAGATGTCCCTGCCCATGGCAGGGGTGGGATTGGATTTAAGGTCCCTTCCAGGGAAGGGCTGGGATCTCTGGTTTATATTCTTATTGTCACAGTGACCAGTCTTGTACTGCCCTGTCTAAAATCCCAGTGTGACCAGCCACAAAACCTTTCCCTGTTTTTGGATAATCTGCTGTTGGTTCTTTTTCCTGTGACCCACACTGGGCTGTCCCTCCCCAGTGCCAGTGTTGTTTCCAGCAGGGCTCAATATCCCAGAGCTCCTGGGTGAAGGGTGACAAAGATGCTGAGGGGGCTGGAGCATCTCTCTCATGAGGACAAGGCTGAGAGAGCTGAGGCTGTTCAGCCCAAAAAAGAGAGGATTGAGAGGAGGGAGATGTCCCTGCCTGCAGGGAGGGCTCAGAGCAGGGCCCAGGCTCTGCTCCAGGGGCCCTGGAATGGGACAAGCTGAACAGGCAGTTCCACCTGAGTGAGGAAGAATTTCTTCCCTGTGAGGTGCACGAGTAGCTCAGAAGGATGTGGAGTCTCCTCCCTGAGGATATTCCAGAGCCATCTGGACACTCTGCTGTGCCCTGTGCTCTGGGATGGCCCTGCTGGAGCAGGGAGGTGGCACCAGGTGACCCTCTCAGGTCCCCTCCCTGCCCCATTGTGGGATTTCTCTGTGAAGTCTCTGTCCAGGTGTTTCCCTCAGGGCTCACAGGCAAAGGGCAGTGTGATGCTGCAAAGGCTGGGAGGATTATGAGAGTTTAATCCCCAAGAAATCCCAATTTTTGGTGGTTTTCCATGAAATGTAAGGAAGTGGGATGCCCAGTGGAACTCTACACCAAGAAATTCAAACTGCTGCCCAAGTGCTTCTGACACTGACATTACTGGGTGTTATGGACAAATGCAGAGTTCCTGAAAAATGGATCCATCCCTAATTCCAATTTATTCCCTATTTTTGTCTTCAACTGGGATAGATTGGAAGTTCAGTTTGTAGCCTCTGTCTCAGATAAAGATTCAGCTGGAAGTGAAACTTTAATTCCAAGAGACAGAACCAGCCCTTCCAGCCCTCACTGGAACATTAAGGGGGTTCTGGCTCATGGATTTCCTCACATCTCCTTGGAAGAGTCCCTGCATAAGGTGCTCCCAAAACTGAGATTTGTAAATCAACAACCTTTTCTTTGAGTTGAAAGACTTCAAGTGTGGGGTTTGCTTCCTAAACATTTAGTCCTAATTCCAGAGGAAATCCTAATCCTCGAACTGCCAATCTAGCTTATTATTTCCTCTGGTAAATTGAGGTAATGAATAAGGAAGAGTGACTTCTCTGTATGGTCTGCCTCTCTTTTCAGTCAAAATCTTGCCAAAAAAGACTTGAAAGAAATTTCTGCCCTTATTATACATCTCTCATTAGAGCTCCATTACCTGGTGGCATTAAATATTTCAACAAATATTAATAAGGAGCTTTTGATGTCAGAGCAGTCAGTATTCCTGACCTCTTAGGTCTAATAAAAAAAAACTTCAAAAGTTTGCCTTCCTTGTAATAAGGCAAGACCTGAGGATCTGAGGCAAGAAATATTTAAGTATCTAATTTATAGAGAAATCAAGGCAAATTAGGTAGATAAGGATCTTTAAAGATCTAAGCCAACATTGTTAGAGTGTTGGAAATATTTGAGGTTTTTTCCCCCAGTCTTCTGTTTGCTTTTTTCAGAGGTTTTACTTAATTTTTCATCTGGTCAAGTGCTGAACAACACATTTGCTGCTGACCATTTTATAGGGTCAGCAATGGCCAAAGAAATCGCTTTGTCTTCCAGGAACAAACCTCATCCCATCCCTCCAGAAGGAAAAATTTCCACTATCAGCATGAGGAATTTCTAGGAGATTTCCAGCTCTAGGACTTCCAGACTCCAAACCCCATTAAAATAAACAAAAAGCTCCATCCCTCACCTTCCACATTTGTTAAACCAAGCTTTGTGAGCGAGTCTGTGACCTCAGGGAGACACCATTTCCTATTCACCAGAGCCACTTAAAAACCCAAAACTCGTATTTCAAAAGCACTTCTAGATTCTCTGAGCTAAACCAGGTGACCCCAGGAACCAACTAAAACCAATTTTTTTCACAAATATAGGATAACCTTCCCTCTGGGGTTATTTCTGTCACTTAATGTCACAGGAGGGCACCGTGACACCCATCCCATGTCATCACAGAACCAAAAAAGAGCTGTAAAGTTGCAGCCTTTCAAAGGCTCTGACAGGAATCACAGCACATGTGGGGACTGAGTGCCCGATTCCACAAGCACTGGCAGGATTTTTATCTCACAGACCCTTCCTGATGCTACCCTGGGAATATCAGAGCTGGCAGAGTTCTGAGTGTGTCCCCAACAGGAATCACCCAGGGGTGCAAATCAGCTGCAAAAGTGACACAGATTTGCAGTTCTCTGGACATGGGTTAGCCAAAGAATCCTGCTTTTCCCAGGCATCATTCCCCTTCCTTTTGTTCATCCTGCTCCAGGACAATTCCTCCTGCCCTGCTCCAGGACAATTCCTCCTGCTCCATTCCAGGACAATTCCTCCTGCCTCATTCCAGAACAATTCCTCCTGCCCCATTCCAGAACAATTCCTCCTGCCCCATTCCAGAACAATTCCTCCTGCCCC
>VYXD01015212.1:0-10204 GCA_013397195.1 Hylia prasina | reverse complement strand
TTATATCGAAATGCCATATTTCATCTAAAAATATTTCAACTGAAGTTTCCCTGCCAGCTCCAAATGAAAACACAGAGAGCCCCATGGGAAGGGTTGGGAGCAGTAAATAGGTTTCCTCTTTTATTCAGCATAATTCCCATTTATGCCACTGACTTGCAAAAACCTCCCAAATCACCAGAAAGGAAAAACCTGAGCAGAAATTTGCTGCTTCCTGCCCGGTTTTACCTCCAGGATTTTTTTTTTTCAGAGCTAGTTTTCCACGCTTTGGCCAGTCCTGGAATGTGTAAGGATGTTTTTTGTGAGGGTGGAGAGGCCTTGGCACAGAGAAGCTGTGGCTGCCCCTGGATCCCTGGGAGTGTCCAGGGTTGGATGGGGTTTGGAGCTGGGGACAGTGGGAGGTGTCCCTGCCCACACTGTAGCTGATTCCACAGAGACAGCAGGAACAGACAGGATTCCAAGGCAGTGCATCCATCATGGAAACCACATCCAGTCAGGCTCGATGTGACACATTTTTCTGAGAGTGGCCTGTGTTTAATGTCACCAGAAAACGGATGGTTGTCGCTTTCCACCTTGGTGGGTGAGGAGTGAAATCAATCTCAGTGTGAAATATGCGCTGAAAGCCACTCCAGGGCAATTCCAGAACTCCCCGAGCCACACAAGAGACAGGCAGCTCCTGAATAACCACCAGGGTCACTAAACATAATAAACTAATTAAATTCTTACAACTACTCTATCCACGCTGGCCTTAAATTAAAAATACCGTCACACCAAACAGGAAAAAAAATTAACAAACCACAATCTCCATCCCCTGAGTGTATGATTAACTTTCCTGTGTGACAGCAGAGAGCTGGGATGGAGCATCCTAAATGTTCCTCCTGCCTTGGCTTTCGTGGCACACGCCCAGTGCAAGACTGACGGCATCCTCAAAGCTCTGCAGTTCAGGTTTGCTGCTCAGAAATCAGCCAGGAACGATTCCCACTCTCCAGATGAGCCAGCACCGCTGTCATCGCTACCGCTAATAGTGCTGGTGATTAGCGACTCGTAATTACAGCACAGGTAATTAGCTCCTCATTGAGAAGGATCCCACGTTCAGATCCCGGGAAATCTCAGGCTTTACACGGGAGCTGGATGTTGAGAAGCGTTGTTGAGAAAGCAGCAGATCTTGGAAGGGCTCCGCCAGCCACTCCTGGAAAGCAGCTGAGAAGAACTTTTGGAATTTCAAGTCTTCAAATTAACATTAAAAAAAAAAAAAATAAATCCAGTGAGTTTTAGGATTGGCTTGGTCTCCAGCCCGAGTACATCCAGGGAAGGCATAAAGGCGAGCCTGGATGGCAGGTGACACCCCAGGAGCCATGGGGACAGCCAGTCCAGGGCGTTTAAAATTCCTCTCCTGTCTCACTCAGCAAGGAAGGACCTTCAAAACACACTCGGTGCCGATTTTCCGCTGAGGTTTGAGCAAGAGCAGCGCTCAGGAGGAGTTTCCCCAAGGATAGGGAAGATGGATGCTGATGCCTTTACAAACAACTCGATGCCTGAGGGTCTTTCAGGAGAAATGGGTGTTGGTATCTGTGAAATGGGTTTTAATGTCTCTCCCAACCTCAAGCTGCACAAGTTTGTTACAGAACCCGGGAGTTTAACCAGACAGTTCGAATTCCTGAACTTCAGGGTAATGGGAGAAATGGGTCGGCAGGATCCTGAATTTCCTGAATAACCACCAGGGTCAGTAACATAATAAACTAATGAAATTCTTACAACTACTTTACCCACGCTGGCCTTAAGTTAAAAATACTGTCACAGCGACCAAAGAGCAAAAAAAAAAATCAACAAATCACAATCTTCGTCCCCTGAGTGTGTGATTAACTGTCTGTGTGACAGCAGAGAGCTGGGATGGAGCAGCCTAAATACTTCTCCTGCCTTGGTTTTTGTGGCACACACCCAGGGCAGCGTCAGCAGCTTGGGCAAGGCTAATCACATCCTCAAACCTCTGCAATTTCTGCACTTCGGGGGAAAATCACAGGTTCAAGGGTTGGAATACAGTAAATTCCCAGTGCCTCAGCAATGGGGAAAGGAAGAGGGAAACAGGAGTTTGGGATAAAAGGAGGCTGCACCCTCCAAATCCTCGAGAGAGAATCCTCGAGGTAGTGCCCCGGGGTATTACTCTCTTTATTCCAGTAAAGCTGCAGCACTCCCCTGTCTCCTTTATGGCTTTTCCCAGCGGGATTTTCCACACCCTGAGAGGCTGCAGAGGAATGCAGAGAGCAGAAGATGCTCCTGTAGCACCCCAGACGCTGAACAGATGAGAAGAGAGGTGAGAGCAATGCAATGCCACCTCCATCTGTCAGTAAAACCACAGCTCCTGCTCTTGGCAGGCCACAGCCTCTGCTCAGGGGCTGCACATCCCTCGGGAGATCCTCCAGAGCCTCAGGGAACTGCTCAGCACTGGCACCACACAGCCCCAAAATTCCTGTGTCCTGAGAGCATCCACAGGCAAGCACAAAATCACATTTTAAGGGTGGAAGCCCATCTCCTACCATTTGTTTTGGTTAATCAACCACAAGAAGGAAATAGAGAGCTCATTTTTCCTGTCCCTTCTCAGCTCTGTGTTTTCATGCTGGGATTTGCCACCTTGTCCCAATCCAACCAAATTCCAAGTGCTTGGGTGAGCCAAAGTAGGCAAATTCCTGCTGAGCAACCCCTCCTCACACTCCTGCTGTTCCATGGGTCCTTCAACCCTTGTGGGATTGGGTTCTCACCTCCAACAAAATTCTGCAAAACCACTCCTGTCTCGCTGCAGCAGGATCTGATCCAGTTAACATTCCCAACATTTCTCCCCCATCCATGTGCTGTAGGAAAGCAGATTGTTGCTCCAGGAGCAGAATTTGTTCTGCAGGTGCAGAACTCTGTGTTTTGTCTTCCTGGGAAACAGCAAATCCTGTATAAGGGGAGGCCTCTGCAGGATGCAACAAAAAAACCCCAACACCTTTGTGGCTGGGCCTGTCTGTGCAGCGAAGGACACAAAGCCTCAGTGGGGTTAAACATTTATTTTACCTTCTGCAAAGCTGTTCTTTGAAAGGCAGAGGCAGCGAGGGGGTTTGAGCAGACAGAGCCCACAGAGAGCAGGGAGATGGGCACTGGGAACAGAGGGAAGCAGGTGCCCAGTGGCCAGGAAGGAGAGGGGCACTGGAAAGAGGGGACAGAGGGAAGCAGGTGCTCAGAGGCCTGGCTGCAGGTGCAGGAAGAGCCTGGGGAGCTGCTGAGCATCCCCAGCCCTGCTGGGTGCTGAGGTGGCTCCTGGCAGGGCAGAGGGAGGCAGGCAGGATGCCAGGTAGGAAGGGGGAGATCTGAAGGACAAGAGGATGGCCCAGGACCTGAGCAGGGGCAGGGGACAGCGTCTCTCCTCAATTCCTGAAGCTTTTTCCTCCAGCAGGGTGCTCTGCCACCAGGGACCCATCACCAGCAGCAGCACCAGGGCTCTTTGATCTCTCAGAGGATGAAGCTCAGCCCACAGGCAGCTCTGAGAGCCTGGCAGGGGCTGCCAGGGAGGCAGAGCAGGACAGCAGCAGCCCTGCAGGGATCACATCAGGGATCAGGCACCCCAAACACACCAACCTTTGGAGTTTCTCACTGAAACTCCTGAAGGAGAGGAGGAAAGGCAACCACAGCAGAGGCTGGAGTAGCCACAGCAGCAGCAGGAGGCAAGGGACAAGGGGAAGGGATGGGAGAGGAGGGAGAGATTTATTCCCTTTGTGGTACAAAGCTGGGAGGATGTGGGTGAGTTAGAAATACACTGTTAGGAGTTAGAAATGTGGCTGAGGGAAGAAAAATCTGAATAGATCCAGGAGTGAATAGAAAAGCAGTGCAATTTCCAGCTGCCTGGGCGTGACCCAGAGCTGGGAAGATGCAAACCCAAGAGGACAAATCTCAGCTGCCATAGCTGTCACTTTGCACCCACAAGGGCTGCAAACACAATGCCAGGAGAGCAGGAAAAACATGGATTTCTTCCCCATAACATCAGATCTTTACCACAGCAAGGATCAGTAAAAGTTCAGGATGAGCTGACTTTGATTATTCTCATCCCCAGACAAAATCCTCAGAAATCTGCAGGCAAAACTAAAAATAATTTGATACCTCTGACTTAGTGCTCTGAAAACATGAATAGAGATGAATGTGGTGTATTGTCAAATCACTGGTTTCAAATAGTTCTAAAAATCAGGACCAGGTCACCACTGAACTCAGGCAAAGCATCTTGATTGGAAAGGCCACATGGAACAAGAAGAGAAAGCATGGAAATGCACCTCATTTGGCAAGGAAAAAACCTGAGGGAGGTGAAAGGAAGCCCATCCATGAGGCACAAGGAGAGCACACTGAAAACTGCTGGAATGAGAGGAAACCAAACAATGGATTCACCTGAAAAGCCAGAAATTTTTTTAGAATTCCTTTGTGCTGGTGACAGTTGGCACCTCTAAGATAAGTTTTACTGCAGTTTGCTGAGAAGTCAGAGTTTATTAAGGAAGGAAAGCCCAGAGGCCTGAGCTGACAAAGCTCTGTGGCTCCTCATCCACCCCAGGCCGTCCCATCAGCTGCTCAGGCTCCCAAAGAAACACATTTTTGTTTCTATGTCACCTGGAGCTGCAGCCAGCCAGGATCCCACTGGGAAAGGTCCAGACTGAGCCCAAAGAGCTGCTTAACCCATCCCAATATCCAGTGCTGAGGAATCAGCACTGGCTCCATCAATCCTGCACAGGGAGAGCTGCTCCTGCTGCCTCCTCAGGGCTCCAAAGAGGGGAAAACTCAGCTCTCCTCCAGCCTCTGGTAAGGGATGGAAGGGTCTCAGAGAGAATGGTCTCTGAGCACCCAGTCAGGCTCCAGAGTCACTTTAATCACTGCCACAGAAACAAGAGGCTTCAAATGCAGTGCAGCTATGGGAAATGTCCTGTATTTCTGAGAAGAGAAGAGCAACAGCACAGAGGTGAAGCCTTCAATGCATCTTCCTCCCTCCTTCCCTTTGTCTTCACATTAAGCTTGTGCCAATTTGACTTTGATTCCCCCCCAGTCTGATTTGAAAGCTGCAAGTGCCACAGCTGAGCAAACCTGGCTGGAAGGAGGCACAGACAAAGGGGGGAAAAGGAGTTAAAAAGCCCCATTTATCTCCTCACCTCAGCCTGCTGCAATTGCAGGATGAACCTCTGGTTCTGTTCAAGTTTCCACTCCCAGGACAAAGCAGAGGCCCCAGGAAATTCAAATTTAGGTCTCCTCTGTATCATTTTTGTATCCCAGGCTTTGATTTCCATTGTGGCTTAAGAGAAGGGCAAATAAAGGAAGTTCAGCTCTCCTGGACTAACCAAAAACACAGAAGGAGCAAAGGACCCACATTCAGTAGGATCAGTCACTGCTCTCTGCCCCCTCCTGCAAGAAACCAAGAAAGAAAAATTTCTCCCTCATTTCATGTTTGCAGTGATGGCTTTGTTAAAAAGGGTGACGAGCAAAGGAAGAGTGAAAAAAAATTCTGCTTTTTTCCTCTCTTTCCTCTCCCTTTTAAGCACAGCCCTGGAACAGACTAAAAGCAAGGAGAAAGCCAGAATCTCATCTCTTTCCATGATGCAGCTCTTCTGCTGCAAATAATTAACACCAGGCAGAGTCAGATCGCAGCAGGTACCAGGGAACTGGGAACAAATGTGCAGGGAATGAAGGATTGTCTCTGTAATGAGGGGAAGGAGGACAGAAGAACACTTTGCCATTGTGTTCTGAGCTGATCCCAAATTAATCAGCACTGCTCTCCTCCAGCCTCTGCACATCTTGCAGGCAGAGGTTTTATGATCTCAATCTGGGAAAAGTCCTCGGGATGGGAAAAGTTGTCATGGAATTCAGCAGGGCAAGTCCCCGAGCCAGCCGGGTTCAGGGAGGTCGGGATGGGGCTGTGCTGCCTCCCGAGGAGCTGCTCCAACACCACAAAAACCTCAGTGAGACACAGAGATCCCCCAGGGAGCCTGGAGCACAGCACAGGGAGCGTGTTTGGTGGGGTGAAGCATCCACGCTCCAAACTGCTCAGAAAAGGGTGAGAAATAGAATTAAATCAATTTTTCCTGCCCCTTTTTCCTTGCCCCTTGTCCCCTGTGAGGTGCCAGCACAGCTGGAGCAGTGTCCCCTGCCAGGCTCCCGCTGGCACAAAGCTGCTGCACCCATCCCAAATGTCTCCCACAGTCCCTGTCATCCCTTAGGATTTTAGCTTTTATATATTTCATATATTTGTAACCCTGCAATTCTTCAGTGTGTAACTCCAAACTCCACACACAGTGTGAGCTGCTGCTTCCCCATTTTGGGCAGACACAACAATTCCTCTCCAGGCCTGGGAATCAAGGACACCTCACTGCCTCAGGCCCTGAGAGATGGAAACAAAAGTGAGTTGGGGGAGCAAACTTGGGGTTGATGACTTCATTACCTGGAGCTGTAATTGGAAGATGAACCCCAATCTGCAAATGGACCAAACTGATAAAAGTGTGAAACCCTGTGACCCTTTGTCCATTTTGGGTGCAGCCCCTGGGGGCTTTGTCTGCCTGAAATGTGTCTAAAAGCCTTTCCATAAATACAACTGCTTTTTATTCTCTTAATCTTGTCTGGCCTCTGTTTTTAGGTAGCCCAAAAGAGGCATCAGCTGCCCCAGGTGATCCCATAAAACACAGGAGTGGCACATCCAGGACAGAGCAGTTCTGGGGAAAACACAGCCCAGGCCCTGCCGAGCGCTCGGCTACCACAGGCAGAGGAGTAAACCTTGGCAGCAACCATCACTCTTCACTGCCTGGGCTGGAAATACCTCAGGCTTCACCATAAATATTTGAGGACATGACAAGCAGCATTTTTCACACTCGAGAGGCGCAGACTCGCAGGATCCCAGTGCATCATTCTGGGAGCGTGGCCTCTCTGGCCAGAATTCCGCCTGTCTCGCCACCCTCGGCGTTCCCCCCGCCTGAATCCATGCCAAAAAGCACTTAGCCTTGAAATAAGTTCAATCATCTTCCTCCCCAGCATCCCAGGATAACGTTTATCCTCTTTGCATTGTGTAATCCAAAGCATCAAAACAGTTCACCAATGTATTGTGTGGCATCATCCAGCTCATTACCAGGCAGAATTAATACCCGAGCTGGAGGAAACTCCATAATCCCAGCAGCCCGTGGACAAAAAGCTGGGAGCTGGGATGAGAGGAGGCTGAGGGCTGGGAGGGGAACAGCAGGAGGAGAAGAACAGCAGTGAAGTGGCTGCTGAGGGAGAGAACACCAAGAGGCCAAGATGTGAATGGAGATGGGGATGAGGAGAATGCTGAGCATGGCAGTGGGATTGGGGATGGGGTGCTCAGCCCTTGGGGGCACAGGGCATTAAACAAGAATGAAGTCAGGAAAAGATTCACTGTGGGGCAGCACTTCTCAACTCCACGTGGGGATTTTTCCCTCCTCTCTGCAAACTACGGGCAGAGTTCCATAAAAAATTCATCGGGATCATCCCAGGGCGTTTCGTGGTCAGGAGTGAAGCCGTGACATCCCAAGCAGCAAATGACCCTGTGTTTGAGGGATGCAGGAGGGCAGCTGGGGTCAGCACTTCCTGCCATGGTTTGCAGTCAGAACAATCTCGTGGTGCCACCAGAGACAGCCAATCTTCTTCTTTGTGGAAAAGTTGTATTCTCTTTTATTGCTACCTAGATCACAAAGAGCTTACAAAGGATCTAATGAAAATAACTCCCCACTGCAGTCAGCACAGAAAGATGTGCCCAGGGAAATACATTATGGATACAAATTCCTAAACATTGTCACCACTGCAGATGTTCGACTCTTAGAAAACGCCACCTCAATTTCTGGGAAGCAAAGTGCCCCAGCTTTTGGAACAGGGATAACATCACCCAAGGGGCTGGAGAGACGGGCCAGCAAAACTTCAAGCAGGTGTCAAATATCCTAATTCAACCTAGTTTTCAATTATTTATTTTTATCATTTATATTTTCCCCTTTCTTTTGTGTGTCTGTGACTGGGGAGTCACCCCAGCACAATTCCCAGCACAGGGATGGGCAGAACACACCCATGCTCTGAATTCCAAAATTGCACAGCTCTCAAGCAGAATGAAACGAGCTCCTGGATGTTATTGGTTTCGAAAGGGAGAGGAATTTCTCCTCTTGCTCCTGCTCTCCTGGCCCTGTGCAGTCCTGAGCTCACAAATCAGCTGTGGCACTCAGCAAAAGCTCCTGCAGGAGGAAATAATCTGTACTTTTCTGCTCTATTGGGTTCTGCAGAGCTGCTGAGTTTTTTTGGTTCACAGAAGAATCAAGCACCAGGGAAGGAAAATTGAAAGGGGGGAGAGTATAAAGGGAGGAGCAAGGAGGAAAATCCTGCACAAGGGACACAAAGCCACTGCTCCAGAGCAAATGGGATGCTGAGTCCTGCCGGAGAGCCTCAGATATTCCTTAAAAAAACCAACCAAACTCCCTGGATTTCAAGAGTTGCTTCAATCACAGATCCCTTGTGCACCTCTGAGCACTGCACCACTCCAGGAAACCTCTCAATCGCCCTGGAAAACAACACTGTATTTCCTGCATTCCTGTGATACAATTTCTCTATTTTCTGGTGATATCCAGCCTGGCAGGGAGGAGCTGATCCCAATTTCCCCACTCAGAGCCTCAGCTTTGGCTCTGGGGTGTGCAGGTCCAGCCCAGCATCCACAGAGACCCCGACATCCCTGCAGCAGCACCAGGAATTCCTGAGCTTCTTGGCCTCCCAGCTGGGGCCTGAGATTTGGGCTAATTTCTATATTCTGTCTTTTCCAAACTTCCACATCTCCCATCACAGCCTTTGCTGCTGTTACAGAATCATGGAATCCTTAGGGTTGGAAAATGCCTCTAAAAGCAGCAAGTCCAACCATCAGCTGTGGCCTCAAACACTTGCAAAACACTTCCACATGTTTTTTTAAGACTTCCAGGAGTTCTGACACCCTGGGCAGCCAATTCCAAAGCTTCCCAGACCTTTCCATGAAAAAACTCTTCTTACATCCAGCCTGAGCCTCCCCTGGCACAACCTGAGGCCATTTCCTCTCATCCTGTCCCACGATTCCAGACAAATCAGCAGAGAGGAAAGGTCGGTTGCTCTTTATTTCAGCACTGGTTTCATCTCTTGTTGCAGATTTTGGGCATCCCAACAGGTTTTCCAGGATTTGCTCAAACAGGCAAACCCAGGAGCCAAACCATAACTGGTATCTGCTCAGTGTTTATATGGATTCACAAATAATTCCAGAAAAGCAGAAAATTCCATCAAGATTTATGGCAAAATTCTGTACAGTTTAGGAGGAGGCTCAATAATTTGTTGTCATTTCAGATTTAGGCCAGTTTGGACGGGGCTGGGAGCAGCCTGGGATAGTGGAAGGTGTGGAGGGAGTGGAATGAGATGAGCTTTAAGTTCTCTTCCAACTCAATCCAGCCTGGGATTCTGGCATTAATTATTGCTATATTAATTATTGTAATTACGTCCTTCAGAAATCCACAGCTTCCTATTTGCCCACAGAGGTGCATAAATATAGAGAAAATAGCTCAAACCAACAGCAAGGAAAAATAGCCAGGTAAATCCTATAAAGGCACAAACAGGGACATTTTGAAGCTGAACCCCATCCTGCTGGTGCTGTAGGAAGCAATTGGTTGGAAAACAAACCACAGACTGGTAGGAGAAGGGAATAGGGGTGACCTGTCCCTGATAAGTAACAGCTGTGTTAATTACCCAATACAGCTTCTCCCCTGATGAGTCACAGCTATAGCCAATAAAGATAAGTGTGATAAAAGGGAGTGGGTCAGCTGCTGAGGGCATCATTGTGTAGGATCATAAATGGGATAACCATGAAGAAGAAGGATCCTGAGGAGAGAAAATCACTGATGTGGGGTCAGTCTGGGTCTGCAGTTAGAGCCTGCTGCTGGAACCTGCAGCCACAGTCTGCACACCAATCCCTGCAGTCCCAGTCTGGCTGGGTAACATCTGCAGTCACAGCCTGCACACCAATCCCTGCAGTCCCAGTCTGGCTGGGTAACATCTGCAGTCACAGCCTGCACACCAATCCCTGCAGTCCCAGTCTGGCTGGGTAACATCTGCAGTCACAGCCTGCACACCAATCCCTGCAGTCACAGTCTGGCTGGGTAACATCTGCAGTCACAGCCTGCACTCCAATCCCTGCAGTGACACCCTG
>VYXD01015197.1:0-153635 GCA_013397195.1 Hylia prasina | reverse complement strand
AAAAAAAAAAAAAAAAGCTGCAGGGTCCCTGAGCTTGTGAAAATCAGATCCAGATCCTGGGGTATTAATAATTGAAGTGTCATGCTTACCTCCATTGGTGTCAACATCACCTATGAAACTCAAACATTAGTAGTCTGCTGCAGGTAACTGAGACAGGGAAGAAAAAGCATTAAGGAGTTGAAGGGCATTCATTACCTTTTTGATGCCTAGAGGAATAATGTTGCTGTGCCAGTGGAAGCCAACCAAAGGTGAAGGCTGATCATTCTACACAGTAAAGAGAAGAGGGAGTTAGGTTCTCGAGTTGCAGCATCTGATGCCTTCAAAGGAACAACATGGCATTAGGCAGCTGGCAAAGCACATTGTTCAGAACATCTAAGCAACAAAACATCAGCTGTCAAGGCATCAGCAAAGACAACAAAGCCAGCAGGAATTTGGAAATCCTGAATTCAGACAGGACATTTTCTGGAGATGGTATTTTGCAAATCAGGGGTGAACAAATGTCATTCCCTTGACACACAAATAGGCCACATGTTCTTTTGGACAGCACACATCTGCAGCTGCCCAGAGGTCACATACATAATAAAGACTGGGTGAAGGAAAGACAGGGAGCTGTTCACAAACATCAAAATCCCTTGGATCATTACAAGGCAGGGCAAGGACATGACAAATTCCAGGACTCAGTGCTGTCCCTTCTGGTGGTACCAGGGGCAGGATGAGCAGGAAACATCAGCCTAAAAGAGTCAGAGGCACTGGAAGGACTTCTCAGCACTCCACTGCAAGCCTTGGCTGGATATCCAGCTCAGGACTGTGGCAACCTCATGCTGCTAGTTTTATCCCCACTTGCTGCTCAAATGGAAACTTACTCCACTTGCTGGCAAGTCTCTTGTGGTTTCATAGACCCTGCTGGGATACCCATGATGTGTATTTAAATCTGTTAAATGGCATCCACATTTTCTTGGAAAAAAAAAAAAAAGCGTAATCCAAATAGGTTTGTTTATAACCTTTCAAGACTGACTGTTGTTCATTCAAGTCAATAATGAGAATTACAGATCTAACTGTTATTATTCCCTTGTTTAATAAAGGCAGTCATGCAAGATATATTATTAAACAGTAGACTGCCTAAGGTGCCTGATCTCACAATTTTAATGCCATTTTTGAATAACTGTTATGTCTTGCATATTGTCCTTTAACCAATGCTGGCAAACCAGGTCATGTCATATCCCTTCTCTAATACTGATTTTGGTGGGAGGTGAAAGAATTTAAAATCTCATAGGAGGAGGAACCTCTCAAGATTTGGGAATCAACATACTGTTTCACCCATTATGTTTTAATCAAACATTTTTCTGGAAAAGATGTGTGTTTTAGGAAATATCTTCATGGTGAAATAACACTTAACAAATCTCATTACTCAAGTTTATGGAGTTGCTTGCCCATTCTGTAATTCAGAAGGATTAAATCACTCCTGCAAATTAAAAATAGGACAAGCAACCTATTAGAGCAGCACTTGAGTTTACCACTTGAATCAGACAAAGAGAGAACAGGCACAATAAGGAAATCATGTTCAAAAATTGCAATGAAAATGAGGATATTTAAAAGCTAAGACCCTAATTTTATCTCAAGATCTCATTGATTACAAAGAAGAAGTCCAGAAAGCTTTATTGCTATGGTTTACAATATTACCAAAATCTTTTCATAGATATAAACCCCATATTTGGCCATTTCATTGTGTTTTAGACACAGAAGCTTAGGGGGAAATGGCTAAAAAGAGCAAGGTGNAAACAGAAATGGCTTCTGGAGGGAGTTATCTATGAGTCATAGGGCAAGGCATTGATGGGCCATTAGCAGAAGATAAGGGAAACACTGCCCCACCTGGTTCCAACACCTCATGAAGATGATGATAGAATACATACTTTGGGCACATCTTACATTTTTAACCTAGGACAACCCTCATTAGGTGTCTGTATTTGATTTATTTTAGTAAACAAAAATATACAGACATGCACATAGCTTTTGTCTTTCTATTTTTAATGCAAGAATCTTAACCTATTTTAAGCCAAGGGAATCACAGAGAGGGATGGAAAAAATTAGAGAAACAGTAGATATCACTCTACTGTGGTTCCTGCAGCTAGTGAGGGCATGTATGAGTTATCTCTAAATTAGCAGGGTCAGATATTGCTAAAGAAGTACTAAAAGTAACGCAGTGCTCAGGGAAAGCTGCAGACTCTTGCTCAAGGCTGCATATTTGGCCTGTGGCCCACTTGGAGCCACACGCTGCTGCAGCTAGGGCACTGCCTTGCACAGGAAGGTAGCAAATGATTGTTTGTGCTGGCTGAACAGATCTAAGATCCGTCCGTAGGTTATCTTGGAAGTTAGGAGATAAAATCCATATAGGAATAATAAGTTGAAGATAAAATTAGCAAAATGACAGGGTTTCTCTCCTCAATAAGCTACATTAATTAGATTCTCCCATCATGTCTCTTTTCCTGGAATTTTATAGATCCTGTTGAATCAGGTTTCACTAGATATTCCTGAGACAATAAATTCTGAAGTGCACAAGAGTAAACATGACAAAGCAGAGAGTGGGTAAATTCTCCATTTTGACCTTTTAAAGTGTCAAGAATCTTAAGAAAACTCTATATACCTAGTTTTTCACATAAAGCAACTCACAAGTTTATTCCACACCTTAAAAAAAAAAAAAAAAAAAAAAAAAAAGAATCCTTTGTGGTTTCCCAAAAAAAATAAAACTGGGAAATTTTGAGCAGGCTAAGTGCATGCCACCCTGAAATACCTTTGCAGCAAAGGCTGTAATTTTCACATTAGCAAGCCATAAAAGAAAAGGCATGAGTATTGTTTCGACAATCAAGATTTAAGTCCTTTGTAACACACAGCCCCCAGAAGGTAACATGAGTCCAAGAAATACACTCAAACAGGTCTAGCACTCCATCCAGTGCAGCTCATTGTGTAGAAGCATTTTGGAAGCAGATAGACACCAGACTGTAAGTGAAAGAAATCTCCATTGTCTTCCAGAGCATGTACCCATGCTAAGGAGGGCTAATGCTTCAGCTTCCCATCTCTGTAGACTTCAGGAAAGAATGAAGTTTATATCAATTCAAGATAGATTTTACATGAATTCTTTCCTGTTGCAAAACAAGAGTCACGGACCACATAACATTTAAAAAGGATGCAAAGCAGCAGGCAATTTCAGAACCACACTGAGCAATGTTATTTAGCAAAAAACTAGCCTGTGGGTTCTGCAAATGAAATTACTCCCAACGCTCACTTCCATGGAAAATGTAGAATTCTGTGTACAAACAATGTACACCAAGCAGCATGAAACTGCATTTGAGGACAGAAAAAAGGCTTCTTTGAGCCAGCTTCAAATCTGATTTGACCTTCGACAATTTCACTGCAATGAGCACAATTTCTTCTCTTTGTGTGAACACCTGTTATGGATAAAGAAGTCTGAGGTAAAATGAAATTGCTGCATGCAGGAATTATAACAGTTGATGTCGTGGCTGGGATGGAAAGACTAGGAACAGACAAGAAGCAAACAGCTGTCACCATCCCACACCCAGAACAAAGGGGTTTTTAATGGTAACATGTTTAGGTAACGCAAATACTGCATGAAGATTAGAGAGCTGGTTTCAGTTAAGTGACTTACTACTTTTCAGTCTTCCAGGAGAAATGGAGCAGCAATAAGGAAAGGCATAACTTCAGCATAGTATTAGCTATGTAAAACCAGAAGGCACTTTTGGCCCATCCCTGCTGTCTCATGCTATCACAGGCAGAAGTATTTCAATGGCTCCATTTTTTGTGAATATACACTTTGTTAAAAAGCATAGCTACACCAAACGCTATGACTGTGATAACTAAAGTCGTTCTGATATCCAAGTCCCCATGCAGAAAGGGAAGTGATCACTTATTTCCAGTGGACACACGTTCAACTGCGATTCAAGTCTGTCCTGCAGCATTTGGTTTCCACAGAGCTTTCACAACACTGGGCTGTATCCCTGGTGCAAATAGGCAGCATATGCCACAAGCTGACCTTACAAAATCAAGCTTAAGACCAGGAAAGAAATGACTGGAAGCTGGACACTGGACACTGCATATCAGTAATATTTGCAAATCTTCTTTTTTACTTTTGGTTGTTATTTCTCCAGCAGCCTTTTTCTAGCAAAGAAATCATCTTTGCTTTGGTGACAAAGCATCTTTTCTGAGATCAAAGGAGATAAACAAGAAATAAAAGCACCTCTCAGGCCCAGAATTATGCTAAGCAGCTCACTCCTCTTAGCATTCTAAGCTCTTACATAACTTTAAAAGTCCCCTTTGTTAGATTAAAGAAAACAGCCTTGCATGCAGCCAGTATAGGGGACAGGAAGGTCAAAGCAACACCAATGTATCGCTGAAAGTTAACTACTATTCTCCTGAGAGGTCAAGGATCTGAACTCCCATCTTCTGCATCCCTGCACATGGAGTACATTTCACACTTTGAGCTTGGGAATGAGCCACTGAATTTAAATTATGACACGGCAAAAAAGAATTTTTTGGAAGCCCCAGCCCCTAACTAGGAGAAAAGCCAAATTCTTGTTGCTGAAACACTATAATCCCTCTTTCTGCTTCTCAAAGACTCAGAAGACCACTTCCTCCAAAGAAAACACCGTGAAAAGTGCCAGATGTTTCTGCTGATGGAGCTGAGGCAAATCTAGGACAGGTTTACCTGAGGAAAGTGCTGATACAAGAAGTGGCAATTAATGAGTATAGCACAACTTTATTCCTGGACTCTATCCTTCTGACATGGATACTTTTGGAGACCTTTTGTAATATGACCATTATATAAATAAAAAAGAAACTGGAGTTTCTAGGTAGAAATGGCAGTGTGAAAACATGAGAAAAGAGAAAAATTTTGAACAAAAAGTTGTTTTCACTGTTTTCAGCTATATTTTCAATTTGGCAAAGACACAGCTGAAGGGCTGAACTGGAGCCTGTGCACTGCTATTTCTTTCACCATCAAATGCTTTTGGAGCACTATTGGATATTAGGATTGTGAATTGGTCTCCTGAAAATAGCAACTCACACAGTGGTATTGAGAAATTTTAGGGAGAAAAATAGATAAAAACTTAGCTGAAAAACAACCATTGCAACTTGAGGGGAGTATTTTAAAAATCTGGATCTTTCAATTATGTAGACTCCTTCATGGGATGTGCTGGTATTGGGCTGCTCAGGCAGGAAAGAAGAATCATTATTCCCAATACTATTTTTTTAATTTAATCATTTAGAACCGATTTTCTCCTGAGACATCATCCATTCAAACTGTAATTGCATTCTTTGCCAAGACATCTTTTCTCTTGGCATCTCTCTGGATTGCACAGGTAAAGAAATGCCAACTGTGACTGCTCACTCAACCAGTTGTACTAAAAATAGTAGAGATGACAACACTGCACAGTCTTCTCCACTTGACAAAATGGAAGAATACAAAGACTTGCTCTACCAGCGCATCAGAAGGAATGAAGCCAGATGAGTCATAAAATACAAGACTTGTCAGCAATGAAATGGAAAGAAAGTAAAATGAACTTCCACCTCTATTTAGAAAAGACCCTGGTAATATTTTACAAATAAACTGAACTATAGGGAATATCTGACAAATATATAAACCAAGATGTATGAACACACATACTATTAAGAATTAAATAAAGAGAAAATACATCACTTTAACATATTCTTTCAGTACCTACTTACATAAAGCAGTATAGAGAAGTATATAACGCATTTAGGAAGACACCATTAAATTATATACTTCATAACCAACTATAATACATTAAACCCAGATGCATTCCCTTCTGAATGATAACTGTCCTCAAACATTTAATGCCAAGAGCAACTTGAAACCAAAATATGTAATTTTACATCCCCTGTGCTGCATCCTGCACATAAGCAACCCATTTGGAAAGGTTTGTCTAGATACACTTCTGGTATCAGTTGTAGCAGTTCAGACACAGAAAAACCAGCACAACCATTGAAACAGATTCTCTTACCAGTGGTATTTAAAAGTGTTAAATCACTAGATTAGATCAGTATATTGCCTTTTAAAATAGAGCTACATATATTGACACAGATAATTCGTCTTTATTGTGTAGATATTTGATTTCACTTCAATGGTCAATCCCCATAATTTAGAACTTCTCAATAAATAGCATAGCTCCCTGACATAAATTGACTTACTGTAGCAAAATTAGGTATCTCAGATTACTTCCACTTTTACAAGATGGCTCTTAAGGCCATTTGCTTTTTTTTACAGTTTGGCCATCATAAGACAACACTGCTACTATTTTTGACCCCTCTCTGCAAATTCATGAATATACTCTTTAATCTTAGCCTCTTGTAACTCAGTGCATTTACAGAACTGAGGGGCAGTGTGGTAATAAGGGCTTTTGCTCCATTCTAGATGCCTTTGTTTCTTTACAGATGTCCAACAAATTTCTGAGTATTCTTAGTACTAGAATGGATGTAGTAACTGTGCCATTAGAGTTTTCAAGAAAAACAGGACTTTTTGCTTGACAATCCTGGCTCTGAGTGTCTTCCGCACTTTATTGCTCTCATTTTCTCAGAGGCTAATTTTAAGAACTAGTAAGAGAAATATCCCAAAGAGTACTCTCTTTTCCTTTCCAAAGGAAAGTTTGTTGGAAGAAATACCTAAATGTCTGACCCAGGCCAGAATCATTAGGAAAAAAAAAAAATTATCATTTTGTTACTCTAAGGCTTTTTTCAGTATTCTAATTCTCACAACAATAAAAAATAGACACTAATTAGTTTCATAATTAGGCAAGCTATAAAAAATGGAGAGAGTTAATTAGTATTTCTCCCTTACCAGTCCAAGAAAAAATTCTATTCAATAAATATGTTGCAGCAGAATTATAAACAACAGAACTCCGTTCAGGGAGTTTCCAGATTCTAGTCAGCACTAAAAGGAATAGGGAACTTTTGGTATATTTAGGGCATTATAAACCAAAATTTTCCCAGCTGTTGGGAACTATGCATGAGACTTTTCAAAGGTTTGCGACTCAGAGTTGAGTTTGTCTGTTTGGGAACTACCTGGTATTTGTGTGCTGCAGTGCCATTTTCTGTCTAAGGACAGTATAACTACTAACGCCCCTTTCACAGCCTCCTCTTCTCTGAGTCCTGCTCCAGAGTGCAATATACAACCTCTTGGTGTAAAGAATGTGCTGAAGCTTTCACTTGGTATCTTGTTTACAATGTCAACACTTCTGCTTTCTTCTCTTTTGTTTAAAGGCTAGAAGCATATGGCCCTTAGTGGCCTTGAAACCCCAAAGGGTAATTTTAACAGACATTGTGTATGATAGAGACTCTAAAAGTTAACCTAGTTTGACAGCAGTCCCACCTGAAGGACTTTAATTTATAAAAAATGTATAGGAAAAGACAGATTTTCCATCTGATCTGTGCTACTGTAGACAACAACAGAGGAAAATAAGATAGACACATAGTGACAACATAGGAAAACAAGCCTGTAAGACTCCTGTGCTAGTCTCTAATGAGCTTTCTCCCTCACCCTGCAGAAAGGTGTAACAGAAAAACAAGCAAACATTAAAAAAGAAAGAAAAAGTGTTACCTTTTTTCAAAATATTGTTTTTACAAGATTTGACACAATCTCTCCAACAGTGGGTTAACAGTTAACATAAGATGCATCTGAAAGTCTGCGTCCAGTTTCTTGTGTGTTTCACTGTCACTATATCTGGGATCATCAATACTAACACAGAATCTAATTAGCTGTCTCAGAAGACAGAGGCCAGTAAAAATCAGAATGGACATGGAGGATGAACAATTGCCCAAATCAAGATGCATCTTGCTCAGGTACCAAGGGTTAAGCTGGTCTCCAGGAATGAAGCCAAAATATCCTTCCAAACTAGATTGGAAGGAAAGACTTGGAAGGTTTTGGTGTCTACCAATAATATGACGGATTGTTTACTTTGCAGGACCTTCTAGACTTCTTTAAAGGACAAATTCTCCTGGTCCTTTAGAGTCTGAACACAATGGTATTGTCCCAATCTCTTCTGCTTTTTTCCTGTCATGTGGTGTGGTTTTTGTGTTTCTGCCTTTTGTATTATGGCCTTTTGTTATTATGAGTTTGGCAGAAGTTCTGTGGCTCCCAGGATATACACAAAGTAGCATTTCTGTTGACTTACCTGTATTAAACATTTATCACAGGGCTGCCTGCTACTGCAAAGGACTATATTTTATGTCTGATTCCTTCAAGATTCTTCTTCCTTCGAGGTGGTCTTTACAGATTATGCATTAGGCAACTTAATGTTCATCTCAAAGGGAGCATGCTCCAAAGCCGCCCAGCTCAGTCAGCGAAAAGAAAGCTAGACACTCTCCAGAGCCATTAACACAACATAAACTCAATATTGCTGTTAAAATAAACAGCAAAGCAGAGATTTCTTGGTCTGACTGCAGCTGCTGCTGCTTCCACCATCTCCTTTCTAACCCCAGGGCATCAAACTTTGCACTGCAGGTATTTCCACAATACATTCTCCAGCCTGGCCGCCTGGTATGTTAACACCAGGCTCAAAAAAATACGTGGTCTTCATCTACCTTTTTCTTTGGGTGATTATAACCCTTTGGCTGCAGATTGTAATACCTTCCCTCCTGAAATTTGCCATCATATTTTAGACTATTTTCACCTCAAGCTGTCATTGTCACATACACAATTCCAGAGCCAGTAGTAATGAGCACGGTTGAGGGCAAACAGCATAATCAATGTGCTACCTACATCCTGCCCTCAACCTATTTAGGAATTACAAGCAGAAATGCTGTCCCCAGATGAGTGAAGAAAATGAATTACTACTAACTCTAACAGAGTCAGATTTTTCAGCCTTGGTTACTGAAGCTCTTTAAGTAAAGAACTATACACTGAAAACTTCCCCTGTGGCTGCCACCATAGGACCTAAATCAATTAGCAAGGTATTTGTAGGAAAATATGAAGGCAAAAGCAGATCCACATTCATACACGCCCTCCTTCATCCATTCTCCTTCTCCAAACCATCAATATACCTGACCCACTTTCTAACTCCCTGTTGTTGCAGATGTTGCTGATGCAAAGCCTGCTTCAGCTTATTGGGAAGATACATTCATCAGAGAAATAATGCAGTGCAGCAGTATCTCCTTTTGTCAGGAGCAGCTGGAATTATTGCTTATTTGGTGTCACACCAAGGCATTCATAATTAGAAGCAGAAGATGTGTGTGCCAAGATAAGCTGTAAAAGACACATTTTATGCCAAAAGCAGGTTGGGAATGTCTTTGTAAGTATGGCAAATGGTATCATTTATATCTTAATGAAGGCAGTTTTCTTGGATTTCATTTTTGCCATTTGCATAGAAGAATTTGATCTGCTGCAATAAAGATTCAAGTAGCATGCATCTATGATGGTGAAGTACCAAAATCCATTCTTTCAGTCTGCAACAAATTCATAATTCTGTGATAAAGAAAAAAAAACCTCCACAACTGCTCACATTTCTGAGTATTTAGATATGAATCTGAGGATTTAATTTGACAACGAAAGAGCATTATTTTACATGATTTTCAATTAATTTTAAATTAATTTCAGCATGAAGTGTGTTAGTTTCAACCTTGTTCAGAAAGTTAAAACAAAATCCCGTGATGTCCCAATGCACCTGATAGTTGGCAATACCAAAGGACAAGTGTTTCCACTAAGATGATAGACTGTGGATGGAAATGGCAGAGGTACGGGTACACGTTTCTTTTTGCCAGGTTTCCCACTGCAGTAGTAACTGCTGGTAGAGTAGCAATCAGCAAGGAGACTATAAGACCTTAAACCTATGCAGCTGTTTTCTTAACAGCTGACTTAGCCTTAACTGTACACACATAGTTCTATCAGATGGCGACACAGCCTCACCAAATGGGTGATAAGCTGTTATCCCTTGTCACATTCCCTTGCTTGGCCATGGTCTGAGTAGAGGTACCTATGACAAAAGGCTGCATCCAGCTCGGGTTCACCACCAGGACTGTGCTGTGTGGTTTCCCTGTGGGATACCTTCCTGTGCTCTTCTCTCCTGGGGACAGGCTGAATAAACAAATCCATCAGTCTCTGAACAAGCCTGTCAGGAGCCTCCCCACTGTCAGAAGGAATTATTGCTACTTTCTACTGAACAAGTCCTGCCAAACCTCTATGCAGGACTATCCCCATGCATCTGACAACACCAGCCATTCCTGTGAGCAACTCAGCTGGGAATAATTGTGTTACAAAAGTTTTCATTGTGACATATTGCAGACTACTGACTACCAACCTTTTTAGTCCAAGCCTCACTCCAATGGCCCTTTTTGCCACCAGTCATAGCCAGGAGCTTTTTGGCATAGTGGCTTGGTGGAGGGCTCTGCAGAACACTGGGTGAGCATCTCTGCATCATCTGCATGTGTGAGTGCAGACCAATGATAGCCCAGAGGTCCAAGTGTTGAGTTTCATTACTTAATACACAAACATCCCCCATGACCTCAAGGGCCTCTGTACAGTACTCAGATAAATCCTTCTGCCAAGATCAAGTTGCAGGGGCCAGAGACAATCGCACACTACATGATGCCATGATAAACTCTTTTCTCATACCTGTTCCTGGATAAATAAAACCTAACCTCCAAAGGAAAAAATATTTGAAAAATTCAAAATAAAATGAACAAAAAACCCCCCTCTATATATTTCAAATATATTATTAACTTCATTCTTTATCAGAAAGCCTTTTAACTAGAGTTTTCCAGAAAAAAAATGATCTGGGATTCCCAGATGACTTTATATTTTAACCCAACTGAGTGTATGACCATTATTCTTCTAAAAGCAGAAAAATAAATTAACAGTCACAACACAGAGGAAGAGAACACTGATACATTTTGACACTTATGACTTGTAGATCAGACACTTATGAAAACAGTACTGTCCTGTCAAGATTAAAAAAAAAAATGAACAGGATGAAAATCAGCTACAGAATTCTAATTAGGCCTATGCTTCTCTGTCCATCCCTGACATGCCACATGTTGAACCTCTGCTTCTTTCCTCTGCAACTGAAAGTCAGAGAGGGAAAGGTCTGACATTTGTTGCTGGGTTACACTGACCATTAAACAAATAAATGAGGTGGCAGGACATGTCTTTGTTGGGTCATCCTTTCACTGAGATGAAACCCATGCATTTTTAGGGATGAAAGGGAAAGCATGTACCAAAGCACAGGATTATGACTACATGATCAGAATTGTACAGGACAGAGTACCTCGAGACAAAAGCCTGAAAGGACTTGACTCAGAGCAGTGATGTGCAAATGCAGAGTTTCCGTGGGAGTCAACTATTTTGGTCCAAAAAGAAGCTACATGGAATTCAAAGTAGGGCAACGCTTTTAAGGTAAAAAGGACCATGTGCTCATAGTTTTTTCTCCCTTGAAGGGACAAATGTTTTACAATCTTACTCCACTTACTCATGCATAGCCACAGAATATGTAACATTTCAAAGACACTGGACTTTGTAAGAGGACTAAGTATTCACACTTTCACAAAGTTTCCTTGCTATTGCTGGAAATTGTTAGGCATACACAGCAAAGGGGTTTTGTCCTTATTGGTCAGCCTTGTTACTAATTGGCCTCATTATGGCACTACCATCACAGTGATCATCATTACAATGTGTTGCAGTGGAACATAAAACATTCAAGAAGTTCAATCATAATAACTAAGTACTGTAAGATATCTACAGAAGAAAGTCTTTACTTTTGAGGCTGGCCTGGCACTGAACACATTCCCCAGAGAAGCTGTGGATGCCCCATCCCTGGAAATGCTCAAGGCCAGTTTGGATGGGGCATTGAGCAAACCAGTCTAGTGGGCAGTGTCCCTGCCGATGGCAAGGAGGTGGAACAAGATGACCTTTAAGGTCCTTTCCAACCCAAGCCATTTGATGATTCTGTGATTCTTACAAAATAAGCAGGGTTTTGTACTACCCTGAGCTCTGGACTGTGATCATCAGTGCCATTTAGGTGTTAGCATGCTCCCAGCCCAGTTCTCACCCATCCAGACTCCTACTCTCCCATTGTGGGGTGGAACCGTATTGGCATTTTCTTACCAAGCCATTTGGGCTCAGTCATCATGTTCAAAGATGGAAAGAGAATTTAGCCATGTGAAAATGAGCTATGCTACAGTACTTGCCCCCAGCTTTGTCTGGCTTTAGAGACACTGCCCCTACACAAGATTCACAGTACTGTGCAGCAGAGGCCCATCTTAAGGCCAAATTGCTGAACTAATTGCCATCTGGAAAGCCCTTTACATTTGTTGGTGTTGAATCCAATGACAGTCAGAGAGGGAAGCTGGCCTCAGATGCATCTTAGGCTTTGCAGGACACTTACAGGTGTGCTTATCTACCAGATGAAGGGCTTTGATCTCACTCGGAGCTCACTGAGTCTCCTCAGTGAGACTGAAGCAATTTTAATCATTGACATGTGGCCAAGAGGGGCTATTTTTAAAAAACATTCTCTGAAATAGAATAGGTATATATTTAGATGTGATAAAACTAGAACATTTTTCCAATAGAAGTCATTTGACACTGCTCAGAAAATCTGTAAAACTTTCACTGGAAGAGTTCAGATTATCAAAGTTTAGTCACCAAACACTTTTTTTTTTTCCAGGAGGAAGAGAAATAAAAAAAGCTGCTGCATTTTGGAATCATTAATGATCTCATGTGAATTTTTTCTTCAATGTTTACTCTCACAAGGACAATTTCAGCTCCAGCAGTCTATGCCCAAGTGCAATGGATGTGAATATATAGTGGTTTTAAAAACAATAATAAGACAGTATTTCACTATCTTGTTTTGATTCCTCTTGAGGAAATTATATTTTCATGATGTTACAACTGGATCAAGGACCTGCAAGACACTTTGAATTGTTTCAATATCATGAAGTAGATAAAATGCTGTGAAGTGGGCAAGTGAAAAGTTGCATGAGATATTAAATTAAGGCCAGGAGAAAATGGAAGATGCTGAGTACTCGGGAAAGGAAATGGAAAAAAAGAACATCAAGACCAAACTTTCTCAGAGATCTCATTCTTTGCAGTATCAGTGACCTGTGCAGATCACAACTAGGTCAGAGTCCCTACAAAACTACAGGACAAAAGATAAGAAAATCACAGCGTTCTCACAGGTTGCTGAGCTAAAGGCAAGACTCAGGAAAGAAGAACATATCCCTACAAAGGCTAAAGGCCAAAATAATAAAGCAGAGGGACAGCTTCAGGTCTCTCTGCCAAGAATCTAAAAGAGCAAATTCCAAGTCCCAGAAATATTAGACAGCAATCCCTAAACAGAAATACCAGTTCAGACCATATAAGGACATCAGGTATGTGCACACAGATGGAGAGGCCAAGACTGTGAAGCTCAGAATCAAATTTCCAGAATTCAGTGTTTAGGGTATCAGTGCTCAGGTATAATAGGAAAGAGACATGGTCATGAATCAAAGAGCATGGATTTAATTTCCGGCAGCTAACTGGAGGAACTCAGGGCCTCAGCGCTACAGTCTCTGGACCTGAAAAAAAAAACTTTTTGAACTTTCATATGTCAGAGAAGTCTGCACAAGATCAATTTGTAGGATGGAGATATAAACTATATTGTCTACAACAGAGACAATTAGCAGGGATCTGTACAAAGGAGATTCCATGTAGTACTGTGGCCTTGCCTCTCTACCAGCCCATGCATCAGGTGCCACAACAGGCAGGTCACAGTGGTCATGCACATCTTCCCTCCATCATCAGCCTCCACAAAGCAGGAGAAGGAATAGGGTGTTTCTAGTGGATGGCTAAGGCAAAGGACAGTCAGGTGAGAAAAATAAGATGCAGTGCCATAGCAGGAGCAGGCAGGAGCCTTTGAGCAATTGCGAGATTTGACAGGTCTGTGATTTCCCTAATCTAAAATAAAAAGAACATGTTATCCTTTTAGGAGGAATAAAGCTTGGGGCCGTTAATCATAGTGACAATCATCCTAATAACATCCTAAAAATAATCCTAATAACAACCCACAATGTCTGAAAGGTCAAAGAAGGATTGCTGCTAGGTTTAGCTAAGGAAATTCACTTGTGGTTTTAATTAATCATATCCAACTGGCCTAAAAACTGTTATTTAGGCTCTTTTGAGCATGTCTCACAACACATTCACTGAGCCTCCCTGTCCTAAACTGTAGGGAAGGAATTTATGATTGTCACTGGTGAGCCAGAAGTACAAACATCAACATAATGACTCTGCCTGAGCTGCCTAAACTTGGCTGTACCCCTCATGTGTGTGCAGCTAGGGACATTGTGGGGGCTAGTTCTCAGTTTCTCAGACCACTTGCCAGGCAGGAGATAGTCTCAATGAAGCATACCAAGAGGAGAAACCAGGACAAGAGGCTTCCTTGATGGAAAATATCTGATCAGATTTCTCCAGTATCAAAAGCATACAAACAGATCTTTCCGTATTCATCTTGTCAATAATTTACAATTAAATTAGCATATACTTAAAATCTCCTACACACAGATGGACTGGAAAACTTCCATGAAGCATTTGACAATCAAGAGGACAAGTGGAGTGGATGTTAGATTCAAGAAGCCAGGGATCAAAAGCAGGAAGCTGCAGCCAGTACACACAGAAGGGTCTAATAAGAGACTCACACTAACAGTGACAGAAGCTTCATCTCACAGCAGAGAGCAGCATGAAGCCACCATTGGACGGCACTTGCTTTCTGATGTTCAGCTAAGAACAGAGATGGCTAACAGGACTGAAATGGGCTCTGTCACAGTTAAGGGACCAACTTTATTCTCCCACCGGTGCTATAAATATTCCCTTGATTTAACTGTTTTCCAGGAGTAAGTGCACAGACATGTCGAGAGATACTGCTTTTTTTTTTTAGCAGGATTTCAGAATTGCAGTCTCAGTGACCCGCTTTTAGGAGGGCATGTAAGTGCCAATCCAGATTGGAAAATCATGTTTCTAAATTGCCTCCTTTGAAGCCCCCCACACTCAAAAGTAGCACATCTTGACAAGCAGAAGAGAATTATGGTATTTACCAATGTGTAAAAACTTGCAGTTGCTAGAAATATGTATACCAACATTTTTGCTTTATAGTGTATGGATAGAAAGTGAAAAACAGGAGGCAGTGCTCAGTTAGCCTTCTGCACTGTGAAATGCACTGTGGTCTGCTCTGTTTTCTTGTGCATAGCAGGGTAACAGCTCCCCAGGCAAAGCACAGGGATGTTCAGTGCTGCCTCTGACATTCTCACCTACCTTGTACATTTGAGCGTGCATTGTGCTGACCCTGCTACAACTACTCAAGATTACGGTAAAGGTCATGTAGATTTCTATAGTGACAAATTCAAAAATAAAACTGATGTAAGAACCATGTGAAGAAAAAGAAGTCAAATGTGAAACTTTCTGGCCTGCAACAAAATGGGTTCCAATATCCAAAGCACTGTGCATGAATTGGAGCTGTCTGAGAAAGTGCTGCCGGATATTTCAACTTCACTATATCATCAAAACTTGCATCCCATTAAAAAAACACCTGTCTCAATGCAATCCAACATGTCTTCAAGCATTGTACTGTTACAATCTGGAATCCTACTAATTGAGCCTTGCAGGTGAAAAAAATAATCCCCTGCAGAAATCATTCACATTTTCTAAACTTTCTAAACTTTTCTCTAACTACTTTTCTTTGTGTAACTTGTACAGCTGGCACCAAACATATATTCCCGTGGTTTTCTTGGCACGAGGCTGCAATGGCAGAAGGCCATGTTGTTCAAGTGAAATAGATACTAAGTACCAGATGCACAGAAGGGCTAGGGTATATACATTTCACTTCTCTCTGTATTTACCACCCTACCCTGAAGCTTGGATACGTAGAACTGCTGGCTGTCTTCCTCCCCTCTTGGCATATAAACCCTGAATTCCCTCAAGGGACTCAAGTGTAAATGTGAGTGCTCCTTGAGCCTCTGGAATACTTCTGGCCATGCACATAGATACTTAACATCACTTGGAGTGCCAAGCCCTGCCAGGTTCCACCAGTTGTTGCTCCATCTGAGGGGTGATCCAGCTGGTGGACTATCAGCACGTCTAAAGGAGGAGTGTTATTCCTGCCCTTGGAAGCACAGCTAGCAGACAAACCACCGCTCCCCTTTTTGGACCACAATCTAGTGGTAAATTCAGCAAGTGAAAACATACATTTACAGCCATCTTCTGCCTGATGGGATTCTACTGGCCCCTCAAAAAACTTCTCTTACTTGCCTGTTTTTTGGGGCAGAAGCCCTTACAACCTCTCTGGCTGAGTTAGCTTCAATTTGCATGAAAAATTAAAAGCTTGTTGCATGAAGGAAAGTAACTTAACTCTGTCACCTAGTGTTCAGGATTCTCTCCATGGAGTTTGCAGTTCCAGGTCAACAGGAGTGATTACAAATTTTGCAATGAAATGTTACAATAAACACTCATCATTGGCAAAGGGATGATGGCCCAGAACTTCACATGGAGGAATCATTGCATACAAAGCATGCCCCTTAAATCTTTCATTATTTAAAAAAACAAAAAAACAAAAAAACAAAAAAACAAAAAAAAAAAAAAAAAAACAACAACAACAACCAACCAACCAACCAACCAACACCACCACCAACAATAAAAACTAATAAGGGAGTGCAAAAATACCAACCCTTATTCTCAGACAAGGGCAGTTTCAGTGAGAAAAATGGGTTAAATTCCACTCATCAGAGCAGAACAAAGTGCCCCAGTGTCTCTGTGTGCTGGTTATTGCCTCTGAGCTGTTTTGCTGCTGTTTCATTCTTCAAACATAAAGGACCAACATAAATCTAGGCTTAAGAAAAAATGCATCCTGCAAGCTGAAGGGTGGCTGAAACACAGCAAATCTCACACTCTTACAATGTACGAATTTGTATTCTAGCATTTGTACCCAGGGACACTGGGAGCCTCTGAGATTGGTTAGTTTGCCATCCAGCAACCATTTTACAGGTGCAAAGGACACCTGGAGAGTCACTGTGCTGTTCTGTTTAAACAATCATCTTCTGCTTGTTTTCTTCCACATAGAGAAATCTCTGAGTCATCAGCATCATTACTGCCTCCTTTTTGCTTACCTAGCCTCATTAAAAGGATTAGACAGATCAGCAAGGGACAGCAATTTAACCAGTACATACTTTACAAACAAAGCTACACCAATTTCTTCCACCTCCTCTGATATTTTTGCCACATGAAGAAACACTGTGGCGTGATTTTCCCTATGCAGGGAAAGGCAGTTCTGTTCTTGGAAAAGCAGGGGTTTTTATTTGATGTCTCAAATACAAAATGCCCACATATTTTAATTCTTCCCATCAGTCTAATATCTCTATCTATAGTAAGTTGAAGATGCTTATCATTCTATTGACCAGGCAATTACCCCATACATGCAGAGAACACTAAACACTCCTTAAATCTCATTACAGCCACAGGAAGATGAGTCAATGAAAATAACCATGGTATTGAAGTTGTTTTCAGTGACTGTTGCACAAAGACTATGAAAAAAGTCATCATGAGTGACATCAAGAGTGTACTGCCTCTTTTCAAAATAAGATAATAACAGTGGTTGGGATTACTGTCTTAAAGATCACAAAGTACATATATGCTTACACCAAAATACACTGTAAATACCCAAAATGCAGAGAAAGCCACTCTGCAAAGCTGTCATAGAGTACAGAGCAGTGTTAGGGTACACGAGTCAAGTCTTATTGCTGAAGGATACATTTGGCCAGGGAGCATTAAAGGTGAAGCCTGTTCTGCCTCAACAATAAAACTGATATAACAGTTATGGGCAACAACAGCCCTTCCCTTCAGCAGGGAATTCAGTCTAATTCTCTTTCTTACTCTGCTAGGGCAGCGTTTGGTGCTGACCAGGAAGGGGGAGTATCACCTACTGCCCTTACTAGCACTGTTTCATTTCAGAAGAAAATTATTTTCTTACCAGTTTGCTGTATGAGCAGGCACCCTGCCTCTCCTGCCAATCCACCTATAAGCAGCTTGTAAGTCTGATGTGATACCAGTGTTTTATAGTCGGGGATAGGAGCAGAGAATTCTTTATCTGTGGGTTTCTGACTAAGCTGATACTTGCCACTCACAAGTGAATGCTGAAGTCCTTATTCCTCTCGTCTCAATGGGATTTCTGCCAGTGAGGTATCAAGACATAAGGAGGTATAAGGATGCAGTTCTTGGGGTTTCTGCTGTTCTCAGCTGCATCTTAAAATTCTACAGCTATTGTTAAAGAAATCTAATGAATAAGATTTGGCACAAAGTAACAGGGCAAGCTTTAGATCTTCTGTTTATTGCATTTCATTTAGTGAACTTCTTTGCATGGGATTAAAGATTCAGCTTTCTACAGCAGCAGCAAATATTTTGATTTCTAATAAAAAAAATCATGTTGATTATTCAGGCCAATGGATCCACAGCAACCGTGACATTACTTGTGACAAGTGATGGGAACAGAGGATATTTTTCGCTAGAGGTAGTAAATTGGAAGACAGCTGAAAAATGGAACCAGTACTGGAAGAGATTAATGAGGAACTAAATGATTTACAAGTACCATGTCCTCATTTGACTGGGAATTAGATAAATTAACCAAAAAAAAAAAAAATCAATGCTTTAATGAAGCTGAAGAGCAACTCCACAAATATATTACAAATGGACTTGGAGACAAAGGAGGGGAAAAGAGAGGAGGGAAAAAGCAAGCAAAGAAAAAAATGACAGCCTACAAGTAAAATGTGCTTAGCAACCCAACAGAAATGGTAACAATTCAAGCAGAAACCCTTAGTGTTGTTTCCTGAGGGTGACAGGCAGTGAAGGAGAAGCTGGTATAAGATAGTTGATACATCTGTTAACAACAGGATACCTTATATGTGGAGAAATCTTAAAAGAGAACTGGTCATGCTACCAAAACTAGAAAAGAAATTTAATTTTAAACATAATAAATTGGTTGGATATAGTGTTGTAAATGCCAGAGGTAGAGGGAAATTTAGCCTATATTAATGAACACACTTTGGAGGATCTTCCAGGACGCATTCCTTCGGCAACAAAAAAATGCAAAAGCCATGTAACTTGTCCTACTTCCATAGCCACAAGATGAAAAGTATTGATTCTACACCAAAAATAAGTTATCTATGAAAAGGAATACTTCTTGGGAACCTGAAAAACATTACCCCAATAGCAGGATTGTTGCAAAGGAAACAGCAATGCTGTTTCTCAATAGTTATCATCACCAGTTCCATTTCTTGGCCACTGAATTCAATCTTATCCTTGACAAACCAGAGAAGGGGCTACAACTCAACAGAGAATGATCAGTTATTTACATATTAATGGTCATTCCTCCAGCCTGTTTTAGTAACACAATTTTCACTGACTCTTGAGCTGAGAACTGTTCATACTTAGTCAGCTTTAGCATTTTAACAGGCCTACTTTTTGGTTTGTTTCCAGCATTCAGGTCCCTG
Source organism: Hylia prasina (assembly GCA_013397195.1). Taxonomy (NCBI): domain Eukaryota; kingdom Metazoa; phylum Chordata; class Aves; order Passeriformes; family Sylviidae; genus Hylia; species Hylia prasina. The sequence continues at coordinate 134,114 of VYXD01015197.1, read as the reverse complement.
GAAACTGGGAAAGGATTCACAGAAAATTTTTACAGGCCAGGTTACCTCTGCAATTCATAATGAGGATTCAGCTATATCTTGTTGATAAAGCATCTCTAAGATTTTACATCAGTTTTATATTTGGTGGGAGTTTGCAACAGCAACAGCCACGTTTGCATAATATAGTCTATACTGCTTGAACCTCCTTAAAGCTTCCTGCTCTAACACTTAACAGAGCTCATAATAATTAATATGTACATTACTAAAAGCATATCCTTTTGAAGTTTTTCCCAGTTATGAGTAAAACTGAAAGAAATTCCAATTTTTCTGGTTCAGACACCAAATCAAGAAATGGAAAAATATTTTAACACTAACCTATGTGTTTTCCATTTGAATATTATCTTTAGCATAGACCATATCCAAATATATGCTTGACCAGAGAGGGACAGTGAAAATCACTCTGGATGGCTTCAGGCCTTTTGTAAAGCTAACTATCTGGCCTGTCTCCTCTGCTGCAATAAATGCTTCTGTATTATGCACATGAAAAATATTATGTTGGGAAGAGTCAATACACACCATCCTAGAGAAGGATAACAACTGCTGTTCCAAGATGTGAGAACCACTGTTGTAATTTGGGTTGAGCCTAGATTTAACACTTCCTCATACAAAGTCCAAGCAAGAACCATTGTATTTTGGGCTATTAATGGAGAATGGGATGATACTTTCCCTTTCTTTATTGTTGTAAATTCCCTTCTGAATAAAATCTCTGATTAATGGTTGGGCTTGATGATCTTGGAGTTTTTTTCAAATCTTATTGATTCTCTGATTCTGTGATTCTAATCCTGAAAATACTCATGTTTGGAAAATATTAAAACTGTTCTCGTCAACATTTCCATCTTGTTGATGTTCTTGTTGTTGATGCTGTTGTAGCTAACAAAATTTGCTGAATTAATCTCAAATTCAAATAGTGTTCTGACCAATCAAATACGACCTATTTATTATTGAAGGAAGGAAGGCAAGAAGCAGGCAGGATGCAATTCTGCTTTGAGTAAAGATATTTTATAGGTTGTGTATGTGTAAAAAAAGGCTAAGGACGGGGACCATGAGATGAGCTGTCCTTTTAGTGTGACATATAGCAAATTTTAACAACGTCCTTAGAACTACCGGAGAATGAAATTCATCTCTGTGTAGAAAATTGCACTTAAGCCTTCAAAACAAGGCTATAAGTGAGAGATAATGATCATATATACCTTTTCCTGGCTCATGAATGGAGCAGAGTTTCCTCCCAAGGGTTTAGGATAAATATGAATGCTCTTCTGAAAAACTACAGAAATGCCACAGGTAAGCAAAATGTTTTGAATTCCTGCACTCTTGCAGAAGTGCCCTTAGTATACATGATACTTTCTAGTAAGACTTCTAATAAGAGTGTTTATGCTGTGCCACCTCTGCTTGGTAGGCACAGCCATAAAAGCCATGTGCATTTTTCAGTATTTACTCCTAAGGATTTTTCTTTTTATTCTATTTCACTGCTTAGGTGGAACAGAACAGAAACACACTCACCAAAAGTATCATGTTACTGGTGCTATTTCAAAAAAAGGGCAGTTAAAGAGAGATTCCTCATTTGGTTAAAAAGTTACGCTAATTTTGCTGGACATATAATCAATGCTTTCAGTGGGGCATTCTCAAAAGATTCATAGATCCTCTAAAAGTGAGATCCAGTTTTTGATCCAATCAGCATGCAAGCACATTTTTTTCAAGGATTTGAATATCAAAATAATGTTGTCATGGAACAGCCCAAAAGAATATTTTTCCAATGACATCAAACACCCATTAAAATCCAGTTTTGCAAGGCAATGAGTAATGTGATGAGAGGCTAAGCTGTCTCTGTGCTTTGCATAAAGGTTCTCAGACTGCAGCAGCAGGATCAAATTGAAGGAAAAACAATACAAAGGTGATAAGAAGAAAAGAAGAAATACATTACCCTTCTGTTCTGCCTTAAAGATATTTGCTATCAATGTTGATAATGTTGCAATGAAATTAAATCTATTCTACGCTGTTGTATTCTCAAAATAAACATGTTTCTCAAAACAAACACATATTTATTTATTCTCTTCATATAAACAGTCATGCCTATCTGGAAAAATCGGAGTTGTAAAAGGAGTAACTTCTAAAGCACAGGGAACTTGTTATGTTCTTCCCATAACAACTTTCTCTCTCTCTGAAAGTACACAATAATCTGAACTGCTGGTCTCAGCAGGCAGGCAGTGAAAGATCACTAAAGTCACTGCTCATCTGGTAAGGAAATCACTGTGAGAATGGACAGCAGCGCTTCCTCACCCCCCTCTGGAGAAGCAGCTCCGCCTGCCAGGACACACGGGCGGTGAGCAAACGCCTCCAACACAAGCCACCACCAGGTGGGCAATTCCTGCATGTAAGGCATCTGTGGGAATGCTGGGGAGATGGAATGCCAGCAAGAAAACATGTGAAGAGGCAGGAAGAGGAAGAGGAGAATGGACAAGATCATCTGCCAGGTCAGAGGCGCAAGGGAACAGATGTTTGTAGCTTCACTTGGAATACCTTTGTGATCCTTCCCACCAAAACCAGCGGGACCAAAATGTTTCCTGGTGTTTTTAAAGATAAATTTGAATAAATTGGAAGCTGTGAGAAAAACCTCAACATGAAATCGCTCTGCTAAACCAGTGAGCTGCACAAGAAGGAAAATCATGTTCTGAATGAGTGAAAAGCTCCAGCTGACCTGCCTGCCATCAATACACTAAATGAGCCATCCTTACTCTTCACTGGCCCTGGGACAAATGACAGACATGCTGGCATATTCAGAGTGCCAGTCATATATAACATGCACCTGTGACTCCTTATCCTGTGGAGGCCTCAGGACTAATCTCTGCACCACTGGGTGACACCGCTGAAACTTCATAAACCATTGCACTACAGGACAACAATTTTTTAAAACCAAAACAGAGATTAAGAGGAGGAGACCCTGAGGACAAATTATTTGAAGTATTTCAGCACCCCATTGTATTCATACTCTTATGAAGATCACACAAAATATTTGATGGAGCAATCAGGAGTGTCAAAGTGTAAAATATCCACTTCACTATTAAATTTTTAAGCTTTAGTTATAAAAATTGTCTAACTAACTTCAACTGGCACCTTTACCTTTATGGTAATGAGAACAAAAACAATGAAACTTGAGAGAATGAACTAGTCTTTCATTTCTTTGGGTAAAGGCAAAGGCATAAATCTTGTAATTAAGAGAGAGTTTGAACTGCCAGTGTTTGAGCCAGACAAACTAGATCTGTCTTGCATGTAAGCAGGGGCTTACAACCTTGGTATGATTGTTAGGACACACTCATTAATGTCTGTCTAGAGCTACAATATGAGTATTCCTTTACACATCTGTGCCTTTCATTCTCCATTCACTGGCTTTTAAACTAGCTTTTTTTGGCTTGCCACCTGCCTTCTCATCTATTCAGGAAACCAGCTCACTTTGTGGGCTCAATGCCAACTTCACGCCGAGGGCTGGCACAGGGTCTGTGGACTCTTTGAAGCAGGAAGGCAGCTCAGATCATACAGAGTCCTTGTACTATTTCTCCAAACACACACAACATCTATCCCTTGTAACTACACCTGAGGAAACACTAAGAAATGTTCCCTGTAGGGGGAGCTCAGAAATGTAGTAGCAGCTGATGGCAGGTGTGTCCGGAGGTCCTTCCTGCTGGAATCCTCTCTGACGGGAGACAGAACTGGGTGTTCTAGGAGGACAACAAGAACAGAGTTAACACATAGAGAAACCATCCAAAAGTGGATGGAAACCACTGGCATCATACAGCTTCCTGAACTATTCATGATGTATTTTTATTTTTTTAGTCCATGCATTTGTCCTATCACTTTTGAAACTTGCACAGACTTGTCAGGTACTGAATGACACTTTGCCCAGGCAGACCTAACTTTTACCTGTTGCTGCATAGGTCTTGAATGGCTGGTCTAGGCCATTTTCTACAGCTTCTCTATCAACTGGGAGAAGCAGGGTTTTCAGAGGGAAATTCCACTCATAAGATTAGTTATTGCAGATGCTGGGGATGAGTTCACTCATGGAAATATTCTTTCTTCCATTAACTTAGAAGGGAGGCTAATGAAAGCCTCACTTCTGACAGCTATACCTAGGTGACACAGTTGCATTGCCAAAAGCATGCTTCTGGAATGCAAAGATGCCTTTGCTCTAAATGGGTGATCCAAGGAACACAGAAAACAGAGTTAAAAGGGATCTTGAGAGGGTCCCTTTAACTACATAGAGATTCTCTCAACATTTCAACTGAGTGATGCCATTGCTCTTTAGGATGGAGTTACTGGAATGACCTACTCACAGTATGTGTTTTCTTAATAAAGTCCAGAGCTCTGACACAAAGAAGACTGAAATTAGTACAATATTTGACAACATACTTGACATTTCCAAGAGAATGCACTATATAACAATAACAAAAACAACAATAAAATGTTTCAGAAAAGCTGAATCTGATTATGCAGTGAACTGCTAAACAGGAACCTGAACAGAATCTTTAAAGGGGAGAGATAATTAGGCAAATGTTCAAGAGACAGAGCCTCATAAGAATGTCAAATGTCACAATTATCTATTTACTTGATAAAACAAGTGCTCTGTTGATTAAATTTTATTGCTCTCACTGCTTCCTGCTTTAAAGATTAAAACATCAGAATCAATTCTAAGTCACTATATTTTTTCAGAAGGCAAAGAGGATGCCTGTGTCAGCAGAGGTCCTCAGACAGATCCTGAGCCGCTCCTGAGGGCCTGTAACACCTGCTGCCAATCATAAAACCCAGAGTTTTGTGGTCTGTGCTGGTGGGAGGGATTGCAATTTTGGTTTCATCAGACCTTCTTTTGGGAAATCTAATCCACCCACCAACACCAACCATTCAGTGTAGCAGTCCTCACCAGCCATAAAAGCTGGCCACTGCAGGAAGCTGGGTGAAGGACATGGCACTTATATTCTGCTTTTCTGGAGAACCAGCTACCACCTGACTTTAGGCAAACATGAAAAATTCACAACCATTTGTGCTCCAGTCTGGTTCACCATCATACTTCCATCCCAGTGTAATTTTATGCATCAGCACAAACCTGGAGTGACACAGAAGTTATTTCAGCCCTGGGTATTTAAAGTTTCACAGAGATGAGCTGTTACAGTAGGTCTGTTTACATGAGAAGAGGGACGTTGTGATTTACAGCCCATGACAGAATTTGGAAAGGCCAGCTGCTTTCACTCTGTATTACACTATCACTGGCTCTAGCATGAACTGACCCACCAGTTTTGGAAATCCCTCTGTTTCTAGATGAGGCTATTTTCACATCTTGCTAGTCATGTGTAGCAACAACAGCTACTGCCTCTGCCACCAAATCCAGATGCATCAACTCCAGGCTTCTCTCCTGCTTATTCAGTGCTGTCACTGAGCTATGCCCTGCATGGAGTGGAGCGGTGCTGTCATACTACGTTGCCTCTGAGCTTCTTGGCTCAAGCTTTAAGTGGACTAGAAGCAACTTTAAGCTTATCAAGGGTCTTCTTGCTCCATCTCTACTGTGGAAAAGAGGAATGGGAACTGTGCAGCAGTAGCGTCTGAGCAGCAGCAGCTGCAATTGTAATACCTGTGGGGATTCCTGGAGAGATAAAGCAAGTATAAGGAAGGGGAGGGAGAAAGTAGGAGCTGCTTCAATCGCATCATCTTTTGATGCACACAGATGTACAGGAGCTGAGGCATGCTCAGCCTGACATGTTGGTATTACAAAGTATCTGCCAAAGGACAGTGAGTATCACTACCTCTTTTGTGCTACGTTTTGTCCATAGCAGCAAAATTATAAACTCACAAAGGCTTAGGCCAGTTTTCAGAAATAGAAACCCGAAGTTAGAGCCACATTTAGACACTGGCATCAAATGGTGAGTGGCGGCTGTTGCACGTTCAGAAGTTTTCACAGTTAACCCATCCATGTCTCAACATAAACTTAGCTGCTCAGGTCTGCTTCTATTCCTAAAATCCTTGTATGATGGACCCACTTTCACCACACCCCAAATCCCAGCCCTGCCTGCTCATTAGCTTCTGATTCAGTAACCTGCCAACTTCTTTAGATGAGCTACACACAATTCCATCAGAGCCTGCTATCACCTCTCACTGTGATTTCAACTGCTGAGCAGTTTAACATTCAGAGGACACAAACAATAAACATTTTGCTTCATTATTTTTAACAAATAAGTAAAATGGAGTCTAGAAGTCCTCCCAATCTCTTCCTCATTCTTTATTGTTTTTGATATACTAAGCCACAGTGTCCCAACCATGGCATATTTCTCTTACATTCCGCTTACTTCACCGTGAAATGACTCAATTCAGCCAAGAGGATTTGAAATACACACCAAAGGCAGTGTAAAACAGCACTCTCACCAAGTGTGGAAAAAGAAATATAGTTCATAAACAGAGTAGAAAGCATATTTAAAACAACTTCTAATGAACTCCAGAGGCAGCAGAGCTTGAACCAGACAACATACCCCTGACATCAGCATTGGCTTTCAAAAAAATCACATTGTCCACGGGTCATATATTTCACTGCATCTCTGAAGAAATGCTAAATCAATAAAACAGCTAAAGGTTGCCGATGAATCAGGCAGTGTTCTATAAAAAGCCAAGCATTATTGCTGCGGGGCAACTTAAGAGCTGAAGAAATATTTGCAAGGAAAAGGCCATCCCTCCCACTGGAGCCAATTCATATTCAGTCATTTGACACATTCCAGCGGACACCAGTGAGCAGCACCAGGAGCTGGAATGGTGCTGGCCTGCTTGCTCTGCTACAGGAGCTTTTCTTGATGATGTGGGGTTTCTTACACACTGTCAGTTTGATTTCTTGAATGTTCCCCCTCCCTGAGCCTGGATTTTAGCGCCGTTATGAAAACTCAAGCTTGCATTGGCAACACATTCACCAATTAATATCTGTGTTACCTCAGCACCCATATATCCAGATAGCACGTTCCATACTCAGCCTTCAAAGAGCCACAAAACTACCCATACCTGGTAACTGTGAAATCAGAGCTGGGAATTTTTAACAATTCACAGCAGATCTTTGGTTTAGTTGTTTCTGTATATACCACAGGATGCCATCTTCTTGCTGAGGGCAATGTACAGAGGAGAATAAAATAATAGGTGAAAGCAACTTCGATATTCTAATGCAAACCCAGAAACTTAGCTTATTGGTGTCATAGAATACTTCTGGGGATTTTTTTTCTTTCATATGCTGACATCCATTTTACTGAGTGGAGTCCTTAGAAAATTAGACTATCATACTCATCTGACTCAGTTTTCACAGAAGTAAAAATAAAGGTAGGTGTCTATTTCCTGAACTCCTGCAGAACACTTTGATCTTTTTAGGCTATCAATTTTAAAAGAGGAAAAAGCAGTCTAAAAGCCAATTCAATGTTGATGGGTAGGCTAAGAACTACTGGAATTAAGATTATTTTAATTTCATGCAAAAGCTGGGACTAGAACTTTTATCTCCCAATATAAACATTCAAAAAAGTGCTCTCTTTTCAGTCATGGGAACATGCAGTTTCTGCAGCAGTTTCAGAAGATAATAATCTATTCCAGAAGTATATAGTACATACATTATATCTTGGCAACACAGTTCTCTATTCTGTTTTCCTGTTGCTAAAAATACAGATTTTTCACAACCATACTTTCAACATGCATTTAATATTTACATAAAGGCCATTTTTGACAAACAGGGCTTTTGGATAAGTTTCAGTTTCTGTGTTCAGCTCCATTATCTACAGCATCATGGCCTTCTGAAGATATGTCCTCCCACTGTTACCACCAACACTGACACAAAAAAGGGGTCTTATTCTCCTCACAGTCACTCTCCTGTAAGCTTCACAGTTGGGAAAAGCCAATCTCACCTACATTCCATTACTCACCTCAAAGAATCTGAAAGTGCAGGGCAATGTCAGAGAGAATTTAGGCCTTATACATCACTTACTTATAAATGTTGCTTAAGTTTGGACCCACATCTATACCTCTCTTCCTCTACACACTTACATGATAGATTCACTTCTCATAGGAACTTAGCAATGGCAAAGACAACATTTTCAAGCAGATGACTTTGTGGGTGACCAAATGCTCACCAGCTAAACATACATCAAAATTGTTTTCCTTCTTTTTTAGGAAGGCAGCCCAGAAAGACTTATGGATTCCAAATTGTTTACCACCATGTGTATTTCAACATCGTGCTTGCTGGCAGATGGTGATTAAAAACTTGTTTTAAGCTACCCGTTCTGTGGAACACTTACCTATAATACATCAGGTTTTTTTTCCTCCTGTGGTAGACCCACTGGATCCTCACAATGTATGGATTAGAAATCTTGTCCATTTCTTCATACCTTTCTGATGTCAGACTCTGAGATACTGGGCAATGAGAAGCAATGTCAGAGAGTATATGGCTAATTAGTCTCCTTGTAAATTCATCAGGCATTTCCATTTAGCATTGCTATGATTTTTATCCCCTTGAAATTATCCTTTTGATTCCAATTGCATTCTACCATTTTCCTGAGCAGAACATTTATTTTGTAATAATTTTAAACATGTTTCTGCAAAGTAGTCATCCTTTTAGTCCTAATATTAAAAAAAAATAAATAAATCCTCTGCTGCACAGTATTTTTTGACATTATGCTGTATCCCTTTTGTACAACACTGATTTCTTTTTCATATTCAAACCTGACACAAGTGGCATAAGTGGGTGGGATGATGAGCAAAATTCAGTCCATGTATCTTCAAGCTCAAAAAGATTAAACCAAAAATTAATTAGACCTGAGTATGTAAAGCTCCACTGCAGGAATGACAAAGCAGAACATCTCAAATGCTGAATGTGCTTCTTACAAGTGAACATTTACAGATGCAGAGGGTACAGATACAAAAGATCTTTCTTTTTTTTTTTTCACAAATTCTGAATCCCAGAATGTCATTAACAACATCAATTCACTAAGTTTAACAAAGATGGGTGTTCTTGTAAAATTCTTGTCAAATGTAACATTTATACCCTTCATCCATACCAGTCTTTAGTATTAACACAATAACTACTCCCACAAAATAACTGCAGATTAGTTTGCATTGTTCAACATTTATCAGGCTCTAAAATGAGCACAGAGCATACCTGGAGTGAGATGTTTACCCCGCCAAATTTCTGTGGGTTTTATTGTAGCAGAAGGAGAAATCTATGGGGAGCACCTATATATGGTATTTTAGATGAGCAATATATATATGTGCAAGCTCCTAACATCAGGATGAATCTTGCCACTGATTTCCAAAGCTGTTAGGCAAACCCTGAAAAGTGCATTGAACATATTCCCATTTCTTCCTCACGAGTGCAAATAATGCTGGGCACAGCACGACTCCTCCTGCTCGGGTGTTAAATGGAGGCTGGAAAAAGCAGATGGCTTTTTGTTACTGGGATGCTGAGGGTACTACAGGGAAAAGACAGTTAAGGATCTAACTAAATCAACATTTCTGCAGTAAAAAAAATGAGCCAGTGGGAGAATGTGTGCAACTTTTATAGCATTATTTGTGTTTCTTTAGGCTTGGGATATGGTATTGTAGTGGTATCACCTCTCTGCCTGAGTTGTGTCAAATCTAAAGTGTACAGGTTCTGAAAGGAACAGACTGTTAAAAAAGATATATGAATGGTGAAATCTTTAAACAGTTGATGACTATGCCTACAAGACCTTTACAGATGATATATTATGGTATGTATCTCCATCTTTTTCTCCCCACACTATTCAAAATGTTAAAACTGTCTCTGATTATGATTTGTGTCTGAGCTAAGAATACAGAAGCTGATCAGCTGCAGCTGCTTTATCATACTTCTCAGTAGGTGTAAACTGAGATATTTCTACTGTATTTTTCAGGTTGAGGTTTGCCCTTTTCACCTGCAGAAGAACACTGGTTTTGCAGTTGGTGACTTGGAAACCTGCTCTGGTATCAGGATCAAGGAAAACAGTTCACAGTTGCTAACCACCAAGGACTGTCAAACTTCTGACTCCATTCCAGGAATGAACTGCCCAAGCTCACACACTGCACTACTGGACAGGCCACTGAAGGGTTTGGCTACCACTGGACTCTCCCATTAGGTCCTTCTGATATGAGCATAAATAATTAAGTGCTCCAGCACGTTCAGTCAAGCAAGGTCAGAAAGAAGAAGATTAATGCCACTTTAGATTCGATCTGGTGTCAGCAAGGTTAATTTTCAATAGAGGTTGTGTCAGTGGGGCTCAGGTCATTGAACTCTTCCAGCCACTCTTCTTGTCTGATTAATTTTGCTTTTTATTTGATAGCTTTCAGGTGTGGCGGAGTTTGCTAAAATCTTCTGGCCACTGTGGAGTAGAATAATGTCCTGTAATTTTGCCATTTCATTTTAAATCTCAGCTGAAAAACAGCTGTTCCCCAAGTCTATAATTTGTTGTGACTGACTACTTCCACTGTTATTTATCCAGGTAGCTATATTATTTAACTCTGTGAAACACACCGGAATACCGTCTACCTGGAGAACACTAGTAAGTGGAGAATGAAGTGGGACTCTTAAAGCAGATTTTACTGATGGCTTTGAAGAGCTTCTAAAAATTCTCACCTGGTGCTTCCCAGTACAGTCACTCTTTATACATATATTCCATAATATGACATGAAAGGAATTTTCAGCTTCAGTCCTTCTACTTTCTGACTCCAGCAGCTCCCAAAAATCTTTCAGATCAAAGAACCAATGGCAGTTTGTCATCTTTGTAATGATGCATTTTTAAAAGGTACAGCTGGTGCAAGAAGCTACATGCACCTTTTCTGCATCAGTGCATTCTTCCAATTAAGAAAGATGCCCTGTTTCTGCAGGCTCGACTGGTCAGATAATGGACTGCAGTGAGACATGTCCTGAGCTGAATGCTGCAACAGGGACAAAATTAATGCTGGGAGAAAAATGACATGAAAAGTAAAATTAAGTGGAATGATTGTAGTGCAACTATATAATTCACTTCTAAATTGTTAGAAAAATTACAAATGTGTTAATCTTTTAGCATTTAATGGGCCAAATTAATCCATGTTTTTATAGTCCATTAGAATCTAAGAGAAAAGTGGGAACCTTTAAGCAAGCTGCAGAACTTGGCTGAAAATTACGTCCTTACTACACGACACCACAGGATTTTTTATTCTTAGGGTATAAAAAAAGAATACATTTTATAATGACATTCTGTTGTTGCAAGGCTTTCTTATTTAGGGAATTCTAGCCAACCCATTCCTGCCTTGTGGAGACAGGAACTTTGTTTGGACCCTGCCTGCTGGGTAACATACAACTAATTCTGCCACTGTCTGCAGTGTTTTCCTTTCTATCCTTCAGATACTTGGTCAATTCAAATTACAAAACAAGCCCAGGACTGAGCTTATAACTGAGCTTATGAGCTTATAACTTGTATTTATTATTATATTATTATATTATGTATTTAATGTCTGAACTGGAGATGTGAAATCAGTTGCTACAATCTTCTTTCAGGAAAGAAGATATTTTTCTGCTCTAAGGAGCAAAAGAGTGACTTAGTGCATTTATTTACAGTAACAAGGCAAGTGACATGCTCATTGCAACTTGCTCTTTAGTTAGTTTTGAGCAGGGGAAAAAAAAAAGATAAATGTAAAAAACTGTCTTTTGGTTGCCTTGTACTTCAGCAATGTGGATTCATGATGAGTAAATTGACTGAGGAGGAGGTCTTGGGCAGAGAAGCAGGGTAACCAGCAGCCATAATATCTCACAAGTGTGCTACAGAAGGGCAGGCTGCCCAAAAATCCTGGTCAGCTTTCAAGTTGGATTTCAAATTGCTGTACATGCCCATGATACCAGAGCTTCTGATCAACCACAGGGATTAGTAGCTTCCCGATATGTAGCTAGACACAGATTTAAAGACCTTATAAGGAGCAAAGAGACTTACTTAAATATTCTTTGTGGGAAGGAAAAATGCAAATGAATGAGTCATGGCTTCAATTAACATCAAGTACGCTCTAATGGCCAGCTTCATTCTGTCTGATTCATGATGTAAAGCTACATGTACCCCTACAGAATGTATAACTAGGGGTTTACTAGTGCAGTCACTCAGCTTGCAGAGTTCCTCTGCTGGTTCAGGACATGAAAGTAGTCTAAGCCCATGGCTGCACTGACACACCAAGATTCAGGGTTTATAGTTACACAGGGCAGCACTGCATCCCCAAAAATCCTGTCCAAAAAGATGTGATTATGATGGATAACTGATAAAAGAAGTCTTACTTTGACAAAATAAGCCTCTTTGCAAGAGTCATACAGCAGTGAAATGCTATAAATAGAAAGAGAACTTAATCTACATAGAGAAAGGTTCTCATTTTAAAAAAAGAGCATAGAATTAATCAATACATCTCTGATCCTGTCATCCTCTTTTAGGAAGGTTTTGGCATTGAGAGGCAAGGACCGTACTCTGGCACTGTTGTTAGACTATTTCCTCTTAGCAATAAACCTATTATTTTGGATTAATGATTAATGAACTTCAAAATATTAAAATCCATACGATTTCCATTTAATAATTCCTGCATCAAGACCAATGATTGTGTGCAACTGAAATTGAACAAATCTTTCCAAAGAAAACATTGAATTCTGATTTTCTTCATTACAAATTTTCAAGAACCCAACACTATTCTACATAAATGATTTCCAATGATTAATTATCCTCCTTTTTAGAAAGGTGTACCTTATTTCTCTGAATCCCAGCATCCACCATCATGAATAAGTACTACAAAATTATCTTTTTTTTGGATTCTTCTAGGAGCAAAAATAAAGCTAGAGCAGGAAAAACAACTGATACTAGGTACTGGACAAAACAGATACCCACACAGCTTATAACTTGTATTTACACTAATGTCTGAACTGGACATGTGAAATCAGTTGCTGCAATATTTTTCTTTCAGGAAGGAAGATATTCTTCTGCTCTAAGGAGCAAAACATAGTGACTGAAAACCTCACGTTTGATTTTATTTTTAAGCAACCATTACTCACAAAATGGGACAAAGATGAACACAACACTTGAGTACTAAGGAAGGGCTAACAAGTAAAAATGTACAGATCCTCCACCAGGAGCAGCCCTGATTCAAGTGATGGGGAGAGATGTGAATGGATTTTTGAGTATGCTATTTTTGAGGAATGCTCTCATGAGCCAAAACACAACACTAAGAAACAATGTACATGTGTATATTATATCACATTGCAACAGTTTGCAGAGTTATTCAACCAAATTAACTGCCAATTTTAATTCTCAGCATTGACTGCAAAGATATACAATCTTCCACCAGCTGATGCCATAGCCCATCTTCTAGAACCAAACAGAAATGAAAATGCTTTCAGGTACTGCATTAACACTGAAAATTACCATCCTACCTTCACCAGACTTAAAACACTTGAGCATTATTTTTCTTTCTGGTTTTTAAATCTGAAAAACCAAAAAAGTTCCTTAGAAGTAAAAGTTATTCATGGAGAAAGATCAAATGTGAGAAGAAGAATGCTCAATAGTGAGCCAAAACTTCCCTGTTTATCCTTAACTGATGCTACAGTAAGAGGGAACATTGAATGTGTTGGAAAACTGCAAGGTTCACTTCCCTTTTGCTGAACCTCTTCTCACTCAATGGCCAGCTAAAGGGATACTGTCATTCCTTCATTAACACTGCTGACAATCAGGCTCTGCCTTGGATCAGGGAGGCACAGGATTGTGCTAAGGGAAAGAAAAGCCATTTGGTCAGGTTTCCAAATCAGGAAAATTATAAAAATCACTTAGTATATCCCAGGCAGACAAAGTATTAATAAACTCCAGCACTTACATTTATTCATCCAGTTTCCTCACGGACTTCAAGTATTCATGTGATAGAAAATCAGCAAGTAGTCACAATGAAATTTACTTTTAAACCAAATATCACTCCTTCTCATCTCCTTCCTATTTATCAGCATTTTTTAACCTGCTCAGATACTCAGAATTCAAAGCAATCTGTTTTAAAAACAAGATTAATTCCTTTATTTCACATCAGAAGACGACGAGTTGTCAAGCATAATCAAAACAGTCTTCATTTTCCAGGAGCAATAAAGCCAGTCTACCTAGGTTTGCATTGTTTTACTTGTGTGAGATCCAGAGGGGCTGTGTTCCACCTTTGCCATGGAAATTCCAACACATCCTAAATTTTATCAACAGGTGAGGCAGCAAGACATTGTTTGTGGCTAAATTCTGCTAAGATCTCTGCTGCTAGGCAACCTGCCTTAAACACAGTGTGAATAAGGTCAGTCAAGTTTCTAGCTCAGCAGGATGTATTTTCTGTGAGTAAAATTTGGTGGCAGACTTGATGTCACTCTTGAATCCAAGTTATCCCTTACGGTGCATCTCTCCCTGTCTTGTATCTAGCCAGGTCTTTATCAGCTTTGAAATACTGCAAGGAAGAGGCACCTCCTCACCCAGACTGGTGCTCTAGCATGGACATCATGAGGGAGGCTGGTTACTGCAATGCACTTCAGCCTGGAAACCTGCTGAACATTCTGCCATGCTGAAAACACACGTTGCAGACCCTGGACAGATGCTGGGATGGGGACTTAGTAAAATATGCTAGGTGCAAATAGAATGACTGCAAGTGCTATGAGATTACACCTCTCACACCAGGTCACATCTGAGGACAGGCTGGAGCCACTCCAAGCCAACGAAAAGCCTCTCTGATTTTTCTCCAACTCCCCAGAACCACAGAGTCTGCAGGAACCCATAACTGAGTGCAAGGAATATGTGCACTGCCACTGCCACAGCAGAGACATGGAGGCAACAGAGAAATTAAGGTTTTAGTGATAGAGGCTCAAGGGCCAAATGACTTCATGTTATGGGCCCAGATTCACCACAGCTAACTTCAGGTCCTCCACTGAGGCATCCAATCCCTAGGCTTCCTCTGTAGCTGCCCTTCAGTGAGCAACTCAGGTGGTGTCTGCAAGTAAGTTTGTGGTTTTAGCCCAGATGCTTCAGCTGAGTGTCTCTGAAGAAATGGGGTGAACAAGGACAACTGATCCCTTCCTTGATAACTGACCAACAGCAACAGCAGGGGTTGCACTATAGCTCACTACAGCCTCATCCAGTGGTGACATGATGTCCCCTAACTCCAACTAGCTGTAGATCTGAATTGCTGGAATAGCTAATGACCATGTCCTGCACTGTATTAGAAAAAAACTCAAACAACAATTTCCAGTTTATATGTCGTATTTTCCAAAACACAGTTGTCCTGAAGATATGGATGATTAAGAAAAACCTGACAAAATCAACCAAATTTTTCTTTGTTTTGACACTGGATCTAGACAAATATTAAGTAATGAATACACAGCATATGAATATATATATATGGTTGAATACTAATCCTTGCTACTGTGTGGTGAAATTGATCAAGGAGGGTTTTGATCTAACCTGAAAATAGTGCAAGCAGTGAACTCTGTCTATGCCTTTAAATAGCCTGAATGCATAATAGAGTGATTTTTTTAAAAAAATTATTTCTTACATGGAATACAGGTGAGTTGAATACACTAGTAATGCATATGGGGCGGGGGGTTTGCCTCATGGCATATTATGCTATGAATAATATGTATGAAGTTTTATTCAGATTTTTTGCCACTTTAAATAGAATTGTCATATTCATGTTTAAAATAAGTTTGGCCATTAAATCTTCAAATAAAAGCAAAACATTAGCCATCCTCACTATAAAGCTGCACCTGGTAGACTTTCATATAAGAAGTGCTTCCTGAAAGACAATGGACCAAATGGAGATGGCAATGAAAGTATTTTGCAAAACAAGATCAGAAAGTTACGTGCATAAAATCCCCCTGTTTCAATGGCAAAAACAGTCACTGTTACAGTGGGGGTACCTGAAATCTTTATGAAGTCAAAAAAATCACTTTGAGCCAGTGACAATGTGCTATCTAAAGTATATCCTTCCAGGGCAGAGGGGATTTTTTACTACCAGATGGTTGTTGCGCTGGTTGTGGTATCCTAGATATGTGCTGACATCTAGTGGGCCTTTAGAGAATAAATACAGCCCAAATGGTTATTAATTAGCCATCAAGAATAATAATCTCAGATTCTAAAAAGTATTTTCTTCCTTTCCCCCCACAGTGCATGTAATAGTGTTCTAGATAACTGAATTTTAGTGATTATTGTGCTTTTCGATATTTGTTCAAGCTGATGTTTTCTAAAGCACTGTTCCCATTGACACCATGCTGAGTGCTTTGGAAAAATCCACCTGGAGGCATATCTTGACTGACAGTCACCATGTGTTTAAGCAGAGACTGTAAAATTGAAAAAGAAATAGATGGGAGTGCAGTTCTGCATGTCTGGAGCCACAGTAGGATCTGTATTAACACCTGATATGATCAGAGACTCCTTAAGCTATTCCTACTAAATTCAGATCAAAATTTGTCTTTAAGCAGTTGTTTACCTCTTATTGTAAGTAAAAGGCTACAAATAGCCTTTAAATGATAATTTAGTTTACTACTATCTTTAAAACACCTTACTATATTGTAGACACCAATGAATATTTATGAGACAACAGTCAAAACTCTACTTAGAAACCCACCTTCCATAGTATTTACTCCATCTTCATTTAGCACCTATTTCTGTTCATTTGCAAAACCACGCATGCAATGCACTCCTTACCCAGGATAACTAAACTGGGGAGAAACTACTAGAACCTTAACCTCTGATTTTGAAATAAGGTGAAAGAGGAAATACAACCAGAAAATCAATTGCCTTTAGGAAGAACTGATTTGGGAGACCAAAATCTCCTGCTTAGGTTTCAGTTGATTTTAGAGTCCTCACCAATGAGAAAGACTTTTATTACTTGAAAAATAAGACAACTGAAGGTTTTACAGTGATGTATGTGGTCAGAGAACCCCAGTCAAATTCAAACCCTAAAAAGAAGGTCTATACCACCTCCAAGGGGTCCCTGAGGCCATCTTTTAACCAGCTTTGATTTCCAGAACAGTCTTTTAGGCTAAAGGAATAGGCAGCTGTAGAAGACCCCAGGTCACAGAAAGGGAGAGGAATGATATGTTGAACTAGCACTGAAGAGATTTATTCTGAAGGAAGCAAATGGAAAGTAGCTGGCATATACGTGCTGTCACTGTTTCACACCATCACCGGGGTCCCTGACATGTATCCACCAGCGTCCCTAATAACCCACTGTGCTCAGCTCTCCATGAACAGGTCATTACTTACCACTTGCATGACATTCTTTTTGGGGGTATTACAATTCAAGTGGCTGCTCAGCTGGTACCCTATAAAGAGTCTTGCCACATAATGTTATTTTTCATTTTTTGCCTCGGTGCAAGACCTGCTCGTGATTTATCGGCTGTAGCAAAGCACAAAGCCATAATTTTCTTTTATTGAACTCACTCTGGGTAGCCATCACTCTGCAGAAATGCAGATGGTCATCTTATTCTTATTCGTAGCAATGGGATGAATGCCACAACTCTGCTGACAAAGACAGCAAAGCAGCCATTTATAATAGTAAGAGGAGCATTCAATTTAATATCTGTGTTAGCTGCACATAGTTAGGCTTTTTGGACACAGTTGTTATACTTCTCATATGCTAATACTTCAGGACTTTACAGCATTTAGGCAAATTTGCATAGTGTGTGTACTGGCATCCAGGTGCGATTTCTGTGCTTATGGCAAATGAAACTGAACTATACCCTACTACATATATAGTTGGCCTCCAATTGAACTCTAACCATAATCAGGCTTTATGATGTGTTTTTGAGATAGTGCAGTTTAGTAATTTGTCTACCTCTTCCCTTACTTCAGTTTTCAGGGGTATCCCTGCACAGTGCAGATGAAATTCTTGTTCTGGATCAGAACTGATCAGCTTGAGTGAATTAATGTATTTAACTATTTCATTGTCAATGGAATTAAGGAGATGACTTGCAGCTTCCCTTCCATTTCAGAAAATATGGATTATAGGGATTTCTGGTGCCAGCATTATACACAAAACACAGTTTCTCTGTTCTAGGGTGAGAAGAGTGCCAGTGAATTATTCACAGCAACTGGTGGAGTGCCCAGAGACTTGCCCTGTGATAACCGGTGAGTTTGTGGAGAACAAAAATATGGCGTTGAATATTAAACAGAAAGGGGCAGGTGTTTTCTAATAAGCACCCTGCTGGATCCTGCCAAAGGGCCCCCATACAGACCTTAACAGCTGAATCTGGAATGTGCTTCATTTCATCACAGAACTGGCTATTGCCACAGCAACGACTCTTGACTAATAATTCAAAGAAACAAAGCAGAGATGCAAGTCAAATCCAGAAATGAGGGTATTTAATCGTTTAGAATAAGAGGAGCTTTACCTAGCATTTTCAGTGAATGGATTCAGAGCAAAAATTCATCCAACATCTGCTAATGCCACATTTTAGTATTGCCTCTTCAATCAGAGTAAATTATATAGCTTAAGTGTTCATATCACCAATTAATCTCTTCTGAATCAGATCTGCATATTAGTTGCTTGAAATAGGCTTAATATAGCCATAATTGTACAAAACATGAATATAATTTTTCATAATAATTAGGTAGTCACTTTGCCCTTTTTCTCAATTTGTCTAAGTGTTCATATTTACATTAGAAGTTAGCAGTTAATTTTATCTATACAACCTTTCTCAATTATTCCATTGGTCTGTCAATAGAACCTTCAGCTTAAGGCACCAAACCTGTGCAAAGTGCAAGTATTCAAGGTTTACTGTATCAATTTTCTTAGAGGCCCATTTGAGAGAAATGGAACTCTGCTCCAACAAGAACATGGCAAGGAAGCAAGTGAAATATTTCCCATTTTGGAAAAGGCTCAGCGCGAGGAACCGGGCACACTGACCATCCGATCCTTTCCTCCCAAGCTGAGAGCAGGCCAGGAGCTCACTGTGAGAGGGCCACTGAGCCTTGCAGAGCAACTGCCTTGTGCCAAAACTACCCAAGCATTACAGTGCTCTTCCATAGCACAGTCTGAGTGCCTCATTTGCTACAAAGACCCCAAAAGTGACTGGGAGATAATTACTCTGACCTCTGCTTGTTGGACGTTGAACGAGAGTTGATAGCAGCATCATGAACTGTCCTCATGTTTCATTTCTTGATGTGCTGTAAACCTTTGACTTGCTGCCAAAATTTAAGGTTGCATTATGAGATAATCCCAGCTAAGAAGTTCAGTCTCTATGCATCTTCCTGCCCTTCTGCATGAGACAGGAGCATGATGTAGTTAGCTCAGAAAAGAAACACAAAAGCTTGAGGGCTGTGAATAATGATCTTGAATAAGTTCGTGCATTTGCAAAACAGAGATAATACTATTTACCCTCATATTCAATTTATAAAATACTTCTCCCCTGCTGGAGTCTCTAAATCCCTTATTAGACCACCAAGAACTCTCTTATGTATTTCCTGCTGGTTTTAATCACCTACTCCCAAATTCAAGGTTATTTTCCTAAAAAAAAACGCAAAACCAAACAAACAGAAATTGTGCATTTCAGAAACAAACACTTGCAGCAGCACTCAGGAAGAGCATAAGACTTTGCTTGCAATAATAACTTAAAAGATACTGTAAATGCTTTATTAATCCTTGGTGTTGACAGCGTGGAATGCCAAATTATCTGTGTTGCACTGAGCCATGAAACTATCCCATGAGATACTCAAGTCCACCTTGAGACAGCACTGAAGCCAAAGCTTTGATCCTCAAGGCTGACTTGAGTAAATCATTATTTTTAAACTCTAATCCCTCATGCACCCGTAGCACATAATTTAAGAAATGCATTTGACTTAAAGTTCTTATTAGTTCAGAATTCAGTCCAACTTCTACTGCAAATAAAGTCAGAGCCCCCAGAGGCTCCAGAGAGAAGAATTACTCCTGCTCTACTGCAATCCTCCATTGAACTGATGAGACAGAAACAGTGTCATCAGGAACCATAATTTTACCTTCTTTAGGTGCTTTTTTCTCTTTCACTGTATTGCAGTGCAGCATTTTTTGGAGAGGAGGAGCACAAGAATTGGAAATTCAGAGGTCTTTAATTTCAGTTCTTGCTGCCACACAGGATCATGAGATGACTCTTAGAAAATAACTACAGATATCACACTTAGTAGCAGACAGCCCCTTACATCAGCTCAGATACACCAAGCTAAGGTTTGGGACCTTAACCACACTGCTAAATAAAGTTCAAGCTGTGTGGCATTGCCTCATCCCTCTACATAATGTTTGGTCAAGGGTTTCCCTTTGCTCCCCTGTGGTTGCCTCATAGCCTGATTGCATAAACACTATTTAATTGTGTATTATTCTCAGATCACAGCATTTTAAATAACGCTATGGCGGTGTCACAACTCATCAAAACAACATTTTATCAGTACAAAATGCAGGCTATAGGTTGCATTATCTGGAGTTTAACAGAAGCCTTGAAGGTGCAAAACATCTTAGGATATCATTAGGAAGAGGGGAAAACAAAACTGGTCCTGACAACGCAAAACAGTGCCAGACTGCAAAACAAGCATTAGCAGCTCCAAGGGTTCATTCCCCGTCCCTAGTCTCTCCTGCAGTAGAGACACAGCCATGGATCCCTAAACACTCCATCTGCCCTGGTCCACAATGTAGGCACTACCCTGTACAGGGCTGCCTCAGGCTGCCTCTCCCCATAGGCATACTTCTTGTGCAGCCAAATGCAAACTCAGTTTCTGCCTGTAATGCAACAATAACATTTACCCAACTACTCTCTATAAAGCTCGCCTTATCCACGCCAATATACCGTTCATTGTATTGAAAAAATATATCTTCTTTGTGAATACATACCTTCAATAAAGAGAGTAAACAGAGAGATGTTTTATATCGCTGTGATTGCAAACTGTACCTGTGATTTAGGCAGTCATTTACCAAGTGCTGTAAAACACACCCACTTCTGAAACTGCCCTATCTATTAACTGTCAGTTCAAAATCAAAGGCCAAAACGAGCTCCTGGTGGCAAAAATAATTAGTGCCTGAATATTGCTGCAGCCTTCTGCTCTCTCTGCAGTTCTGGGAAGGACTGGAAGATTGGAGAGGGAACATGAGGTGCTCAGCTGCAGGATAACCCCTCAAACAGAAGCTGCCTATGAAAAGTATCACCAGCAAAGCTGAGAGGAGCTGTATGTGCATGATCAGAAATCCTGCACACTTACTGCTCAGCTGACCTATGTGTCTGTTAATTTTCATGGTGGTGCTGTAACTCAGACATCATTCCAGTTGAAGGAAGCTTATTTTGTACGATATGCAGTGCCCTGAAATAAAGCCTGTCACTGCTGTCTCAAGCTTACATTGCTACCAGGAGTCAGCGAATCTCAGTGAACTTGACAATGTCTTTGGAAAACAAATTTCTTACTTCTCAGAAAAACATCACGCGCTGAGTGTGAAAGGGATGGATAATACAATCCCTTGCCTTGCCTGCTCTGCTCTTTTCAACTCTCTAAGTCCTCAAAAATCTCCTTTGCTGGAAAAAATGAGCTGAAATGTGGATGATCTGGTTCTGTTTACCAGAAGTATATATTGCACATTTGTGTCAGTGAACCTGATTTCTAGATAGCATTTTTAAAAATCACAATCAGCTAACTGTTTCAGATTTTTGCTCTTGCTTTCAGGGGATGAAAAAGAAAGATTTAGGCAGGGAAAAAATAATTTTAAAATAGTCAAACTTCACTACTTTAAAGCACCATTATTATTCAGTGAACTCTGTTTTCATTAAGTACTGCACACATGGAAGGACAACAAATCCACTTAGACCAAACAAAGGAAAGTATGCTTTCACCTGCCATCCAGAAAAAGAGATGAATACTTGTCCTCCAGGTTATGTCCAGCAGACATCATCTCCTTAAAAAAACCTTGGCTGGATAAGCTGCAGAAAATTAGAAAATTACAGTTCTTCTATTGCCACCACCACATGGTGGTGAAAAACCGACCCTCAATAGAAGGAAATAGCAGAGACCCTACCCTCACTAAGTTCTCAGTGAGCAGTTTGGTGTGCTTGCTTTTAGGTGCTTGAGATGTTATACCTCTTCCTGTTTACTTGAGACGGACCTCATTTCTAACATAACAGACACGTCAGTGTAATAAAATATTTTCCATAGACTGCCTCTCAGTTGCTCCTTCTGTCACTAACTTCTGCATAAAATGCAGAAATCAGTGCTAACAAAAAATTCTGACATCATTTCAATACATTGCAGACCCCCCTGCTTAGACACATGCAGCTTAGCAGCACCTTTCAGTCTGGCTTTGCAACAGCAGATTAAAAATATGACCTCTGAATCCCAAGTGGTTGGCTAACAGACTGAAGGCTAAGAGGGAGACAAACATCAGAGCTCTCCAGAAGTTTGACACGCTGAATTTCCATATTGGTGGTATTGAAAAGATAGAAATAGGAAGGTTAAGAAAATGTAGTGCAACTGTCATTTCACAGCTAAAATGAGCCATAAAATAATTGCTAATGAAGAAATTCACTTCCTATGAATACAGAATTAGCAACTGTAATTCTTATGAGAGAATCAATTAAGATCAGCATAATGGTAGTAATATATGTTTATATGACAAAAGAATTATCTTCAACAGTTCATTAATATTAAAAAGTGTCATTAATATTACTTTAGAAAACATTCTTGACATGTTTGTGGGTATACATTTTTTATGTTTTCTGTGTTGTTACAAGTCCTTAGCACTATAGAATTTGAGCACCTTACAACTTCCAAAGGAAGCCCATTGTTTTTTGCTTACTTATCTTCAAGGATGGGAGAGTATAAAGATCATGAAAAACAGTCAAAATGTTCTACATTTTGTCTACAGCTTTGCATATTCACTGTAAACACAGTCCTAGTCTTCCTAGTATAATAATGTCAATCAAAAGCTTTGTTATTTCACAAGAAAAAATCCACAACAAACAACTGTTGTAGCCAACTGAGAGAAATAAATGTGGCTCTAGATTCTACTTCCACCAATAAATTCTGCCACTGACACAGCGAGGAGCAAGGTGAACATGACGCAGAAATGATCATGCTGTTTACCAGTTAACAGGAGAAGCTTCATGCTCTGCATTCTATGCAGAAAGGGGATGCTGCAGCCTGCCATTCAAAACAGTCCTTGGAACTGCAAGAAGCTGTGGGATCTGGGGAAAGGATTTGGGAGGTTGTATAAGCCAGTTTATTATCAAAGGCAAAGAAAGAGTCTGTGCAATTATCACAACAGTCAGACAAACTATGGGTGCACAGCTATATGAGGCCCAATTGCAGCCACAACCTGAATGGAGAGAACTGAAGGCTGGTGAGACATTTCTTCTGCTGTTGTAAAAAGTCAGTGACTGTCCAAGAGGCCTGAAGGAACAGGACTGAATATCAACCAGAACAGGTAGATTCCACCTCAGGAAGACTAAGGTGGAAAGAAGTGGTAAAATTTCATAGTGAAAAGGCGTGAACATGGGCAGCAGGGAAAGAAATCTTATAAAATTTCTCTTATTTTCTTTATTGTCTCACCATCCCTACTTCCCTCACAGTTTTGCTTATTTGAAAAACCCTCTCTTTCCAGTCATTGTCCTTCACCATTCTCTTAAAAAATGCTTCAATATTTTAAAGTTCACAGAACCCAACCTGAGCTAAGATATTAAATATATGCATCTTGAAGATGAAAGGACAAGTGAGAAGCCAGAGACAGAATAATTTAAATAATGGGGAAAATTCTGGCCATGAAAATAAAAGGTGGGAGAGCTTATCCCACTCCTAAAAATTCATGCACTTTCCCAACATCCTCTTTAATTCAGATTGTCTCTTATGTCTGCTCTGTCCATATCATCACTCCCATGAACCCTCTCAAATCTTCTAGCTTCTGCATTCTTTGTAGGATGCTGCTTAGAAAACAGATGTGCTACATCATGTTAGTTGGGAGATCTGAAAGATAGCTGAACAGGGACATTTTTCACATCAACAATTCATCCACTGAAACTAAGAAAAGTACATGCAGAAATGCAAAAAAAAATTTAAACACTGACCTGTGAATTTTAAATCATTACAGGAAGGGAAGTGGGACTGTAGATTTTCTCCATTGACTTGGATACATAGATACATAAATCACACTGCTCTTTCAGAAGTACCCCATAAATAATATCAGACTCAGACTCACATGTGCATCAACATGTCTAATTCAGAGTCAATAAGTTATTAATAATGGCACATTCTGAGGTGTGTGAATTCTACAATAGGCAATATAAAGAAAAAGGGCAATATGCTTTTAAACAGTCCATGAGCTCTTTAACAACCTCCACTCTTGTTCTGTGTCCAAAAGGCTCACGAGAGCAGCTGCATACAAAAAGAACTAGCCTTCACCTGCTCTGTATGATTAATAAAGGCATTTATTGGTTATTACTATAATTATCCATACAGGCAAAAAACTGTTCTGTTTGTGCAAGTCCTTATCAGGGTAAGGAGACAGTTATATCATGCTAATATAGAAGAATATAGCTAGTATGATTACTAATAAATGCTAAGCTTACTTTAACTATATTATAAAATTACATTATTTATATAATTGTATAATAAGCATATATTATATTGCAAGTATGCATATAAATAGAATATCACCCAGTTCCAGACATCAGTGTTTGCTTTGAGCTTGGAAAGGATGCTCCTGAGGCTGCTTCAAACTACAATCTCGAGCTTTGGCCTCTTGCTCTTTGGAGTCCTCACAGACCCTTGAGTCTCGAGCAGACCACAGGATTCCGTCATCTGAGAAGATTTACCATTTATAGTTAAAAGGCACCTCAAGATAAACTGGACTTTCTGCTTAATTACAGTGCAGTATGGAATAATTCTGCACACCATGCAAGTACAGACAAGTATAGTGGAATATGTTGTCATCTTTTAACTACAAAAAAATAATAAAATGGAGGATGGTCAAGTCTCTAGTTCTTTCTTAGATGGATGGAAACAAGGTAAGGCATCTTTGGACACACAGGAGAAACACATCCTGTAGGGCATTCTGTAGGTATTCTGTAGCTTGCACTAGAAATGCATTGATATAACATGAGTAAATGTGAGAACTGTGGTCAGACTGCATTTAGATGAGTAGTCAGAGAAGACAAGCGAAGTTGGAGTTTTAATGGTGTTTGTGGCATCTTGGAACCCCATTCTGTGAATTGTGTATTTGAACTTGAACTTCCAAAGCTTTATTTGCACACTTCTTGTCTCAAAGCAAGGGATGACCTGTAACAAATAACATTCAGAAGACATTTATACACCCACTTGCAACATGCACAGATAAAACTGATATAAATATAGTACAGTTTTTAAGATTCTAATACACACATCTCAAAATTGAGTGCTGTAGAAAAGAGACATATGGGTAAGAGCATAATTTCTTTCAAATTACATAAATTCTTAGATTGGAATGAAAACATGGCATGCTGTCTGTTCTAGGTACTAAATTCATTCTATTTTTTATATACACAAATATTTCATAACTTTGCTAATTTAAAAGGTTTCTACCTTTTCACATTTCCCAGTTATTAAAGCAAATCAATTACTTATGGAGGGTTATACACTGCCAAGATTGTTCACACAGGACCTAGGACTGTGTTCTTTATCTTATTAAGCATCAACATTTTTTATGTGGGCCTGAGTGGCCTGAAAATAGGAATGACTGGGGCTAGATCTGAGTAAGAGAACCCCCTCATGAGCTGTGATGTCTCTGTGGTGCATCCTGGCAGTATGTCTGAGTCTGAAGTAGAGAGGGAGGTCACACATACTTTGTC
This sequence comes from Hylia prasina, assembly GCA_013397195.1. Classification (NCBI taxonomy): domain Eukaryota; kingdom Metazoa; phylum Chordata; class Aves; order Passeriformes; family Sylviidae; genus Hylia; species Hylia prasina. The sequence continues at coordinate 108,241 of VYXD01015197.1, read as the reverse complement.
CTCTCTTTTCCTATAGAGTGCATTAAATGAAAAGAAATTTTAAAGGATAGTGTAATGAAAACCATGATACAGGAAGGCAAAGCAACCTTAAACATGAAAATTATAAAATTTCAACTAGTTGTAGAATGGAACTGTGTCTGAGGAGCTTGCAAGGAGTGGTGAGCACAACTGGAGAGCAAAGCAAGAGAATTTAATTCAAGGAAATGCCAAGGAAAATCTTGGTGCAGTAGAGATTCTAGCTGTGAGCTGGTGCAGATGTTTGACCAGCAGAGTAAAACATGCTGCCCCAGCAGCTATTCCACACCTCATCCAAGGAAGAATTGGCTAGCCTCATGGAAATATCTCACAACCTCCACAAATCCAACATTCCACAAATCCAACATCACTATACTGCAGGTTTTGGACTGGAAGCATCAAAATACATGTGAAATTTTAAGAATGTGAACTAATGAGACCTATGCATACTTGTAGCCCTGGTTCGTGCCTGTGATGTTTTGGTTTCTCTGAAACTCTTTCCCAGAGACTGTTCTGTCAACAAGAGACATGTTTTCCTAACTGTAACCTATGTTTACATTCCTTTCCCTAGGAGGGACTTCTTCTTGACGTCCCTCTGACTTGACCAATGTCGTTGAAGAAGTTTGTCTTTTTTCCACCCATTGGGTTGTTCTTTGTAGAACAGCATAAAAGGGAAGAAATAACCGGAAATAAAGGACTCATTGTCAGCCTTCTGAGTCAGAGTCCATGTCGTCGTAATCTTGAACAGCGTCATATACTTCTCTTCTGGGTGAAATATCAGAAAGATATTTACAGTGTATCAAAAAATTCCCAAACCTTCTCATGAACATGCTGAAACTTTGGCATAGAGACACTAACATCAAAGAGTTATTCCAACTCCAGCTATATTCAACTTTCAGCTGCTTTTTTTACAGTTTTCACAAAACCCACTGTCTTATTAGCACTATTCTTTTATTAGTAATTTGACTGACACCTTATCAGTCACTACCAGCTATTAAAGTCACAGGCTCTGTTCCTACTGACTGGTAGGAGCCCCCCTTTAGCTGGCTTTAATATGAATGTCTCAGGTTATTCTGTGCAACAGCAAATACACAAAGCACGTCTTCATTAGACCCCAAACTGCTCACCAAAGATGCATTTGGAATCACAGAAAAAACTGCAGCTGCTTCAGAAACAGAAGATACACTGCCATGATAGGAATCACAATACCGACAATGCTGAAAGAAAAGGAAACAGAAGCGTAGGGTTAAATTAAAAGTTCAGTCCAAACACTGCTTAGCAGTGTGAATACAATTGTCTGTCAGACAAAGAGCATAATTTCCAGCACTGTCAGTCATTTACCACAGAAAACTACAAAGTTGCATTTTGAACTGGTCAGAGCCCAGGAGACTTCACATGAAATGAAAAGCAGAATGAAGAAATGCCAAGGAGGCAGTGAACTGTTTAAAGATCTTTCTGTTTAAAGAAAGAAAAAAAAAAAAAAAAAGGCAGATTGAGAGATATTTTAAGCTAAAAAAGAAGAAAAAATCAGAAAATAAATATAATTTTAAATAATTTCTTATGTGCAAACATTCCATGTGGCCTTGAGCACATAGTAATCTCATAAGTGCTGTCAAACAATGCTCACTAGTCAAAGCACTTTTGCAAATTTTATTGCAATTCCTTAAATTTTATAGAGGCAGTTAAAAAGGATGTGAAGCAAAGGCAGCATTCTCTTAGCCTTTTATGACAGACCTCACAAATTGCTTTATTCTAAGGAAATAGCTATACCTATTTCCTACTGTATACAATAATGGTGCTTAGGAAGTATTTACTTGAGTGAAATCAATTGTAACCTAGTATTCTTTTTATTTTATATCTGAATTGAACTCCAAAGATACTGCCAGCTTTAAATCCTCAACATTTCTTGGCCATGTAGAAAATTGGTAATGGGTAGGAGTATCATGCTGCTTTACTTCTAGAATTATTACAAAAGACTTAGTAAGATTGGGAAACAAAAATAAATTCTAAGGGGGAAAAAAGGCTATTTAATCCAGAAATATAATCAGAGATATAGCTTGGGGTTTAGAGGAATGATTTAACAGTTAGTTTTTCTTTCTATTTAGCTAGTCATTAGAAAGAAAAATGCTTCTGGAATATCTTCACAGAACATAAAAATCAAAGTACAGGTTCAAAAACCAGCAAAACAAAAGGAGGAAGTGTTTGCTATTCAGATCTGCATCTCTGTGAGGAAGAGGCACTCACTATTCCAGGATGTGTGTGTCAGTTGAATGTTAATCTGCCTTGTTAAGATACCTGGCCAGGTTTTCTTACATGTGACCCAAAAAATACGACTCTAATTCGCAGACACAGCACCACAGCACAGGCATTCAGTCAAGGATTTCTAGAAGGTCAGACAAAAAGATGCCAACTTCTGCAGAACCTCAGCAAGAAGGATATGCCTAACTCATCCAGGTGCCTTGGCAATCCAGACCAGGACAGAGGCAACCCTGAATGCTGATGTTACAGCTGTACATGGCAACAAAATATTCGAAAGGGCACATTTGAAAAAAATAAAGTCAGCTTTTTAAAGTTTTGCCTTTATTTCTGCTACAATAATAAATTCTACAAATAGCTATCTAATTTGCTATAAAAAATGCATCTGTCTTCATGAACATAATTTTTTTAGAAAATTGAGGGTTTTTTTATCCATATAGAACTTTTCATCTCAGAAACTTTTCATCTCTAGACAGAACATTTCATCTCAGTAAATTTCTCATTTCTAGCAGTGATGTTGATTCCAGAACACAGGAATGGAAAGAACAGCTGTACCATGCTGGATCTTTGCCACATCATCAACTCTGCCACTGGCCAGTACCACTCTGCCTAAAGCAGAGTGTAAGAAAAAAAAACATTTACCCGCAATACTGTCCCAGCTTCCTGCAGCTTATTGAGGCAGATGTAAGAATTTTCTTTAGGCAGCCTTGCTTAAATTTTCTTTCATGAATCTGTCAACTGCTCTATAAAACCTGAACATTTTTCAGCATCTTGTGTTGATAATTTTCTTGGCTGAATTAGCCATTGTATTCAGAAGTGCTTCTTTTTCCTGTGAACCTTCTAATTTCATTTCAGGTCGCTCTGGTTTGCACTGGGAAGGATAATGAACTCTACTCACGTTCTTTATGTCAAGCTTTAGGGACTTCTAGCTTGTTGTCCCTTAGCCAGCTTTTCTCCAGACTAAACAGTGTTAGCATACTTAACTTCATATTATGGAAATTTTTCAACACCCGTGATTATCTTTGTTATTCATCTCACTAACTTTTTAAGCTATTTTACATTTTATTTGAGATAGGGGAACCAGAATTGTTTAAAGCATTCAAGATCCAAGCATTATGCGGATTTATACAGTGATATAATAACATTTCCTTAAAATTGTGAAGACAGCTTGGTTTTATCATATAAAAATATAGAGATAAAGCATCAGAACTTAGAATTCAGTATCTGTAAATAGATTTTGACAATATTCTTAAATATCCTTACTGTCCTTAGGGCAACCTTATTTTCATATATATCGAAGAGAACCTACAAATCACTCCAATCCAATAACTGAGACTGACCTGCATTGCTTCCTGTTTTTTCATAAGGTAAGAATCCCAGTCCTTCTGCTAACATCCATATGGTAGTTGCTACTAATTCTGTCAAATTATTAAGTGATGAGATAAAACAATGACCAGCACATGAGAAGAACCCAGATAAAGTCAGGCAGAAGACAGTAGTAACTCAACTTGTTCTTCACCTGGCCAGTGCTGAGGTCAAACGTGGGACTGGCATGGAACAACTGCTTCTCCTGTTGAGAAAAATCAATCAAGCTGATCAAAGACTATAAGGTCCACCAGTAAATTTCCCTTGCAAAGCCCTGCACCCAACAGGCGGCAAAAAAATGTGTTTAAGTTCTGATTTTAGTTCTTTTAGGTATTTGCATAACAGAAACAAATGTTATAGGACTGTCCTAGGCCTGGGCTCTGTAGCAGCTCCTGGCAAACAGCAGAGCAGGTAATGCTCCATGCTGAGGTGCTCTGGCTGTCACATTGCCCATGATAACCTGATGGAAGTTGTTATATCTGCTCTATCAAGCCTGGCAGCAGCAGACTACATCTTCCACTTTGAATGTTGTAAAAGTGTTATTAGGTTGAATGGAATGTTTCATTTCATAAGCAAAAGATGTGTGAGGTAATACACTGAATCATAGTGCAGCTACTCATCCTTGCATCCCCTCCTCACAGCAAACTGCTGAATTGTGTGTGGACAGGTCTCTTCAGACTGAACTTTAACATCATCCTTCAGTTATCAAGCCCTTCACAAACCACAGAAGGAATAACCAAAGGCCTTAAGGCTTTGTGCTGGAGGGAGAAGACAAGAGAGCTGCACTAAAATACATATACAGATGGTGTTCACACATTTGTAACATATCCAAACTGAGGTTGTCAACTGGTCTGCAAGACGTAACACCAGACCATGATGCTCCAGGTTGCAAGGTCAGCCAACAAATACCCTGGGAAATGTTTCTCAACACCGGAGAAAATCAAAGGGAAAATTATCCAGCATTTCTCAGCATCTGTGAGCTGTTCAAAATTGTTTTATGGAGGGACATACATCATTTCTTCTTGTAAAGGATATCTATGGTACCAATTTCCTACCAACAAGATACAAACTGAGACAAGAAGCAAATATCTGGAACTAGATATATATTACTTGGCTGAGCAGACTAAATGCAATAAAACTGAACTGAATCCCAAGAGTATTTTAGTTATTGTGTAAAGCACCTTTAACCACTTCTCAGTCTTTCTTCCAATAATTTAATATAAGTTTCAAGATTTGTGGGTCTTAAAAGTAAAAAAAAGTTAAAATTAAACCTAGCACTCTGAGAATGTTTTCTAGAGAAAGAATTGTCAGGATACCTATCAGGATGTTCTTACTCAGATGTCTAACAAATAAGGATTTCTTTTTGGATGAAGCCCTGCACTGCAACCGAGGATGCTTACATTTAATCAGGAGCACTGCCATCAGCTTCTTGCATGACCTAGGGCCAGTCAGTAAATTACTCTTTTATTCAGTTCTTGTCAGTGAAGACAATAATACCTAATTTTTCCTACTTGTGTTATTTAGCCATTTGAGGCAGAAACCCTTTCCACCCTCCTGTATATAAAGCATCTATCGTAAAAGAACTCTGATAGTTTGTGCTGCTGTAATAGGAGTAATTGTACATATTATTTCCTCCAGGTATTCCCCTGTTATTTGGAAGTAAACTCCTGGATCTACAAGATCCCTATGTAGTCACCAGTAGAGGCAGGGTAAAACTGTGTACAAAGAAGCCCTGAGGTAATGTGAGTATTAACTAACATTCACAGTATATATGACTGAAGCATATCTTGGCAAGATATTCCAGTTCATTTAAGCAGAGAATTAGCCTTGATTAACTGTCAACTTTTGCTATCAAATACCACCTATTTAATTAAGTTATCCTGTAAATTACCCATAATAAGAACTGTTGTGGCTTAGATACAAGATGTAGCAGCTGTGAAGAAAGACTCTCTTAGACTGGTGATTTGCAGTATGAAGACTTGATGTGTGAAGATACCATAGTTACATGGTGGTTTTTATATTATTTTTATGCATTAAATACAGAAAGCAGGTCCTAAAATTTACCCACTGTTTAAATTATAGTTCTTGCCCTATAGTATTTTCTTTTTCCAAAGTGTAGTCAAGCAACACCTTCAGAGGGGTTTTATGGATCCTAAACAAAATTTAAGAAAATGTTATTCTGAATGGTAACTACTAAAAAATATACTCTTGACAGTCAACACAACACAGCAGTGAAAATTATTTAGGAAACTGACCTATCACTGTCTTCTCTATCCAGAAAATGAAATAAATGTGACCAAGTGTCTTAGACAAAAGACTGGGAAGTAAAGGAAAAAGGATTCTTAAAATATATCCGCATGATTCTGACTCAGCTGCCTTTAACTTTTCTTTCCCCCTCTGTGTAAGGCCAATCCCCTTCAAATCTCTCAAAAGTCAGGTGGTCAAGTAGTTTAAAATCCTGTCATCTATATTTAGAATGCTCAAAAAACTTCCTGTATAGACTTTCTGTTGTCATCAGCACAAACATGTGCTCTGAAATGTTTCTGCAATGTCAGTCAAAATTAAAAGAGGAAAAAGAAAGGCAAAGTAAAAAGGAAAAAAAACCATAAAACTTATTTTCTGACCTATGTAAAATATGGTATGACTTAATATTATCAAGAGTTTGCAAGAGTTACATGAGCATTTTTGCTTTGATTCATAAAGAAAAAGTATTTTTCTTTATGCAGCAAATGACTGAAATTAAAATAACACCTGACAGGATGTCAGGGATTTCATGTCTGTCACATATAGGATATATTATCAACAATAGACGTTTTGTATTTATATTTTAATGATGTGTAGTTCTGCTGATTCATTTCAGAATCCTAGAAAACTGCACTTGCAGAAAATCTTTATCCCTGGGAATTATCACTAGCTGATACTGAAACCTGTATCCCAAGAGTTTTGTTCCATTGCTTCAGTGGATTTTTAACCTCTGTTTGTGATTGACTATTTTGTCAGAATTTATGTAAGCTACAAATTGGATCTAAAAAGTGTGATATCACACCATATTTTCTGAAACTATTCCTAAAATAACCCTTCACTAGGATATTCTATGTGATGTGTGTTTATGATACTATTTTAGATTGTAAGTTGTGAAAAGATCTTCAGCGTTCAAGCATTGCTTCTATATCCTATAAAGGGCAATGTTTGGAATATGAACAAAATTATGGTCTGTCACTACAAAATGACATTGTGTTATCAAGTAATATCTGGCAAGATGAAACAGTTGGATGGGGATCTAAACACTTTTGATATTCATCCAAAGTGAAGAAAATCATATCTGTTCTGACTGGTTGAAAATTGTTTTGAGCAATTTATCAGACCATCAGTGTCAAAGTTAGTGTTGTGAAGTACAGATTGAGACAGTAATTTTGGTCTCAAAGACAAACTTTAATTCCAGCATTAAGAAAATATAATATTAACACACGTTGTTGTAATTTAGACAGCTGTCAAATTAGTTGTGCCATGAAATGAGCTTTGAGAGCTATTAACATGTGAAGATACATTGTTAATTACATCAGTGGTAGATGATGCACTGAGTATGCCTACCAATGAAAGCATCCTTAATGGAAAGCTGTAACATGTAAGTTAATGCTGTTTGTCTCATCTGAATGGCCCTCTCCCTGGAAATAGCTGACATGTAATATCAAAATTTGCCATCAGAAAAGTTGCTTCAGCTCTTACTTATCCAGCTCATCACAGGCCTTTTTTCGGACAAAGAACTCTGGTATTTTATAGATCTGACTTTATTCAAGAAAGTAGAGCAATAATCTATGGGCAAACCAGATTTTGGTACAAGTACCGATATCCAACAGAACAAAAGAACTGCCTGACTCCAAATGATTAATGCTAGGAACCCTAAAAGACACCAATTTTTACACTTGTCCCTAGATCTGTCATAGCTATATACAAACTGAAATAGGTTTAAATCAGAAGACTTAGTGTTAAATGCTTGGTAGAAAAAATGAACCACAGTTCATGTGATGATCACAATCATAGAATATTTCACATCTTCCATGTAGCTATGCTTTCTACAAGCTCCACTGGCAATTTATCAAGATTTTCCTTGGCACTGTTGAATTAAATTCTCTGCTTTGCTCTCCAGTTGTGCTCACCACTCCTTGCAAGCTCCTCAGACACAGTTCCATTCTACAACTAGTTGAAATTTTATAATTTTCATGTTTAAGGTTGCTTTGCCTTCCTGTATCATGGTTTTCATTACACTATCCTTTAAAATTTCTTTTCATTTAATGCACTTCTGTGCATTCAGAAAAGTCCTGTATTTCAGATTTTTTTTCATGTTTGTCCTTCTCTGTGAACCCACAATCTCTGGACCATTTGTCCTAATGGCTCTCTACATTTCCTCATGCCCAGAATGTTAAATCCCTTCTATCATGCCAAAGGACACCATTTGTTCTTCCTAATCCCATTGCAAATATCCTTTCTACTGCCACCATCTACCCATCTCATCTGCTGTTTTCCCTCTGCACCACTTAAAATAAGTCACATATAGAAGATAAGAAAACTAAAATAATGCCTCAGAATTAACAAGATGTGTTCGTTCATTCACCTGCATGATTTTTTACTTTTATATTCCACCCCACAAAGCTGGTTTTTATTACCTCTTTCTGTTCTGCCACACAAAGAGGCAACCAGAATTCCTCTGTCACCACTAGTAGCTCATTTTTCAAATACTAATTCACAGTGCAAACCCATTGAAGCAAGGATTGCTCTATTTAAATACATTTTAAAGGCCTTTCAGGCTTAATTCCTCTCTGTCATGCCCTGATTCTCTACCCTAACTTCACACAGCCCCTCTCTTTTACCTGTGAGAAGCCATAGCATTGTTTCTACCATTGTCTCCCTCTTCTTTTTCAGAAGCAATTAAAACATAATGTTTATTTATTCCATGAGTGAAGGCTAAGGAAGATGTGTGTCTAGAAGAAGGGTCAGGAGAAAGACTTTAAAACTGAAAGATGAAAAGTGTAGGAATCTCATTTTATAGCAGCAATATGGGTCTCAGTTATAACCCTGCAATAGTTTTTAATTGACAGGGTTATAAGGAGCTGGGGAACAAATCCCTCCAGTTTCAGAGAAATTGAAGTATCTAAAGGTGCTTGCTTATTTGTGTTATCCACCCAGTAGGATGGAGGCCAAGCACGACAACATCAAGCAGCTGCAGTATTAGAATTGTGTAAAACAAACTATTACAATGCTCCACTAAGTTATTTATGACCCAAAGATTAAAAATTATGTACAGTCACACACACATTCCTGCACACAGCTGGTCAGATTTGTGAGGTTAGATTGGTCTATTGGAATCGGTTGTACAATTCAAGGCTCTCTCTCTGGGATGAAATTCTGGCCAACATAAATGTGCAGATTTTCATCAGAGTTAGAGATTGGATTCAATTTGTATCACTAATGAACAATGAGATGAAGCAAAATTAAAAATCATCTCGCAGTGAATGAGGTGTTCTCATTCTTGTGTTTTTCCCTTCACATTTGCAGAGGAAACACCTCACAAATTAACAGCTATAGATAAAATGATAATAACATACACAGGAAAAACAAATAGAACAGGATCAGTATACAGAGAAATGTACTGCACTCAATGTCTCCTATTTATATTTTTAAGTTCGACTTCCTATATCCACCAGTGCATTCTTTATCTCATAAATGGAGTGAGAACAAGTTCTATGTCTGAATAAATTTCTTAGAAATTATTTTGAAGCATAAATTCCTATTTATGAAAATGAAGAAAAAGCGTACTTTTTCTTCAGATTAGCTTTTAATTTTGATTAAAATGAAACAGTACCAAATAAAGTTTATTCAACCTGGAAGAAAACTGAACTCTATCAAGCTTGATGAGCATATGAGATCTATAACCTTTACTTGTTCTAAACTCAATTTCTGATCTATAAAATACTGTACTCTTGAGTTCCTATTGATTGCTAACAATGCTTTTTTTCAAAGGAGTTTATTTTCAGCATGCCTTTAATGGCAGTGTTCATACACACTGCAAGGACATTGAGCACTCTGAAATCCCCAATTGCTTTTTTCTTTCTAGGCCAGTCCTGTAGTGATGTTCTCCAGAAAAGCCGAAGAGTGGTTTAAAAGAGAGAACATTTTTTCTCTGTTGTTCAGGCTTTGATTTTTATCTTCTCAGTAGAATCACTAATACGCCTTGTTTCACGCATGTTTTGAGGAGCTGAACATCAGAGTTCAGATTTCCAAGCACAAAAGATTAACACAGACCACTTCTATTGAACTTCTGTAGGCACCAGGCACAGAAGCACAGCAGGATATTATGTTCTCAACAGTTCTCAGAGCCTGTTTAGAGATCTATGTCTATAGACACATTTCAAAATATCTAGTGCTTTTAGATGTTTTACTGACCTTCCATTTCATGGGGGAATATCCTTCCCCAGAATGAAAAAAAGCCCCAGTATAATATTTTATAAGAACATACTTATGTGTAAGAACTTACTGCAAGAGGTAGCAGGGTCTTACATGAGAATTTAACTGAATTAATCTTCAGTTTTGTACTTCATGTCTCTAATTGTCCTGTGCGCTGAGCATGACTACACAAAAGGATGCCAAGGGATAACAGATGAACCATCACCAGATCTAGAGGATCTGGTAATGCATGTATTCTTCTGTTCTGTTTGTAGAGTGTGCAGAAGCAACTTCACTTCTCAAATCAGAAATTTATAGAGTATTGCCTCAAAATAAAACAGGGAATTGTTTCCTCTCCTGCCCACTATGTGGCCTGATATTCAACATTGGACTAAACCCATAACTTTCAAATAGACAGCTACTTTTAGCAAAAGCAAATGCTCAGATGACTAGGTGCAGAGTAGATTATAGACTAGCAATCCAAGATTAAAATGAAAAAAAAAAACAAAACAATAAAATAACTTATTACTCTGTACTACTTTTCAATTTAAATCTGCAATCTGAAACAGCTAATTTATCAGAGCATACAGAGTTGTGACAGATGAGGCAAAATGCCACCAGCTACAGACTTTGTTGACAGACTCATAGCTAGGAATTCTTAGAAAAATAACATCTGAGAAGCAGGAGAAAAATCAAGCAGTGGCAATTGGATTTCTTTTTCATAGGAGAGATGCTCAAGTGAAGTGTCATGGGAGAAATAGGAGATTGCAAACCATGTACTCTGCATAACAAAGTCCTTTTTTTCTCTGGAGTAAGGATGCCAGTCAAAGCTCATTCGCCAATGACGTATGGTAAGTCAACTGTATGACTTTATTTCTTCTGTCAATAGAAGAAATATAGGCAAGAAAGAGAGATAAATATACTACAGGATATCTCTTCTGAGCAAAATCACCAGAAGGAAATTTAGATGTATTACCAAAATATGATGTGAGAGGAATCATTCTCAGTTTGTAAAACCTCCCTTCCTTTTCCCACACCTGCAAAGTTGTGAGGCAGGAAAAAATTCATGGAGTCAGTGGAACAGAAAAACTCTAGTGTCATTGTCACCTCTTCCCTGACCTCTCTAGTCCTTTCCTTTATTGCAAGGGCAACCCTTTGCAATCCTGTTATCTTCTTCAGTACAGCCAACCTCCTGCCAAGAGGCTCCAGGGACAAGGGCAGGACCTCTGCCTGAATGCAATAAAAAACAACAGGAAAAGTTTTATCCTGTAGACTGAGAATTCATCCAGGGGAAAAAATCCACTGCTCTCCCTTATAATGAGGAGTTATCTCTCCCAGTGCTCCAGACTGAACCAACTTGTTTCCTCAAAAAAATTCTCAGAAGAGTTCATTTCAGGAGCTACTTTGAGTAAGTAATACTGACAATTCCATATACATTTGGCTCCCTTTATCCTCTCATGTCATATTAAGGGCATGCAACACAAATTCTTTGTGCCACGCTACAAATTGAGAATTGCAATGGGCTGTAATGCTCATTATGCAGGTCTTACATTGTTTCATGGTGTCTGAACCAAGGGAGAAAATCAGGATATTTCCTGGAATCCAGGAGAGACCAAGTGCCCAGCAGGATGAGCTAACCCTGAGGGGATCATACTGAAGGTACCCTATACAATATGCTAGACCTTCGAAAATGCTGAAGAAACACAGAGCAGTGCTTCCCACAGTTTTGGGAGAGACTTGGCATGTATACATGATTCCCTGAAGGGCCGGGGCAGACCGTGCTATCTTACCCACTCCCTGTTCCTGCCAAAGCCTCTCACAGTGCTCACATAACCCACAGCCTACCAGTACTCCAGGGAGCACCTGGTTGTAAAACACAAACAGGATTTAGGAAGCAGAAAAACTACCTGGATATTCCCCATTGTTGTTATAGATCTCTGCAAGGTCAGGCAAGCACGGTATGACCTACAGGCATTAACTCTGTGCCAGCTGTTCCCTTACTCCAGGAAAATAATGTTGCTTTAATCTCATTTGCAAGAGTCTGATAAAAGGAAACCATTTATCATCCACTTTAAATGAATAAATCTCATTTAAAAATCATTGTGATGCAGCTTATATGTGATCTATATTGCTAACTTATCACTGCAAAGGCTGACAAGCCCAAAATTAGATCGTCCAGATGCATATGGATATGGAGAGGTAAGACTGAACGCCACGCTGTCCCTTTGCTTCACTCTGCTCTATGATGGACTGAAGTCAGAAACAACAACTCTGCAAAGCAGAAAGCAGAATCCTAGCATATTTCGGTCCTTTGAAAGGTTTTTCAGGATGGCCCTGAATCAAAAGCAAAAGATGTGGAAAACAAAAGCTCACTGAAGAAGTCAGTAGTGTGTTTGAGTGTACGTGTGCTGGTGGCGAGGGTGAGTTGTCTGTCTGAGAAGCTAAAAATGTTACAGCCTTGTTTCATTTGTGTACACAGCTCCCACACTCTTTGGAGCTACAGGATTAAAATTGTTGGTCAGTTTTTAGGGGGTCCACAGGAGCTTTAAGATTGCTTACATATTGGACATGCAATGATGCCAGTCAAAGCTCATTTATCATGTGGTAAGCCAATCTTGTGACTTCATATTTCTTACGTAAATAAAGGAATCATGGGTAAGAAACAGAAAGCTACAGACACATATGCCACGAGATATCTCCCCTATTCAGCCTTGAAAATGTTGCTATAAAGTGGCGTGGGAAACAAACTGTGCCGCAGGACCTCAAGACTAATAACCCATAGATTGCTAAATGTAAGGTTTCAGAAGACAGAAAAGCATGAATTCCTATTAACCAGACACTTCATTCACAGATCACATCTTGTTTTCAGAGTTGGTAGAAATAATACGACAAAATATGACCTGTAACACCCCCAGGGACCTTCCTGAGAACATGATGGTAAGAATTAAAATAACTTGAGTTCCTAGGGACTTGTGTTCTATGTGCCCTGACCCTCCCTCATTTTATCTTGGGTGCACACACAAGCACAGAGTGGTTGAAGCTGGCATGGGTGTGTAAGTACATTACAGCAAGTGTGTATACAGGGACCCTCTTCCTGTCTAAAGGAAATGAGACAAACAAGGATGCCAGGATGTCAGTGTCCATAAAAGCATTATGTATCCCTGTTTTGACCACTACACTTGTTAAGACTGCAAATAATCCTATGTACAGAAACATACAAGAAATATTATTTAAAAAGAGAGAGAGAGAGAGAGAAGAGGAAAGAGGGAAAAAAAAAAACAACTCAAACCATTGAGGAAGTCTCTGAAAAATCCAAGGGTAACAGTCTATGCAGTGTTTTGAACTGCAAAGACAAGCACTGCCTCATGAAAGGCCTCTGTGTCTTTGTGTATTTCTCCCTACTGAGGAAACTAATGGAGGATGCTTAATGCTGTACTTATCTGTCTGTAGGATGGGAATTCCGTGCAGTGAAAAGTTACCAGAGAAACCAAAGGAGGTTTGTAATGTAAGAAGAGAGACCTCTGGGAAGGAGATAAGAGAGGAACATTCTTTTCTAGCAGGAATGCTGGTCTAGCTCCAGGAAAAACTGAGGTTAAAAGAGGAGCTAAACTGGGAAGATTCAGCAGCTTGGGAGACCATACACAAGCTACAAAAAGCAATTCTGGACCATCCCAGAGGGACAGATCCAAGAGTCCAAAAGATGTTTACGAGTAGTAAGAAAATTGAGGTATAGAAACATATCCAGGATTTATTGGTTTTGGGCTCTTTTTTAACCCCCAAGCAATTAAGGGTACTGTCACTTCCTAAAGGTACATACATAGCATTTACCTCAGCTTCCCAGAGGAGTTATGGTCCAACTACATCTGTAATTGAAATTGTGAGAATGGGTGCTAAACACACAAAAGTTTGGAGACATTGTGGCCAATTTTAAATCTAAGCTAGGAAGTCATCAGAGGCACAAGGGAAGAAACAACACTACAGTCCATTTGTACATACAAAAACTTCCAGCAGATGAGCTCAACAAAATAGGGTCCAGCAGTCTGCCAAGTGTCAGTACTGCAAAGACTTGATTAGATCCCTGACAAATCATTAGGTACCTCTTTTCAAAATGAAGATGCTCTGGATTATACAACTACACAGTTAACCAAGACTCAGAAATACCTTTAATTAACTTTCAAGGACATTGCATGTGCTTGAACCACTTAACAATGCCTCCTCTTCAACTTTTGACTTGAGTATTTTCTGTAAGTGTGATGAGAATATTAGGAACAAGATAAAATTATGCAAATGTGTCTCTGTGTCTTTCCGGCAGTACCTGTGTTACTAATTTTCATTATACAGTGGAAACAATACAGTAATTTTTTTGGTCAGTATTATTTCTCATGCAGTCCCTACAAGTCATTTTGCACTTCACCAAATATCCGCACTGTCCCATACAACTGTGCATTCTATAAATCTAGAGTACCAAAGCATCCAATCACTCCAATTTTACACACAAATACAGCATGCAGTACAGATATACTCTCAGCTCCATTTTCTTAGGTGTTTCGTCTTGCTCTGTGCTGGTGACAATGAAGTTTCTAACTGAGTTCACACCAAATAAAATGCTTGTCAGTAAAAGCGGGGCTTTTCTGAGTGGATGCAGCACAATGGGTACAAATTCTCAGCACAGCAGCCACTCAGGTTTAATTGCCTCTACAGACACTCTACACAAAGCAAGAGGTAACCTTCTCCACCTCACATAAACCAGCCCATATGAGCTGTGCTGTTAGTGCTCACTGGAGTGGTCTCACAGAGACAGCATGACATGCCTATAACACCTCATGCTTATAACCTTCACGCCAACTTCTCATATAAGTAATCTCTAACAGCCACCTGGTACAGACTAGGAATAAGAGAAGTACCATGACAGCAGGTTATCCACAATCTAAGCAAGAACAGGTCCACAGAGAACTCGAGATCTCTACTGTACAACTTCTACTAATCTACTTAGGGCAAGCTAAACAGCTGCTAGAAAATCTCTAGACAAAAGCTGACCAAAAAAAATTACTAAAAATGTAGGATAGGGACCTGTTTATAGCCCACACACATCATCTAAAAAAATCTATAGAACAAGGAAGAAGACAAAAAAGAACAGTATGTCTCCCTTTGTCTTCCTTTCCTTTAACATGGGATGAATGTTATTAATTTCCTTATTATCTTCACTGTTTGAATCTAAGTTCAAAAACAGCACTTCTGAGATAAGGTCAAGGTCATGCTCCACCTTATTGTTATGGAAACAGCACACAGGGTCAGGACTCATGTCTTGTTGAGATTTCACTTTCCCGTGCCAAGGTCCCTATTACCACGGCTTCTGATAGCATAATGCTTCATAAAGAAACTACTGGAATGACTGCACATTGAAATCAATAATATTTTTCTCACCACTGATAGAGATGTTGAAGTAGATTTCACAGAACTAATTGATTGGAGGGAATGTGGAGCAGTAAAGATTAGAGAGAAAGCAAAAAATTTATAAAGTGCCACAATCTTGGCATGTACAAGAAAGATCATTAACTATTCTCCACTGTTCAGAATAATCAAAAACTGAGGTCACAAATGCAACAAAAGGTAGAACAAGAAGTGCTGGAGCATCCCAACCCCCTGCACAGATGAAGACACTGTAACAAATACTTTTGCTGTTATTTTGTCTTTACTTTTAATTAGTGTCTGTTTACTGTTATCATCCAAAATGAATTGAAACTTTTACTAGATACAAGTTTAAAGTTTAACAACCTGATAGACTTAGAAGCTTAAGAGAAAAGAAAAACCACTTTCAGGAAATCTTTCTTAGGTGATCTTTTAATGATGTATTAAATTTCTGCATACTGCTGAAAACTGGTAATTAGTCAATTTTAGATATGAACAGATAAAATGGGGTTGTCATGATGCCAAGCAGCACTGACACTGAGAACACAAATACCAGCATGACAAGCTTTATAGTTCTGTTATTCTCATTATTATTCCACTCGGTCTTTCTGGTCTATTGCACCTAGGCATGCAGGTCAGCTTTACATTATCATGTGTAAAATGAGAAAGAATTGTTATAAATAAAAACCATAATAATTTACAAGTGTTTGGCTGAAAAGCAGACATGCTTTTCTTCTTCTGAGCAAGGCTACTTAAATGAGCTCCAGATTCTTCTACATTCTAAATATAAATTTCTCTGCTCCCAATTCTTAATTTTAATAAACTTATACTGTAGGAGAAAACAAGCATCCATGCGAAAGAAAAAATACAATCTGAAGTGATGAACTAGAGCTCCTAAGCAGAAACTTGCTGCAGTTTTTGCAGACATGCTCATGCAGCCCTAAACAAGGCTGTGGGTGAATACAAGTTCTTTTTGTTTAGCTACATCAGCAAGGCTAAGCAGCTGTTGGCAAGTTCATACCCCAAGGTTGCTATATTGCTTCCAGTAGCCCAAGTAACTTGTGATCCCACAGACACATTCTTATGATATCCTCAGTGATCTCATTACAGTGTTGCCTCATTCTGTAAGTTAAATAATATTCAGGCTGCTGTGCCTCAGGCCTGCACTACACCACTAGTCTTGTTCTGGAATTCAGAAACTGAAACATGTACTAGTCCCCTAATGTAAATGGGCAAGGTTTCCATTGATAAATAAGAACCCTTTTTCTTCTGCTGGGACTCCCTAATTCAGTTGCCAGATGGTTCTTATCACCACACAGCAAGGAAAGGTCTAAATATTGGGGCAGAAAATGCAGCACTCAGGCAGGATATAGCAATGATCCAAAAAGATCACCAGCCACCATAATAAACAACGTTCCAATTGGTACAGAGAGGCAAAAATTAAATAAAATCCAAGTTCCACTTAGCCTCAAGGTAACATCTTCAGCAAAGTTCTCATCTTAAAAAGAAAATGTTTGGAAGCACAACCAAATTCAAGCCTGTCACAAAAATCATATGGAAGAAAGAAATTATATATAAAAATAACCAACAGGACTGGAATAATTTGGACTCTGAGGCTGCACTCTGTTCCCTGTGCTTAAGTTTTTAAATTAGGACATCTCTTGAAAAGAAATGGCACTCCAAAAATGCAGACGTCTTCCCATGTGAATATAAGGTTGAAAAGAAATATTATAGAATGCAAGTGATCTGAAATTTGATACTGGGGAAAGTAAATGTCTTTTTTGAGGGGAGAGAGAACCTGTTTATTTTCTTCTAACTCACACGGCTTACAGAATGATCCGTGACTAAGGAATCTAATGTAATTAGGGAACTGAATAACCTAGTAGCAAATGCATCTTAAATGGAGTTGAATGCTGAATAATGGAAGGAACAGGATGAACTCCTGGCATGCTCTGATGGCTTGTGCTCATTATCATTTAGGAAAAGAATTAGACATCTTCCTGAATAGCACAAAGTCCAATGGCAGTATGAAAACCACAAATAACCTTTTAGCCTTCATTTAGAAACAGATAACAAGCAATCTAGAAAGTATCAAAGTGCCATTATATGAAATCAACAGCACAATCACATTTGCTTTCTGGTCATCCAATATCTCCAAAACCAAAGCACAAGTATAACAGAGCAGGGACGGGCAATAAAAACAATTAAATACACAAAAATATCTCCATTTTGAAACAGATTGAAGAAAATGAAATACAATTTTTGTTTGAAAAGAAAAAGAACTCAAAACCTGGGAATATAATATAGCTATGAAATAAGTAATGTATAGAGAGATGCAGCAACTGGATCCAAGCTAATAAGGAAACATTCTAAAAAAGAAGAGATTTTTAAAATTTATAAAACACATGAAATTCAGTGTTCCAGTTCCACAAGATATTATTGAAATAAAGATTTCACTAGGATTAAAAAGAAGCTACCTGAAAAAGTACATTTCAGTAACACCAATCTGTTTGCTTTCAGATATCAGTGTGCACTGAGATATAACTGCAAATCTTCCAGATTTAGATTATTAGATTCTAATCATTCTCTAAAAGATGCAGTATTGGATACTGCTGGTCTTTGGAAATACAGCTCTAAATGGATCTTCAGGCTGGTCCAGATCCCAGTGTTACTTGGGAAACTTAATAGCATAATGTGTCCACTAATAAATTAGTCAGTTTGGAAATTACTCATTTACTTCGGGGGGAGGGAAAGAAAACAAAACAAAAAAAAATTAAAAAATAATTTAAAAAATAATAATAATTTAAAAAATCATCTAAATACAAAACATAACATCCCAGTGAGTCATTTGTCAAAAAAGGAAATGAACCAAAACAAACAAATATAACCCCCTACAAAGAAAATATGGGGAGCATGGAGCATGATTCCTATCAATGAAGTCTTGTTGCTTTGAGTTGCTTAGCACAAATAACTTTTGCTAATATGTTCAAGACCTACAAATTGTGAACATTTCTGAAAAATACTATTTATAAAAACTTCTCTAAATGTAGTGCTTTAGCTAATTGCTAAAAAGGTTAATAGTTTCCAATGCCTCCCCCACCAAGGTTAGCAGTTGTAATTGAGCTACTACTTCATGCAGTGAAGCACACTCTCAAGGTATTCAACTTTTTATGAAAGATCAGAACAAGGTTTAATGATTCCAGTTCTTCTATCCCCTTTGGTTTAACATAGGAAGCTTCACACAGTATAATTGAAATAAATGAGATATTAAACCCTAAAAGTCAAGGTACATATAATTAAAAAGTAATCACTACTCACTTCAGCTACCTGCTAGGACATCATCTTATAAGCCTCAAAAGACACATCATTTTAAGTGACTCATTTCTGTCTGCCCTTTATTTACAAATTACCAGCACTACTGAAGTTTGTCTGCTTTGATTATTCCACAGGCACCACCTAATAAAGAGGTTTGAGCTTCCCAAGCTCATTTGACAGAGGTTCACAGATCAGACTCAAACCAAGCACTCCTGGATAAAATGCAGTAAAGCCATCTACTGGAAAATCAATATCTCAGATGTAATGAGTTGTAAGACAAGTAAATTAGAGTACAGATTACTCTGTCAATTGGAACACACAACTTTTCTCTGTAATTAAGTATTTCATATGTGATGCACTACATTTGGCACTGGTTCCTTTGTCTAATTACTGTACATTTTATTTTAAATGAACAAGAAACTTCCTAAAATACCTTGGCTTCCAACTCCAAAGGTGCATGAGCCAAAAGAGGCTCTGGAGTAACGAGAAACATTTTCTGCCCTAGCAGGAGCTGGCATTGAAAATAAAGTGTGCTGTATAATTAATGTGCCTGTCCTTTCTCACTTCAGTGCCACTACTGATATGAAAACAGTTACTTTTAGAATAGCTCTAATCACCACTTATCCAAATCACCGAAACAGTGTGAATATGGAAGGCAACATGAAAAATTACAGCTCAAATCCATAACTCACGGAAATATTTCTATTTAAAAATACAGCTAAGAAGAATACACAATTCCTTCATGTTATTCTTAAAATAGTCACTGATTAAGAGCTTGCAAACCCCATTCCAGTTTGTAGATGACTGAGGCACTAAAATCTGTTACACCTGTACTGGCATGGGACTATGCAGTGAGCTCAGAACATGCACAGGCAATTACATCAACTTTAGAAGAGGAAGATCTTGGGCTGGGATGGGATTCTGGACAAACAGAGACTACTCTGAACATCTGAGAAACCTATACCATAGCTAGTGCTTCCATATTGTTGCAGATGAAGAGTTTGCAATTTGTCCATGTTACTACAGAAGCATGAAGGACCAGCAATAACCTGAGAGCAAGTTCCTATGTTGTGCAAACCTCTGATCTCAGAATGGAGACACCAGAGAGGACATGGTATCTGCATCCCAAGAGGTGGTCTGAAGACTTGTGGATATGAGTAGTGCCTAAACTCTTAGATTTAAGAGTCTGAAAGTTTTCAACTATCTCTTATCATATTTAAACACAGAAGACTCATACATTTGAACTGATCTGCAAGCTGCATCTGTTTTTTAAGAATGAGCTAGGAGACTGCAGAGGCATGGATGTGGAGGGTTATATACCAGAAGGACAAATCGGAAATACCCTATCATCATGTATGCACTGATACATACTTTTTACAGAAGACATTTCATATTATTCTGTGATTTTTAGATACTGTATATAGAAAGGTTTTGCTCACTCTGAGAATAAAAAGGAACTGGATATCTGTAGTTCTAAAGAACATCTTTGTGGACAGAGATGAAAAGTTCACTTTTTTGTGTTGTTCATTTATTCTTTATCTCCTTCCTTCTGACTGCTGCAACTGATCCACTACCCAGAGAAATCAAAGTGAGATTTTTCTGATCAGTGCTCCACTGTTGGTGGCAGATGTAATCAAAGACTGGAAGTTTATTGCATTACAAAGTGTTGGGATTTAGTAACAGATCAGATCAAACAGGTTAGGGAAAAGTGCCACAGATTGGCATTTAAAGTGCATTGGCTTCTTCTTGAGTAAAACCTGGCCACTCGTCAAGGAAGAAAACTTCTCATATTTTGATACCCACTTTGTCCTTTCAAACAAAGTCACATAAAAAAACCTACAGGTGCATGAGAAAATAGTTTGTGGACTGTCTGTTAAGAGGGAATTATTATGATTTTATTTAACATGCACTGTAGAGATTTTTTTTGCGAAGGAACCAACAAGTATTCTAGATCAAAGCCCTCCTGTATCACCAGTAATGCAGAAGAGAATCTGAGTAATTTTGAGCTATACTTACCTTCATTCTAAGTTCATTTTGCATTCCTTGAGTGATGTAAAGAGGTCATGGTGTTAATTAAGATAGGATCATTTCCCAACTTCAAAAATCTTTATGCAAACATTTTCTAGACACCTAATTTGGAGCTGGTGTGTCTCCTTCAGGCCTAACTACACCCTGTAATGAGGTAACACACAAGAGTTTCTAGGAAGCAAATCTAAAAGCACAACACAGTGCTGTGTGTGGTAACCAGCTCAGGCACCACACTAGAGCAATGTGCCCATCTTGCTTCTGAGACTGACTGGCTCAAATATAGCACAACACATTCTCTCAAAAATTTTCATAAGGCATATGCCTTTCTTATTCTTTCAAACCCCCTTACAATCAAAAATAATTCATTTCCAGCAACACAAACATAAGTCAATAAAGCAAGGACAGCTTTAGGCTGATTTTGTGAATCATGGATTAACAGATCTAAAAAAGCAGCAGCACAATTGTGCATTATAATTCAGCTGACAGGAATCACGACTTCTTCGCGTGACAAGTCTCATCAAAATCAGAAAGATCATGAGGATTTTAAGCACTGATATCCCACACAAGAGCACATGGACCAATTGCTGAGACGACATACTGTCACACTAAAAATCAATAGATGTGCTTTCACAGCCCCCTTTCTACTCTGGTGCTAGCAGTTGCTGAATTTGAGCTACATATTGCAGCCTTATAGCAGGATATTCAAACAGGGGCAAAGACACAGAGAAAGAAAATACCTGCTATTTTTAAATACTGGTTATGATTTTCTGCAATCCTGACCTTTAGTCAGTAAGCTACATTGCACACCAGTTTTCAACAATAAGCATTTTATAGTTACTTTCATGCTGTGCTAAAGAGCTGATAGTGTAATTTTCAACTTCATATTGAATATACATGTCTTCTTTCTAAAGTGAGAAAACTAGTTTTTTATTACTGACCTGAGACAACAAACAAATGCAAAACGAAAACAGCACTGTATTTTTCTTTTAACCACAGCATAGCTAAGCAAAGTCAGATTTTCCACAGACTGGCCAGATCAAATGCAGAAGTTCCCAGCACTTTGTCTCCATTGGGATTAGACCAACAAAAAGTGGAAAAAGACACACTCCTTAGAGTGAAACTGTAGGAGACAAAGGTTCTGCCACACTCATGACAAAGCCAGAGAGCTGGGCACACAGTGATCTCTCCACCTGAGCAGCCACCAGCTCAAAGTCAAGATACATAACAGAGAAGAACTTCAAAACTTTTCCAGTCATTCAGCACTCAGCAGGACTTAAGGTACAACTCACTGGCTAACCCTGAATAGCAGAAAATCAGATTACATAAGGAGGATCATAACACCCTTATACTACTCTGATCCTAGAACAAGAAGAATTCAGGTGATTCAACCTGCCCACACCCTTATGCTACTTCCATCCAGTTTGCTGTTAAAATTAGATGCCTTTGTCACTCTACATGTAAGCATCCACAGTACAAACATTGAAAATATGGAAGATGCATAACCTGGAATGTTTTAATTTTGCACTTCAAACTTCATAAAAATCTATTCACTTTATTCCTAGCAGCCATGTAGATATTTTCCTGAATATTAATCATAGGATCTAATCTTAGTGTCAGGTTCAACCAAGCTCTGAAACCCTGAAGAAGGCACAGGTAAAGTAATTTGTGTTTTAATGCAAAAGAACTAGGGAGAGTATTTGGGAAAAGTAATCCTAATTCACTTTTTAATAAGATTAGTTAAACTGAATTAAGTTGGCAAGTGAATGCTTTTACTCAGAATGAAAGTGGCCTTAACTTGGTTTAGTTTAATTTGCTTTGGAAGAAGTTCAGGAATTAATCTGATTTAACTAATCCACCTATTAAATCCATTAATTACTTCAGATTCTTGAGTTTTCTTGTGCAGACAAAACCACTTTCACCTTAATTGTTGGAGCCTGAGCTTGAAGATCTAGACAGAACAGCTTAAGGAGCACATTCCAGATACAGATTAGCATCTCCATGGCTAAACCTCATTAAATAATTCTGTGATCTTAATACAATTCTATTGCAGAACAAAAGAGATTAATCACCTTCAGTGGTCTACAGAACAGGTCCTGTGTACACTAAAACACAACAGACTCATTATGGGCAGGCTCACCAGACACTCTGTTGCTCAAGAGGCTGTTAGCTGACAGTGGTTGGAGGTTTTATGCGTCAGATTGTTTTATCAGCTGAGCTAGTACATTGAAAATATTGAAAATGGATCTCAAAAGGAAGAAAATACAGAACTTTTCTCTCTGACTTTAAATTCACATTGGCCACCTATCCAGGTTTTTAAGAGTTTCTCCTAGAGCAGTTGATATGCAAACAGGATAGATACTCTAAAGCAGAAAGTTCCAGGTGGCCCTGGGGCAGCAGTACATCACCTGGTGCAGGTATGGGCCTTGCTCAGTATTTTCAAAGCTTTTCCATCTATCATCTAAAGCAAGGTCAAATCAATCGAATATTTTGCCGTTCATCAGAGGTTGGAAATTACCATTAGATTAGGGGAAATCTGAACAAGTGACAAAAATGCAAATGGAAATTCACTCAAGGAAAGACATGCTGAAGTCAGGCCTGCTGCAGTTACTCATTTGGGTTTTGTGACGCTTGTCAGCCAGGTATCACAAGCTTGATGCAGGGAACATGTAGACAACAGCCTTACTCTTGCCAACCCAGCCCAAATATTGCCTGTAGTTTTCACCTGAAAATGCCTCAGGAACTCATGTCTCCACATTTCTCCTTGTCCCAGTCCTCTCAGGGAAGGCTTCTGCTCTCACTGCCTTACATATTGACTGACCCCAAAAGGCAGGACTGAGTGCAGCTGGGGCCATCCCACTTTGCTTTCCAGAGGACTTGTTTAACATGGATATGGAACAGAGTTGTGGGGAAGGATATACCGAATCCCTGCTAGTGTTCCTTCTGGCCACCAGAAAGAGGGACTGGAAGGTGCAGATTCCAGCACAAAACTCAGAAAAACACAAGGATATGGTAAAGACACCAAACCAGGTCTAGTCTTAGCAGGAAAATTGTCTCAAACCCATTCATGGCATGTTCATCTCAGCCTGCATTCCTCTGCCTATCATGTCCCAGAGCCAATGAGCTGATGGCCAAAACACAACTAATGACACATTTCACCATTCAGAGGGGTGTACGACCTATTCAACCAGAGACTAAACATTGTCTGCCCTATCTGAATATTGCTGCATACTTTCCAGCCAGTTAAAAAACATCACCATCCACTGGTTGTGACAGACTGAATGGGAGAAAGCCTCTAATCCCACTATGAGCTCCTATGTCATCATGAGGCCAGAGAGATGCCTTGTTGCTGGTTTGCTGAATATGCACAGCACTTTCACTGCAGAGTCTGCCCAGGTGCTCTGTGAAGGTGCAGAACTGATGCAACTGACCTACGTTTTGACTAACACTTTTTGGCTAAATCCAGTTGCCACAGAACTAAAGCCATCATGACACAGTTCCAACCAATGAAAGTAAACTCACTTATTCATCTAGGAAGTTAAATCTAGAAGGTTGTACCAGGCTGGAAAAGAAATAGCTTTGTGTGTTTTGCTTTCTCCAAGATTGTTAAACCTCTACAACAGCAAAACCCTAAATTTAGCGCAGAAAAGACTTTCTATCTTAAGGCATATTTATGACAGTAAAAACTGCTATCTTACACACACACAAGCAAGTGCTGTTGCTGGGGTTTCTTTATTGACTTAGAAAAAGATACATTTTCTGCTAGCCTGACATTAAAGCAACAAAATAAGAACCTCACCCACCCTGTAAACCAAATATATTGACCATAAAAGCCAAACTCCGTGATTAATAGAGAAATAAAATCTTATGTCTTAATCATATTATTACCTGACTGTCAGTTACAGCAGTGAGCTGTAGTAAAGTTAATTTTCTTCACACTAGATAGTGGGGTTTGGATTTGTCCTGAAAACCATGTTGATAACACAGGGGTGGTTTTGCTACTGCTCAGATGTGCTCACACAGACCTTTTCTGCTTCTCACACCACCCCTGCAGTGAGTGGGCTGGGGGTGCACAAGGAACTGGGAGGGGACACATCTGGGACAGCTGGTGATACAGCCAACAGACCAAAGGCATATTCCATGCTGTATGCCATCATGTTCAGCATACAGAAAAATCTGGAGAAAGAAGGAAGAAGGGGAAAAAGTTCAAAACATTGGTGTTTGTCTTCCCAGGTAACCATTAGATGTGATGGAGCCCTGTTTTCCTGGGGACGGTTGAACACCTGCCTGCCCTCAGGAAGCAGTAAATTAAGTCCTTGCTTTTCTTTGCTTGTATGTGCAGTTCTTCTTTACCTATTAAACTGTCTTTATCTCAACCCATGCCTTTTCACACTCTTACTCTTCCAATTCTCTCCCCTACCCCACTGGGGGCAGGGGTAATTAGTAAGTGGCTGTGTGCTAGCAGGAACCACCTGAATCAATGGAGGATGAACCATACAAGAGGAAGTGCAAGTGTAGCAGTACAGGACACAAGCTGGCTTGGTTGCCTATGCAACATTTCACTTCTCCTGTCATGAGTGACCACCATAAGCAGCAGATAACAGGAGAAGAATGTTCACAGTTCACAGCAGACTACATACAGCAAGATATTGCTGTACTTACATGCAAGTGATGAGTAACTCCACAACCATCTTGTGTCTTGACACTCTCCAGCCCATCTCCTTTAGCTTTTGGTTGGAAAAAGAGCAAGAAGGAATCCACAATTAACAAGATTTTCTAAGTATTGTGTTCTATGTGTATTTATCTTCTCCACAAGAAAGAAGAAGGTTGAAAGTATTTTCCACCAGAAAGAATAAAGGTGAGGGAAGAGCCTCTCAAAAGTGCTGTTACAGATGGATAATTCACCATGCATGTTCTCACCCACAAAGCTATTTGTCTATGTTTTCAAATAAATTGTATGTATATATATAAGGTATTTCCAGACAACATAATGCAACAGGAGGTTTCGTACTATTTCCACATTAAGCAGGAGAGAGATATACAGGAATTTGCTACATCTAGTAACTCAGATGCTATGACTTTTCACAAATTTTAACAGAATATAAACTCAAGACACAAAGCAAAGATTTTTTGATTTGTTGCTTTTTTCTGTGCCAGGCCTGAAGGCCCACAGGATCTATGGTTGTGGAGGCACTGGGCTCAGCAATGCAAAGAAATATCCTCACACATACTCTTCTTGCACTCTTTCATGGGAAGGGTAAAAACACAAGTTACTCACTACTGCCACAAAGTCTACTCCTGCAGAGCTGTGAACCCATAATGCAGCTGCCAAGGTATATGAACAAGAATCAAATCTCAGTACAAGTCCTGGATGACGCTGAAGCTCCTTTGTGTGAAAGAGCCTTTCCTAGTCACCTTCTTCCTTCTAAGCAGAAGCTCCTATCTTCATTCTTTGATCAGCCTTAACACTTCTCCCTATAACCTAAGGACTACAGATCAGCCCCCCAAAGTGCCTAATACGATTAGCCACCAGCCTCCTTCCTGTTTGTGCCTAAACTCAATGGAGCTTCTGAGCCTTTTATTCCATTGGCTTTCTATATCTCAAATTTGCGAAGCCATCAACATAGCTTCTAGCCAGTTTCCAGACTTCCTCTCTTCCATCACAAATCATACTCATCATACATCTTCTCATGGCCCATTTTTCCTACCAGCAATCCTTTCTCAGCATCTTTTGCAACCATATTTCCTTTACCCTTTTCCACATTTC
The DNA here is from genome assembly GCA_013397195.1 of Hylia prasina. Lineage (NCBI taxonomy): Eukaryota > Metazoa > Chordata > Aves > Passeriformes > Sylviidae > Hylia > Hylia prasina. Next base: position 81,648 of record VYXD01015197.1, on the reverse strand, counting down.
TTTAAAGTTGCTACCTGCTTCCTGACTCTCCCTTCTCTCTTCTGCACTTTTTAGCACTTCCAATTTCTTCCTTTTCTTTTCACAAATGGTTCGATATGCCCTTTTCTCCCCTCTCTCAGAGGCTATGTATGCTTCTGTTCTCCACTCATCCTACACTCTGATCTTTCTTACATTTGATTTTGAAGCTCCATTCCACAAAAACTAAACAAAAGGCATAAAAGAAAGCAAGCACTAGTAAAGCCCTGATCAGAGCTCCATGTATCCTCCAGCAAAGTTTAGCTCTAGTGGCCTTTAAGGAGAGCAAACAGACCCTATTCAGGTAACACACCTGGAAGAGGAAATTACTGCACCCAGCTGTCTTGGCTCTCACATCACTGTCAGACAGATACTGCTGTGCTCTACAAAGCCAGGCATTACTCTCAGTGTAGATTATAAACACCAAATATGCAGTAAAACCCTAACACAGGACAAAACTACTCATGTAATATTAGTAAAGCATTCTGGAAAATAAATTCCCAGAAGACCAGTGCTCTTCCAGGTGTGTGGCCTTCAGCATAAGCCCCTCAGGTATCCAGCTGAGGCAGTCAATAACTGCTTTGAAAGACGCTCCTGCCCAGGGTGAATTATCACTTAATTAGATGGAGCCAGGATGTTCTATCACATGAGCAATGCTTTATGAATAAAATCAAGTGTGTCCTGCTTTCTAAGCATTCATCTCACTGCAGCACAAAGCCTGGGAAGTGACAGTTTGCTACCAGGAGGAAATCTACCCAAAAGAGATATCTCTTATGTTTCAAAAAAAGAGTGCAGCTATAAACAGTTCAAACAACTCAATAGTCTGCAGTGCTGTCAGTCATAAATGTTTACGTGGTGCAGGAGCAGAGAAAAGCTCCAGTCAATATCAGGGCCCTACCGTGATGAGCTGTATCGATGTGGCCAGAGTTTCCCCACAAAAGCAGCTCCATGGGCACTCCCCTCCTATGCTCACTATAACGCCCCAGTGAGGAGGACTTTACACTAATCCACTTCCAAAGTAGCTCAAAGCGATTTCAGAAAGATCCTCTGTTTGGATTAAGAATGGCCACATGAGGAGCTGGCATGCTTCAAAGTTGCATTCTAGATTGTTTTGAAACAACTTTCATGTACAAATATATACTTTAAAAAAAAATCTCTGCATTGAAGGATTTATTATCCAAAAATCCAATCTTGCAAACACTTATACACCTTCTCAGCTTGTGATACATAATTAAATCCTTCCTGTGTGTTTTAAGAAGCTTGCATAAAGTTTCATGAGCTGAAATGCTAGGAACAGTTTTTAATTTCTGAGTTAATTGGAGGTGATCTCCCTCATGTCAAACTCCCAACAACAAGTCAATAAATTCAGTAGGAGGTCTTTTCAAGCAACATTTAAATTTCCAGTTCATAAGAGAAGACTCTAAAATCAGCATATACTTGAGTGAATATTGCACTTCTCAAGAGGATAAAAGCACTTATACTTCCCACATTTCAAATGCTTTGCTAGATCAAATACTATAAAGACACATGTTAACACTTTAATTATTTGGTTAGTCCAATAATTACTGAGAGTTTTCTATACAATATTGGGACAGCATTAATTAATTCCCTGGTTAATTTAACTCTTAAAAAGGTAGTGCAAAGGGTGAACAGAAGGATGAGGGAAGATTGTAACTAACACTACTGCTAAAAGGTTTAGTAACTTGTGCAACACAGGAAAAGTCCTACAAACAATGCCTAGAGAAACATTTTGTGATACAGAGACAGACAGACAGACAGATATGGCTAGAAGTCCAGGGAAACAGTGCTAGTAGTCTAAATAAATCCAAAGGTCAATTAAATAAATAGAATAATGGGATGGCTTTGGTTGGAAGGGAACTTAAATGTTATCTACTTCCAATTCCTCTATTCCTTTCACTGGACCTGTTTGCTCAGAGCTCCATCCAACATGGCCTTGAATACTTCCAGGGATGGGACATCCACAACTTACTCAGGTAATTTGTTCCAGTGCCTCATCAGCCCCATGGTAAAGAATTTCTTCCTAATATCTAATCTAACCCTACTCTCTTTCAGTTGGAAGCTCTTCTCCCTTGTCCTGTCACTTCATGCTTTCATAATAGTCTCTCTACATCTCTGTTGTAGGCTCCCTCCAGGTACTGGAAGGCTGCAATTAGGCCACCCCAAAGCTGCCTCTCTTCCAGGCTGAACAAACTCAATTCTCTTGGCCTTTTCTTGCAGGATAGGTGCTACATCCTTCTTATCATCTTGGTGTCCCTCCTCTGGACTCACTCTAACAGGTCAGTGTCCTTCCCGTGCTGAGGACCCCAGAGCTGGATGCAGTGTTCCAGGTGGGGTCTCACAGAGAAGAGCAGAGAAGAAGAATCCCCTTCCTTGCCCTTCTGACCACATGGCTTTGGATGCAGGCCAGAATAGGATTGGCTTTCTGAACAGCAAGCCCACATTGCCAGCTCATGTCCAGCCTCTCATCCACACCCTTCTCACTAGGGATATAGAATAGAGATGCTGATAGTGAAAAATTATTCTAGCCTCATTCACTACAGCGTTGAGGGCATCAAGTGTCACAAATGGGTGGCACCATCCACACAAGGAATAACCCAACTGAGAGGGCAGATGGTGCACTAATTCTGCTGAGCAGCTCTACTGGTAGGTCTCTGCCAAAGGTGCTGACTAGACAAAGCTGCTGTTCTCCCAAATGAAGCCCTGAGCAAATGCAGTCAGAGGCTCTCTAGTAATGAGTGAGAGATGGACTATATAACACTGAAGGTGCAAACACTAAAGGCAAATGTGGATGATGAGTACTGGACTATTTACCTTTTTGTGGGAATTGTCACCACTGACATGTCATGTAAAATCTCCTTTGAAAACTAGTAATATACTGGAGACCATGAACCTAGAGAATGCATGTGTCATTCATCTCCTCTGTTACACTAAATATGTGACATTTATAGCTCCCACATGACACTAAAGTATAAATTCCTAAGCCCACCCTGGAGAAGAGTAGCTAGCCAGCTGGCTGGTCCCAGTGCCTGTCTCCAGAACAACCCACCAAGTCCCCACGTTTTTATTCCAAACCTCAGTTCTCAATGATACAGACCACACATGATTGAAGACACTCAAGCCTTTGAAAAAGATGAGAGGATAAGTTCCTAAAGAGAAGAGGATGAGAGTCCTATTTGCTACTCAGTGCAAACTTTGAAGCTGAGGCAGTAAATGTAAGTGGGAAGTGACACTGGAGGGAGACTGTCCAGAACTCAGACACATTCAGGCTCTGGTTGAGAGAGGATAAGAGTGGGTACCCCCTTACTTAGGCTAACTGGATTTCATGTGTTTGTAACACTTCCTCCCATGTTTGCAGAAAACCGTGTGGCCTTAAATTTTGCTTGGCCTTGTGTTTGGCCAGTTAAGTTTGTCTGAAGCTGTCTACAAGGTGGCTTGGGGAAAACCCTCTGAACTGCGCAGGTAGTAAAAATTTTAATGTGACAATGACAATTGTGGACCTGTAGGCATTTTAGAAGACCCAGTGCTGAAGGTACTTCTTGCTACACTGTAATGACCCTGATTTGCAGCTGCTACCATTGCTGCCAAGCCTTGGAAAATGTGTTCCCTGTGGCAAACACAAATCAGCATTTCTCTTGCAAAGAGCAGATGGATGAGCAGTATCGTGGGACTCTAGGCAAAGCCTGAGGCATCACATCTGGGAAATTTCCAGTTATTTTTCCTTTCCCCGCTTCCATAATTCAGGGACAGCTTAAAAGAAGCCAGGCAAATACTGACATAACCTAAGTAACCTTTCTGAAAGTCATATGGTTACACTGCTTTACTGGTAACACTATAGACTGACCTTTTTTTGTTAATCAACCTTTTTTTGTTAATCAAAGCAACTTTTGATGCTTCTTGTTTGCCTTCAGTGGTGATAAATGCCTTTGTTTCTCAGCATACTAATTCATACTGAGCCCTCCTGAGTACTGCAGAAAAATCAACTGGGATTGCAAGAAAGAGGGGCAAGAGCTGCAATTCTAGAGGCCACTGGATTTAGTATGGTAGCCTCTGTCATGGTTTATACTGTGTAATCTTTCAACATTCATATATACAGTGGGAGACACTCTGGATGAGTTGGTTATGAAAATAATTGGGGTTTTTATCTCACAGTCTACAGCTGCCCGTCTTGGATAGAGAACCACCACTCTTCCAAGTGAGCCTTACCTTAAAACAAGCTTTTGTTATTTATCAGGTGTCATTCCTCATCAGCTACCATCTAGGTTTCTTTGGGTTACAACAGCTCTGCCAGGCATGTGCATTTCCTGGGAACTTTGTGCCAGCAGCCCCACAGAAATTCTGCATGAAAAATTCATTTGCATCAAATCTCTGCAGCATCTATTTTATCAAAGCAAGTGCTTGTATGCTCAACCAGCATAAGCCACAGATGGGAGGTTTTAGGCAATCAGCTGCAAGATTAGGAAGAAAACCAAATACATATCCTGCTTATGCATTTCTGAATGTAAAAAGAAAAAAACAAACCAGTAGCATAGAAACAGTAAGAAGCAGGTCACCAATGTCAACTATTCTATCAACTTCAGTAACAGAACATGGATATCTCTCTGGGAGGAAAACATATTGCTATATAGTCTGCTTTGATTAACTCATCACATAAATCCTCTTTTATAGGAATTTTCAAGAGGTATTGAAAGCATTATTAGAAATGTTAAGGCTAGAACTGTCAGGAACTACAGTGTGGAGGTGCCTCAACTGACCAAGGCAGAAAATCCATTGAATTAAAAGCCTTTGATTAATTTAACTTTTTTACAGGAAATCAAATCTCCATTTTGTTCCTAATTCCAAACTTGCCAATCAGAAAAGCAACTTCCCTTTAGAACATTAATTTTATTTCGTTTCTTGCTATGATTTCCCCAAGCACCTTTGGCAATTGGATGTCTCAGGTCAGATGAATTTTCAAGAATGACTGGACTTCTGAAAAACGTAAAGCTTCTCATAGTCTTAATATTGCCTCAATAATTACATATTCCTCATAGATCCAGAAATAGCCATGATTTTTCACAGAGGTGATAACATACAAAGAAGATCCAAATTGATTTGCAGTCCTGTGATGATGACAGGATATCCCAAAGACTGAAGAAGAAAAAACACTGTTCTGGAGTTCCTAAGAAACCTACAAAAACTGTAGAAACACCAGGAACAGCCATTAGACCCTTGCAAGGAAAAGGATTCTTATGTGTTGTTGCTACTAATAGACCAAAATAAAACGGAATAAAATTAGAAATAAAGTTTTGATAAGATGCTCTCAGTTTTTATTTCAAACTTCTTCTGTTTTTGTGATGACAACCTATATTTTAGCAGCTACACAGCATTTTCATTAAACAATTTTCTCTCTTAAAAACTATTTACTTCATGTGCAAAATAAAACAGACATATCATAAGGCTGGAAAGGTCTCCATTTTTTGTTTATATATGAAAATCTAACTATTTTATGTGGCTGTTTTATTACAATACCCCATGGAAGCCATACACTGGTTGCTGAATGCTACCATTCTCCCTCACACATTGTGCTCCCTAGCTGCATTTTCTCTTCCATCATTAAAGATCTTCTCTCACAAGGGATGAGACTGTCACAGTCCCATTATAAAGAAAGGAAAATATGAGCCAACAGGGAAATATTTTTGAATCCAAAATATAACTGATTTGAATTAAATGTTCCATGTTCAAGTGTTTTGATAAAACATTTTTTTTCCAAGGCAACATAAACAAACTAAAGCCTCCACAGAACTATACTCTAAAATTTTGTCAATAGTGTATCTGGCAATGTATCAACAGTGTAAAGCTGATCTATAAACAAGGTGAAGTTTTGTCTACAAGTATCTAAAGGCGGGTTTCCAAGAGAACAGAGCCAGGCTCTCCTTGGTGATGCCAAGCAATAGGACAAAAGGCAACAGCCACAAAGGGATGTACAGGAAGTTCCCCCTGAACACAAGAACTTACTGGCTTCATGACTGTGTGCTGAAACAGGTTGCCCAGAAAGGTTGTGGAGTCTCCCTCACTGGAGATATTCCAGGACCATCTGGACAGAATCCTGTGCCATGTGCTCTGGGATGGCCCTGCTCAAGCAGGGAGCTTGAGCCAGATTACCCCGCTGTTATCCTTTCCAACCAGACCCATTCTGTGATTCTGTGAATGGTAAACTATGAAACACCACAGTGTTTGCCCATATAAATGTGATAGGTAAGTGTAGGAAAGCTAGAAATCCCCAAAATCAGTCATAATAAACCCAGATATTTCTGTAATACCAATAATATTACTGAAATTCTTACCGTTATAACCTAAGCCATAGTAGGTCATATGCAATTTATTCAGGCAGAACTTGTTCTTCCCATAGGAACATCTGTGAGAGGGGCTGATGGAAAGAGACAAGTATCCCATGCCTCATTCTGTTTTCTTCTACTAAACCAAATATATTTACCTAAGGTAGGTAAATATCAGCACAGTAAAACCAGAGAGCCAATCCAGCAAGGGAATGCTAAACTCTGCCTTCCCCAGAAAGAGAGCAAACAGGATCTGTGAGAAACAGCAAATGAATGGCTCAGATTCTCCAGTATAAAGCAAACATGCCCTCCAAGTGTGTCCCACAAGACTTTTGGGCACTAAAAGCTTTCTTCACCACAGCATTCCAAGTGAAAAAAAGGTGTGATACTGCAAAGAGGGTGAAGAATGGTAAATTTTGAAGGAATAATGTCATAATAACCTTACTAAGATTCCTTGTCTCTGTTAGTGCTACAATCATGTGTTCTTAAAAAGATGCATTTTTTATTTTCTTGTGGTTTTTCAATATGCACACTGCTTGTTTCTCTCTTTCCACACAGCTTGGCAGGTAGTTTCTTTTCCTTATTTTGTTTCTTTTACATCAGATGGTTTTCAGGAACAAGAACTGTGTTTGTGTTTTGAATTTATAGCACAGTATGAACATATGAATTTAAAGCCATAATCTAACGTAAAGACATTAAATCACCACAAATAATAAAAGGCTGATATAAATCGTCCTAGACTACATAGCTGTAAATGCAAGAAACATGAGCCAAGATTAAGTTGTAGTGGCATTTTGGCTGTCTCAATATAGACTGAAGAGAGATGGAACACCTGCTCTGATCTTCACAAATTGAATTTCAGCTCTTCAGAAGATTTTGAGTTCTCATTTGCATTAGGAAAGGACACCATTGTTAATGTAAATTGGACATTTATTCTCATAGCAGGCTAGAAAATGTGCAATGTGCCTGCACACAAGTAGTGTAAGCAACTGTGCTACCAACAAGAAAATACAAAAGACACCCTAATTACAAGAAACAACTACTAAGTAATTTGTGCATCAATGTTATGCTTCCAATGCTTCAGCAGTATGCAGTCAATGACATTACACTAATTTTCAGAAACTACCAATAATCTAGTAAGGGGGAAATATTAATTTTTCTGGTACAAAACGGTAGTGAGAGGACAGTCATATCTCTCACACTGAGACAGTGGGAAAAGCAGAGATTGTTTGACTCTGTATTTCTGAAAACAGTTCTGAGAGCCCTTGCACACCAGCAGACCTGAGGTGACATCTTTTCACCATCACAGATAACTCACTATTCCCTGGCTACAGCAAATCCTTGTCCAATATCTGTACATGCATGAGGTTGTGAACAGGTAGATAAGCCAATGTGAAACACACTAAAACTCCTGCAGAGCAATTCATTCTTTTGCTTCAGTTATTCATCCAAAAATAACAAATACATACAGACTTCAAACACATCACACCAGTTAGAATTGGCAGGGAGGCTCTGGTAAGTGAGTGAAACAGTGAACAAAATCTTTTTCAGAACAAAAGTTACCTTAAGATAACTTCAGAAGTCATTTTCATATCATCTTGAGGTGAGACATATTTCTTTATTCACAATTTATTTCTCTGTAGTGGGTCCATTCTGAAGCACAAGCAAAATAGCAGCCCCACTGAGAGAAAAGGAAAAAGAAAGGGAAAGTAAATGTCTTATTCAAGGAACAGAGATATTTTAACAATGACCAGAGTATCTGTGAATGAGTTGAAGGCACATTTTTGATCAGAGTTACTTAATCTTATTTAAGTAAGATTGATACAGCTATCAAAGTTATCATATATAATAACTGATAAAGAGTGTTCCTGAAGTCACTTAACTCTGCCAGTCTTTCTTTACTCATAGTTAAAATGAGTAAGGACATGGTTTGACAATGAAGAGAAGCCTCTCCCCACCACCACTAGACTATTCTTCTTGAGCATCCCGACAGGTCTACACACACTTTTGTCTTTACACTTCAGCAATAACACAGCTGTTCCCCAAATGTGTTCAACAACTGCTCTCTAATGCCATCAGTTTCATAGTGTAAATGGATCTTAAAATAGCTGGAACATCATGTCCTTTACCATTCTATCTTCCCGCCTGGCTGCCAGATTGTTCTCTTTTCCTTTTTTTGAGGGATTAAGTAGAACCACAGCAATTTGTTGATTTGAAAACTAAGCAATCCCTTTAAACTGCCTCTGTGCTCATCCACTGCTATCACTGACTCTACCTGAATTCATTTTGGAGCCTACATTACAAAAGCTTTATTCATGAGGGATTTTCATATGCAAGCAGGGTTGATGGTTCAGCTGCTGACCCTGGCCCTCTTCACTTCTCTTCTTGCCTGTCTTTTTAGGGGCTTAGTTGATTCCCAAACATTTTATTTGTAAGTGATGTCCTCTCACAAGTGCAGTGGTGGACTGTGCAGGAATACCAGCAATTGCCCTAGCTTTGCACACTTCCAAGCTTTGTCAGCAGCAAAGGGGCTCTACACAAGCACCAGTGGGATTTTTCTTAAAACCAGCAAAGAAAATAAACACTATTCTGTTGCCAGAAACCAGGACAAAATTATTTAACAAGAGACTTGATTCTCTTCACATTCTTCTCTGTGACTTACAAGCTCCCTTCTGCTCCATTGAGAGGTGTGTGGGACAATAGGCCAGCTGTTAAGATTTGTCTATGACAGCTCTTCACTCAGGGGGCATAACTACAATCATGTTGCATTCTTTCACTCAGAAAGATAAAGGAAACACAAGTTTGTTACCCCAGAACCTCAAAATGAAGCAAATCTTGCACTGGGTACAGAAGGGAACATTAGCAAGGTCAGATCACTCTGCCTCTTCCCCTCGTTCACCAATAGATGGTGGCAAAGGCCCCCTCCGAAGCTGCCACTGGACTTGCACAGTTATTTTTTCAATTCCTTCTCATAGAAAATGAAGAAAGATGCAGACATATCCTTTGCAACAATCACCTATAAACAAGTTAATAATTTTGTCTAACATATGTGTACATAATTTCTCTGCTAATGCCAGCTTTCTTTATCTTCAGATAAGAATTTTTTGTTTCTTCTTCTGTAATGTAACTGTAGTGTTTCACTTTAATTTCATGCAACAGAGCATGGAGAGGAACTTTAAAGCAAGCTCTTCTAAAGCAAGTTAAGATATGGTGCTTTCTCCTAGGAAATCAACATGTATCTGTGTGAAAGGGAGGCGGGACTAGAGAAGAAAGAAAATTATTTCAAACTCCCGTTGCAGAACGCGGGATTTTGAAGAGCAGGCTGCTCTTTTCCAAACTGCCAACAGTCAAGGCGACTTCATGTCATTTCAAGAGGCTCCAAAGAGCTGCCTGACACTCTTGGCCACCCGTGTCAGGCTCAACAGAATTGTGATAGCTCAGGGGAGCCAAGTACCAGAGCCTTGCAAAGCAGTATTTGGTGGTAAAAGTAGCAAACACTATTTTATTTTCATTGCAAGGCTTTTTGAGTACCATGCTTGTGCTCCAGAGAGTTGTGCAAGAAGCCTACCTCCACCTGACCCAGGAAGAGAGCAGTACAGGTAGAGGATTAAGGGTGGCAGGGTGGCTGCAAAGCCCCTAGCTCACGTGATACAGAAAGCAGGAGCTCTGGATGTTTGCAAAGTACCTGTCACGATACCACCTGAAGTAAACCAGATGTGCTGGTCAAATACATATCACACAATAATATCCTGCCTATCCTGACATGACATTGTTGGCACTTCATGACGATATTCAACACTTCTTCTCATGATCCTGTGTGAGGTTGCCAGCAAATGCTTGTCACATTCCACATCAGCTCTTGAGAGATGGCCAAGGTTTTTTAATCTCTAATTTGTGAACAAAAACCTTTGAGTTCCTTGGGTTCAAATTAGTTAAAAGAATGTCATTTTAGTCTATTTGTTGTCAGGTTCACCTCTGAACAGACTGTGCTAGTCTCTTTTCTCAGATACCTTTGTAGAGTACTTCACAAAGATTTTTCTGTATTTATATAATTCACATAGATGCTTTTTAATTCTTTGCTTATTTGCAGTAACTCATCTCCAAGCTGGGGATCTCTGATCAGTTTTTGTTTGAGTAGCAGTCTGTCAGTATAAATAACTCCTTGTGAATCGAGTTTTCCATCTTGAAAATAACAGCAAAAAAGATATTCACATATTAGTTTCCTCCTTGCAAGCACAGTGAAACTTTCCCCAATATTTTGCCCAGTTAATAATCTTTTGATTTTCATACGGACGCTCTAAACTAGTTTTTCTAAATTATAAACCTTTTCCTCTTGAGTTTGAAATGTAGGTATACAGAGAATCCAAAAAGACATTCCTAGTGACCCATGAGGCTCTATTTCTTACCAAGAGACAGAAAAAGCAGCTCTGAATCAGATATCTTTTGTGTTGGATTAGGTAAGCTCCAGACATCCCTTACAACCTAAATTATTCTACGATCTATGACTCTATAATTCATTCACTTAGTAGTTTGCATCTCTGGATTATTTATGAGAGAAGGATTATATTCCTAAGAAAGAGATAAATTCAAAACAGAGAAGGTGGATAAGTAGTTCAATTTCTGTTCTTATCAGTCCTGAGCTGATATAATCATAAAAACTTATAAAATACTCAGGTTCCCAAAAGGCAGTACAGTGCAGGTACTAATATTTTGCTAGGAGATCATCACAGATAACACAAAAATCTCCTAGTACTGAAAGCCTAGACAGTTCCTTTTTTTACCTCAGTAAGCTATTCCCGTCTTACTGAGTCTTCAGTGAATTTTTCATTGTCTACAAAAGGTAAGATGGCATCCGTACTAACTTAAAAAGTGGATGCTTAGCTGTAAGATCTATACCAGTGGCTTCATTCAGGCCCTCCAGAACCAGCTTATGCTCTTGGATATCATGCCTTTATCTGAGTCAAGAGGACGCCAAGAAATTGGACTAGGATATTTCTATAGCTATTACTATTATTGCTAGGGCTAGTACCAGTAGTAGCACAGCAGGTTGGAGGGAACTCAGTTATGTTCCCAGCCACCATCTTATTTATTCTTCATTGGCTATTACAGGTTTTTGGACAGGTTTATGATGATAAAATACATTGCTGAGGGTTTCAATAACAGATCAAAGTGGGCAATAATAGCAAAGAAAACTAACAATGGCCCTACCACTAAGGAAAAAAATAATGGTTCAAACAGTTGAGCAAAAAAACATATAGGTCGGGGGCAGTGCGCTGGGCTGAACACTGGACACTTTTTGCCGGTGCACTTAAAAGAGATTCCTTGGGAAGTGTGGATTAGGGCAGTTCTGGGGACAAATAACATAAGAAGAGAGAGCAAGAAGGGAAAACACACTTTCAGAAGTCCGATGGTTTCCAAACCACCAACTGTGCTCCAGTAAGATGATACGCTACAAAACATATTTTACACGTGGTTTTCCAACCCAGCAGTGTTTTCTGTGCCCAGACTACTGCTTCAATCTAAAAAAGTTCTTCAGCATCTGCCAGCTGGTTTGGGAGTAGTGGTGGGAGCACCATGGCTTCAGTTCATGTAAGTAGGAAAAGGAGAATGTTTATTTTGTGAAGTCAGGGCATACAATGGAGGGAGCAGCATTCAGTCTGAAGAGAAATACTGGTAACTACAGTATACTGAGTATAATTATTTGTAAAAGCTCAGCATTTGAACCAATGCCTACTTAAGTCAATGGGCATTTTTCATTGACTTGGGGTGACAGATAAAATGGGCCATTAGTGCACTTTTTAAAAGCTCTGCTGAACAAATACATCACTAGGTGGTTCAGGATGTTTTTATGACGCCTTGCCTTCTCTCTCAAACACTGCATTTATCTCTAGTCTTCTCCTTTACTGCAGCTTGTATTGCAACTCTTTCACCTGCATCACAGGGGGAGAAGAATTCTCAGGCTCTTTTCCTCTTAGTCATAACAGAGAATCTGCTCCATTAGTGTCCTCATACCACTGCAGCTCTGAACAAAGAAACTTTATCAGAGTATACAAAGGTAGTTTAGAGAACTTCCTCATACTGTATACTTTACAAGTTTTAAAATATTCCTTTTTTTTTTCCTTTAAAATTCTGACTAAACTGTTTTGTTACAGGATTTCAGTTACTCTCACTTTGAAGCACAGCAGGGTGAAACGAGTGGGCCATAATTATGGATGCATCAAGCGAAAAGTATTTGGAACTTTTCTACTCATGATGGACATTTCCCAGAGGAGAAAGAAGAGAAAAAGAAACAACTTTAAGAGAGTCATCTGTATTATGCCAAATTACCATTCCATTCAGCCTTCTAAAAAGGTCTTGTTATCTGATGGTATTATAATTTAATAGCTACAATTAGGTAAAAGTAGATACCATGGAGAAAACACACAGTACACAGCAGTAATAAAATATAGCAGCAATAAAATACAGCAGCAGGTTGTCATTTGCTGCCCACATACTGTAAATTTGTGGGTAACTCCATACGTGTTAAGCACTCTGGATTCAATTCACAGAGAAACAGAGCCAAAAAAAGCCTCTGCCTGTAGCTGTCTGAACCAGGAATGCCTCCCACCTGCAATGGCACCAACTTGTTGGGTTTTCAATTTTTAAATTTTCTATTTACTTGAGATGCAACACCATTGTCTATAGGAGGGAGCAGAGCATGAACAGACAGGTCAGTGAGAAATGTAGTTTACCCACCTGTCACTGCTGGGCTACACTAACAAATACAGATTGCTGAAACCTGTCGATTTACTTGCCATTGCACCACTGGAATAGAAATGATCCAAACTAAGCAGTCCTTGGGCAGCACTGTTCCCCGTAACAGCTGGAATTCCTGCTAAGAAAACGTTATTATTTCTTATTAGGAAACAGAAGTGGTAGGTCAGCATTTCCAGAAGCATCTTGCTTAAAGGCCTGCATGCTGGTGAATACCATTTTTACTTGAAACACAATATGCAGCAGTCAAAAGGAAAACTTTTGAACTGAAGAACAATATGATTTTCAGAAACATTGACAATGTTACTGAAAACAAAATGTTGGAAATGAGAAATTTTCAGATAACCCTGCCTTTCAGCTCCCCTGTGCTTCATGAGGCAACAGTGAGTCACAGCACAAAGACCTTAGTGACAAGCAGCACTTGCTGACACAGCTGTATCACGAATTAAAAATATGCAGCACCACATAATTAGAAAATTAATAGCTGCTGGTACTGCCTTGGTGTGTCTATTCAGTGCTGTGTTTCTGCCCCTGTTTCCTGCTCATGTAAGCCTGGGGTAGTACTGGCAGATCAGCAAAGAGCTGGAGGGACTAGGGTGGCTCTGCCTCCCAGATAACGGGATGGTCTCCTTTCCTCACCCAGGATGAACATCAGTGCTGCCACCCTTGTGGGCCTAAAGGGAGGACCTAAAGGTCTGGGGAAGAGAGGAAAGAAGAGGAGAGGAGGGAGGGATCTAACACTTTTGAACCCTGTACTACAGGCTTCTGGCAGCCTGTGAATCTCTCTTTTGACAAGTCCCAGCCCACCAGTTTTTCTTCACAAGCCTACTAATTCCTAGACTGAAATCAACTGCATTGCAACAATTTGTGGCAGCATATTCCTCCTATTATGAGTATTATTGTAGATTCACTAGGTAGGTACTGCCCCTCCCTAAGCCACCTACTTCCTATACCAGTAGCAAATAAACAAAAATGGAGAACACAGGACTCCACCTCAGGAAGGGTGTCAGCAGGTGGGACACACGCAATGCAAAACACCTTTTTTGTTATTAGTGAAAGAGAACACTAAATCATCTTGAATTAAATCATGAGGCTTTCTATTTGCCTGAATCACAGCTTTTTGCTGATACCCTCTCTACTTACCATGTCAGAGTTTCTGATTTTCCATCTGGGAATTTAACAAACAACATAATTTGCTTCATAAACCTTTGTTAAGATTTTTTGAATGCTGGCTATTTCCCCACACACAGGCACATAAATGCACTCCCATTTCCACAGTAGAGCACTGCATCTCACAGCAGGAGAATGAAGGGGTAGAAAACCAGCTGTAGCACAGTCCTGAGAAAATGAATGTTACTAAGGCTAATATATATTCAGCTTTCCCATGAATTTTGTGGTTTCTCAGAATGAAACCAGCTCTACTTAACTTGTCAAAGAGGAAAAATAATATTTTTACAGGAAATTAAATATTTGAACTGTTCTGAGACCTCCCACTTTCAAAAATCCTTTGCTTGAAGTAGAAAGATGGATGGATGAGGGAGGGCTTGGCAACAGACAGCAACGAGAGGAAATCAAGGTATTATCCATTCTTATTTAAAAACTTTCACAAGCTATTCCAGAACTGCATGTGTTTGCTCCCTCTCTCAATCCCTCTCCCCAGCTCCTATGTCATCATTACTGAAATCAATCACAACATGCTGTCTTATCACAAATGTTAAAACTCTGACCTTCATATTCTTCCCCACCAAGGACAAGCAGCTCTTGAGGCAAAACTGTCAGTGTACCCTCATAACAGAACATAAACAAACTAAGGATTACAAGCTCCTAATGAGGTCTTTGAGGCTTTACAGATCAGGCTTCTCAAATTGCTGTTCTCTGAACAAAGGAATCTTGCTAAGCATTGGATTTTGCTTTCCAGTTTGGAGAAGTTTGCAGTGTTGTTCAAATGATATGATCTGCTTTTAGATTTCTTTCTTAAAGAGCTTAACAGAACTATCTGTCCCTTCTCTTGGCCCTGTTTCAGGAAAGTGTCTCGTCATATAGTAAGTCAGCTCTTATTCATAAATTCATAGGCATGAGTCTGAAATACTGCATATAAATCCCAATGGAATTTCAGTACACATTGCCTGAAAAGTAAATTTCTGGGACCAAAGCTTTGCAAATGGATTTAGCAACTAAAAAAAAAAAAAAAAATTCTAGAATATGGAGAATTCTGCCTGCTGGACAAGCATCTAAGAAAATGTAATTTTGACGGTTTTGTTCCTTCCTTGTGTTAAGTTTCCTAAGTTCAGATATGCTGAGGCAGCAGGTCCCTATAATGCTATCTAGAGAGCTGCAGAAATCTCTCACTCTTGCCGTGCTTTGACCTCATCTGATTTCATTTACATATTCTGCAGATTTTCAGCTTGGCCTGTCAAATTTGCTTGATATATGCCTAACTCTCTCCCCGGGTTCTCTTCCTGGGGTTTTATCACTCCTGTTTACTTCAGTGCATCTACTTCTCAACAACAGTTTAGTTTTTATGCAGAAAAAGACACTTCTTTCCTTGCCCCTTCTCTTCAACCCAGCTGTCCTCCACAGATGTGGCTGCTCCCAATTGCATGGGACTTCGCCTTTGAGTAGATGAGGCTTTTTTACACTAACAAACACCACAAAGTGTGAGAATCAGACCCAAAGGATGTTTGACTGAGAATTTAGAAAGTTAAACTGCTGAAATATGTAGTTTATAATTAAAGTACTGAGAAAACCTTTACTGAAGAATCATTGCAGCAACACTATAATTACGCTGTCCTTCACATCCTGTCATTAGCATTTCTAGAAGTGACATAATAATAATGAGGTCTTTTTTCCCCTTAGGAACTGTCAGCTCTCTTTACAAGATTCAAATAAGTTTATAAAGAATATAAAGTTCTTAAATGGAAAATGGAAATTATGATTTTTGTGTAAAAGATGTGACAGTCACATTAGTAAGCTCATGAAATCATGCCCATATATGTTTCAAGCCAGTAGAGTGGAACTCTTTTTTTCTTTTCCATTTTTTTCCCTATCTATTCAGAGCTCAAGAAAATAAAAAAGAAAAATTAAGAATAATAAAAAAAACTCTAATTGTTTTTTTTTCCAGCTCTCCTGTTAACTGTTCCAACCTTATATTTTTGTAGGAACACAGACTGTCTGTACTTCCAGGAACACAGAGAGAGCCCATTTCAATCAATTAGAATTATTGAATTATCAAGCTTGGAAACGTCCATCTCAGATCATCTAGTCCAAGCACGAGAAAGGGAGATCCTGATCCCAGATACCAAAAAGACTATGCAGGTAACAACCAAGCTGACAATAATAGAAACATTTTGGGGGATGTCCCAAGGACATCCCTTAGGCTGCAGCTGCCTGTAGACCATGTTTCTCCTCATAGCAAGGAAAACACTGCAGCACCAGCTGCAGCTGGTGAGTGCCTGGGAGCCTAATTGGACACGTATCCTCTGACCACTCCATTCCTCAGGAGATGTCATTTGATTGACATTCCTACACACTCAGAAGCGGTAAAAGAAAGTATATGGCCCTGTGTTACTACTTTGGGGACTGTAGTGACCCTGCAGATTCTGAAGGAGAGCTGATACACATTCAAAGCACAAGCTCTCAGGAGTTGTGGCTCACATGAGGCCTTGGCAGCCAGTTCTGTTCTGTTGATTCCCAGTCAATTCTAAATGTTGATACAAGAAAAATGTGTTTATGAAAAGTGCATTTTCTATCATGCAAGCAGCACAAGTATAATGGAGTTGAAATGAGATATTTGAATATTTAAAATCTTTTGTGGAGTGTGGAAGAGAAATAAGTGCTAAAACAGATCTAAATGAATTCTTCAGTAGATTTTAATAACCAACTGCTTGAGAATAAATTATATTCAAAAATAAACTATGTCGTCTTGACTAAATTGCGTGAAATTATATGGTTAGGATATTTCAAGATCATCAGATGTTACATTGAGGGCAAATATATCTCATTATAACAGTTCTGGGGGAAGGCAAGTGTTTCATGTCTGACACAGACAGATAGCATTTACCTGTTATATATGTACATATAAGATATTGACTTACTAAGGATAAGCAAGACTGAGTAAAGTAAAATTACTGGGAAAATGTGAATTAGATGTGAAGCAAATCTCCATTAACCAAGTTAGTGTAACACCAAGATCATATCATAAACTTTATGAAAGTCAGTGTATACTCGTTTGAGCTTAGTAATACCTAAATCTAGCTATACTTCTTTCATAAATCAGTTCTCACCAGCTGAGAGCAGCAATAGAAATAACTTACAGCTGACAAAACATGGCAGGAAAAATGCTACAGATAAAATCTTGAAGTTTTTCTCTGTTTAGAAGCCTGATTCAGAATCTGTGTAATGGAAGTGACCAGGGGCTCTCACTCCCTTCCAGCCAAAACTCCTTCTTCCACAACAGAGATCACAGATTGGTCTTCTGTGTAACACTCTTTCAGGCTGTATACAGTGGAAGAAATAATTTGTCTTTACACCACAATTAAATCCATTTTCAGCTCAAAAATCTCCATTTTCTGTATATAACCCCAACTTCCCTTTTACCATATATGTGACAAAGGCTTTAAACTCAAGCTAGTTGGCTTTTAAGATCAGGGAAGTAGATCAAACCAGCAGAACGCAGTTGTCCACCCAGTCATTCTGGCTAAGGACTAGTCTACAGCAGCTGGGAGGGGAAAGAGTGAATAAGTGAGTTGTTCTGCTGTTTTCAGTTCTAAATCGCTGCAGCTTCACAATGGAGTTCTCCCAAATGAACTAGCAAGCTTCTGCCAACTGGAGAAACCCTTCCAAAAGGGCACCATGATGAGTTGAAGCAGGGGAAGGCACAGCTCACATGGTTGGGTCTATATATGTCAGATGTCATTTTTTTAGATTTCATCCATCTTCCCTCTGCTGTGCTGCCCTTTGGTGTGCCACATCATGTTGAGTCTGTCAGATTACCTACTTGCCCCGTAGAGCACCGGAGTCAAGCTGACCAGCTGCTAACTCACTTTTTTTAAAAGCTGGCATGCAATTCCATGCATTGCACTGGTGGTCACACACTCCTTAAAGCTGATTATCCTATTCAACATCACAGCAATCATGCACTGTGTAACTGCCTAGCATGACGCAGAGACCCCAGATTTCTCAGACACCAGAGTGAATAAATAATTTGCCTTTAAAAGCTGTCACTGCAGCACAAAATGCTGTGAAGTACATGTAAATGAAGGTAGGACAGGGTATTTGCCTAGGACATATCTTAGGTAATGTCAAGAAGAGCCGTTACTTTCAAAACAGCACAGGAGAGAAGGAAGTCTTCTGATAATTGTGCAGGTCCTCTTCTTGCCCTGGGTTGGGCATTATGGAAAACACTGACACTGATGCTGAAAACCAGCATCAGAATTCTGATGAGTTAGAGATGAAAGTCAGAATAATTTTGCTATGAAGGAGCCAAAAAATAACACAGAGAGAGGGAGAGAGTCCCAAACTCAACAGGATTGTGAAGGAGACCTGGCAGTAAATACTGCATGAGGTGCTTGAATGGTTGATCTAAACAAAGACAGACCCTCTGTGCCTGACAGAGGCTGAGTTTCAGGCAGGTGTTAGTGAAAACCCTTTCTGAACCTATTTGGCTCTATCCTCGTATTCTCACATATATGCTGGAAAATTCATATCAGCAGCAATTATTTTCCTTCTATTTTCAGATCCCACAGCTCTCAGCAGCATTAGCACTTGCCCCTCAGCTGTCTTCTTTCATTTGGCTGGCATCCAGGGCATACTCCTTCTGCACTCCAAGTGCCCTGTGTAAGGCTTCATATGACAAAGCAACAGAGGATAAGTTGGAAGCCTCAGGATCAGTTGTGGATTAATGAGCCTTTGGCAGACCTTTGTACCCTCTGTTTCAAGTGCGAGACAAAATCCTTTGATCTTCCCTTATCTGCATATTTGCGTAGGAGCATGTAAACTGAAAAAGAAAACAAATAAATAAAATCCCATAGGTCCATCAAAATAAGAGACCTGATTGGACAAGATTTGTCTCCAAGAAGAAGAATCTGACAATAAGTATGTAAGAAATATGTAAGATATATAGCTTAATGCACTAATGGAAGCTTGTCATGTGCCACAGGGATGAGCACGGTGTAACAGCTTGGGAAAATGGAATCATCCTTTGTAGCAAAATTTTCAACACATATTACAGTATGTATGTACACTTTATAGATATAAAAATATGTTTTTTCTTCCTTCTTCTTTATTAAAGGTATGATTTTTCAAAATTGCTTAAGTGACTTTCTCACTTGAATTTAATTGACTTGCATAATTACTGAAGCTGACAGCATGAGGCCAAATGCTCCTCTTGAAATCATTGACTGCTCCAGGAATTTTGTGTGTTCAGAAGACCACAGATTTTTGCAGAGGCTGAATCCGCAACGTCTGCATAAATGTAGCAGCCTGGGCTGGCCTTTTGGAGCCAGCCATCAGAATTACACCTGCCCTGGGACTGTTGACAAAGCCAGCAGCATCTGAAAATAAAAACTCCATCCTTTACAGAAATGGTCTGTTCTCCAGATATCTGTTCTGTGCTTTCCCCCAGCACAGCTCCTTAGTTTGGAGAGAGTGTCTTGAATAGGGCAGGTGTTCCTCTGAAAAACAGCAGCATTTCTGATTCCTCTGCCTTTCCTATGGCAGTGCCATTTTCAAATCGCAACCAAAAACATTGGAGAAACACTGCCATGGTCTGTGACTGACAGTTCCAACAAAGATCACTGAACATTCCTTTCTGAACATGAAGTCGTGTGGCTTTAACAAGTATCAGTCCAGAAGGCCTTTTTGCAGGAAAAAAAGAAGTGAATGTCTTGTAGACTTCAACCATTCATTTTTTCTGAGGTGGGAAAACTGGTTGGACAAACATCAGCTTTTATTAGGAAAGGATGGTAATGTGGTCATGATAACAGAATCCAACAGAAACAAAGAAACATGCAGATTGTGCCTTGTTTGTGGAGATACTCTGCCTCTACTTGCTTGTGCATTCCCTAACCTGTCTTGGCCACAATACCCACCTGAACATAAACAGTTTACATTGCAAATGTAGATTGACAGGATTCATTTCGATAGAAGAGGGTTAGGCATTGCTGGCAACCCTGAATGAGTGATAGCATCTCACACCACAAGGGTGATAAGCAGTTGTGGCATGAGCTTCTAATGGTATCTGCTTCCTACTGCAAACTAACCTGTTTAAAACTGGTAAAACAATACTAATTATTTCTTTGTATTTAATGTGATAGAGGACAAAACTGATGGCAGCACTCCCATAAGCCAGCAAGTAGTAGAATGAAGTGCAAACCCTTGGGTTAAACTACATTCTTATATGCCACAAAGATGGGGGGGAAGTGATTCCAGATGCTGAAGTATCTGATAATAGCATTTGTGAAGTATGAATGGGGAACTGAATCCCAGCCTCCTTTACTCATCTGAGTAGTTTTGTGCTGAACTGTTCTTAAAATAATCATCAATTCCCACTCAGTGCTTTCCCCCATAAATTAGTTCCTATGATGTATAACAGCCACTAAAAGAAGAATTGAACAGGGGAAATTAACTTGCTTTTCAGTAGCAGAAATTTATCAAGGCCACACTTCTTACTGGGACAAAAACAATTCATTTAAGCCTTGTCAAGATTTCTAATTAAAAATCCTCTGCTCCCAACAGCAACTCACAAATACTGTGCTTAATTTGGAAGTTAATAATATTTCCATGCATTTCTGCTACACTCTGCTATTGCAGCTATGACTCTAGTCTGATAACAAGAGCATTGTATCCAAGCCAGCAGTAAATGACTTTCCTCATTTCTGTGTAAAAATGAAGCTTACTTTGTAAAAGGGGGATGGGGAGGTTTGAAGCCATATTTATTGTCTGGGTTTCAGCTCTATTGTATGAGATAAGAAAGATCTGTCTCATTATGTGTAGGTTAAAGCATCAGATATTGCAGGCATGAAAAGATTTGACTTTTTATTGGGACTCAAACATCTCACATCAGGCCACCTGCTGCCTGGCAGGTCTGCTATCCTTAAGTGTTTGTGTGCACAGCTTGGACCACGGATCACAGCAATGGAAGGCCAACTAGCCCACAAATAAAGCTCCACTATGCTTCTCATTAGTTGTGAGCTGGAATAGGTCTCTCCCTTCAAAGACTTAGGTAGTGTAGGCCTTCATCATGTTCAAGGACCAATTTTCTGTTCTAGAAGGATCTGAGTGAGATAATTCTGTTCTGTGATGTATGATTACAATTCCATAGGTAATTCAGGCCTAATGTACTTTGACTGGGTTTCCCATGCAAACTACAATATGAATGTGAAAGAAACAAAACTGCCAATCTTCACCAACATGTAACAGCTCATCTTAACTTCCTCTAATTCTAGAGAACTATTACACTGAAGAACTCGATATGTGAAAAATCTCCAATAAGTCATTATACATCAGTAACATCATGTCTTTACACCATCTCATCTTTGCCTACCAGTTGGATCCATGCTCATAATCTGTGAGACAAGGACACACACAAGAACACTTTCTGACCATACAGTGAGAGCCACAGGCATTTATTTTTCTGTACATTAGCTCATTACCTCTGTAGCCAGAGTATATTGCCAGAGTTATTAGGGGATATTGCTTTAAAATAGACAGTTTTAAGGAGAGATATGAGAGGAAAACAGGAGGCATTTTCTGACATCTATAGGAAAGGGTTTTCTAATTATCAGAATCAAAAACAGCAGCCATGAGTTTAAAAAAATCATACTAGATGTAGGGTAGGATGGGATTCCTGCATGACAACAAGGCCATCATTAAGTCTGACCTAAACTGTACCTTCCATTATAACAACTAAAAACAAGACTTAATTTTCCCAATGTTAAAAAAAAAAAGAAGCATTAAAAAAGCCTCTTAAAAGGAGGACAAGGCTTTCTGTTCTTAATTTTATATAAGTTGATTATAAATATATCCAACAGTCAAAAAGCAACCAAAGAAATGGGAGCATAAACATTAAGGGGGGAAAACCCCAGAACAATGATTTTTTTTCTTTTATTTTTAAGCCAAATTTATATATTATTATCTGTCCTTGAAGTTTCAGAGAACTTTTGTTGTTCATCTTTCAGCTTAACCACCTTAGGAATCATTAAGAACTAAAACCAAATTAGAACTAGGTATTAGTGAGATTTTTTTTTCTGTAACCATTGAAGATGGCATACACACCAATTTTTGAACTTAGAGTCCCAATGTACACGTGACTGACAGAGGAGCTAGATCCTTCCTAATTAATACTGCTAATTCTCTCTTTAAAAATCATTAAGATACAAGATAATAAAACTCCTCATGTTGTTATAACCTGGACTAAAGCCACCAGAGCCAATGGTATCAGATGAGGCTGAAAATCCTGAGACAGCACCATCTCTTGAGTTTGATGAGCTATGATTCCTTAGCACTTGTGGCAACATGCTGTCACTGCAAAGGTCACATCAACCATGAAATCCAGGCAGTCCTAGCAGTCACCTGCCTTTGGTGACATAAGAAAAACTGCCATGGACTTTTTTGCTGTTATCAGTTTGTTTTCAGTGCACAGGGAAACAGAGAAAAAGAATCAGTCTCAGCTCTACCTGATATTCTCAGGCTTGGTTTTCCTTCTTTTTTTTTTCCAAATTTAAATACTGCACACTTCATATAATGGTTATTTTTACTTATTAAAATTTTAAGATGCATTTTCTTTTTCCTTTCTGTAAAATAAAAATATTAGGTGTCTTGGGCTATTGAGCTGATACTACTTGTGTAAATAGGCTGATGTTGGAAGACCACAGTTTGATATTCTGTGTGCTGCTACGCAGTTTTTAGGGATGTAACTTTGTTAGGTAAAGCACAGCTAGACAGTTGTAATGAAAAAAGAATTTATGAATTATAACTGACAGAAATAGTTACTGTGTAAATGTTCTTGGATAAATTAGTTCAGCTTACTAAAACACTGAAAGAGCAAAAGCCCACAACTGTCCTTCAGCCACAAACTTCAAACAATCTGGAAAATGCTCTCCACCTCATAACACTCATTCATCTCAGTCCAAAGAGGCTGCAGCACAACTGTTCCTCTGGGACAACCTGACCTTGAGCTCTGAAATCACGCAGCCCACACCAGCACACTTAATGCCTTACTGCTCCTCTTGACAACTCCTGCTCAAGTAAGCAGCTAAACTGGAAAGGAAACACAATGCCATTTCTGTAACTTTTTGTTATTTTCTATCCATTAGGAATCACTCTTTCACACAGACAATAAATATCCAAATTTCTTCATCCGCTTCTAATTATTGCACAGTATTGGAAGGATACCCAAGTTCCATCCATCCTGACCTAAACCATAATCATAGGAAATGCACTTTGAAACTCAATAGTCTAACTGAATTCATATTCATTCTGATGAGCATGAAAATAAGCAGGACTGCTGCAGAAGGTTCAGAAACTCTAGAAAGGGTTTCATTATGTATTACAGCTATTGTAAAACATTAAATTAATAAATGCAAAACCTTCTTCCTCCATATGAGATCCTATTAAAAAGAGTTCCAAAATTTGTCACTTCCTCTCCTTATTGCTGATTGTTGGGGTGCTGATGTCGCAAATTTGATTTCTCTGGATATATAGGTTTATCTTCTTGCCACAGATGAAAGACTTCCTGATACTGAAACAGCTTCTAATAAAAGGGTTTTGTTCAAAACTATAAGCAAACTTGCATGTATAAAACTAGCAAAAATATCTAGTTTCCATAAATTGTGATGATGATAATCATACAGTTTCAGCTTTCAGACTTAGATCTGTATCTAACCACTACTCAGAAGGGCACCTAATACAAAGAATGCATTAGCTCCATTTCTATATGAAGCAGGTGGCTTCCTCCACCTTTCCTCTGAAACATCTGGTGCTGGCCACATTCAGAGACAAGTTTGTGGAGCAGATTGATATCAAGCCTAATTTGGTATGGTAAATCCTCTGAGACAAATTCCAGCATAGCATGCAGATGTATCGTGGCTCTGAAGCCAACAATTCGGCATAATTTGTATCATTATAGATTTGTCCCAGGTTGGCTGGGTATGGGTTTTATTGTGGGCCTTCTCCTTTCTGAGTAGCACTTTACTGGATTTTAATTAAAAAAAAAATGTACACAATTGCGTTTTGTTTTGCATATTAACTCCTGAATATATAAATGGGTTTTATGTAGGGAGACTGAATTGAAATGGGGGGAAAGTACCCTGTTTCTGTGATGGTCACGTTAGTCATGTCAAGCAGAATGATGCAGTACTATGTCCAGGAATCTTATACATGTAAATGCCTGTTCTCTAGATCTCACAGCACAGTGGTTTCTCCTTCACCAAGTGCTGCCAGGACCTACAAAAAATATGGGAAGTGTTGTCTCCAGTTGAATTGCTCAACGTAAGGAACACTTCATCACTAAGAATGCTTTTGATCACCTGCAGCCTTCCCTGACACTCATAAATGCATCTTTTCCTTCCTTCACAAATGCATAGATAAGGGAATTTAAAGCAGAAGCTGTGATTTTTTTTTTACCTGGGAACAATTTGAGCGCTTGTAACCTATGCAGACAGGAAGCACACAGATGGTCCAGTAAGTCCTGGGAACAAAGAAAGAAAGAAGAGGAATTGATAGCCTTGTCCTCATCCTCCTCTGCCTTTTGGGAAGGGACCTGTAGACTCTGATTTCTTTCCCAAATAGAACTGATTTATTTTTATTCATTGCCTGCAAGGAAAGACTATGTTCATGTTAGAATTAGAAAATACCTCTTTCTTTTTATGAAAACTATAATCCTGTTTCTCAAATTGCATTAAATTATCTATTTTCTGGAATCTGGGAAAGCACTAATGGTCACACAACAATTTCCTCTACAGGCCTTTGTTTACATGTACATCTGGCAACGATATCATAAAATGGCTGTCACACAGAGGTAAACTTAAAAACCAAAGAATTTGAATAGTTAAGCTGGTGACAGACCACTCAAAACTGAAACCAAGCCTCCATAAATTCAATTGCAAGCTGTAGGTACAATCAATCAATATTTTACTTTTATTTCTGGATTAAAAATGGATTCCTCCATGCATCCTGCATACAGCAAATACCAAGTATTCATTACAATCAATAGAGCATATTATATTGTGACCTCTCAGCTGTAGCAAGATCTTTCACCCAGCAGAAATCATTCTATGTGAAGGGCCCTTGAGCACAAATTAAATGAAAGTAGACTGCAATCGAGGGAAATTATAGACATAACTGCTGTAGAAACGAAGTCAACTCTTTCTCTGCATGATCACAGCAAAGAGTGCAGATGCTCTCTACTATCAGCATTGATGTAAGTGCCAAAATTCCTTCCTGCTGAAGGAGTATTAATAAAATTCCTTTTTCCTAAATGGATGTGTCATCAGTACTACACAAAAACAAAGACAAAAACAAGCCTTGAAAATACAATAGGAGCCCAGGAACCAATGTGATCTACTATTGATGTTATAATACAAATTAGTGTCTAATTACAGACACTTCAGTTATGAATAAGAATTCACACATTGCCTGCCTAAGTGATATAGATGGAGTTGTACTAAATACACTCAGAGCTCTCCTACTCCAAGTCTGACAGAATCACGCTGTTAAAAAACCAAAACATGTGCTTGCTTAGAAAACCAAATATCTTCTTTTTTCCTTCCAACTGCTTTTTCGACATAGATTTCAGCATAGTTTTGGGGTTTTTTTCCTCTACAAAATCAATAAAACCAAGTCACTCTGCACTGTAGTAGAACATCCAAATCCAAGCTAGGTTGACAATAGCCAAGAAGTTAAGAACAGATAACAGAATCGGTTTGCCAACAGCTACCAATTAAAAATACAAAATACTATTACTTATGACCATGTTTATCAGAGAGAGCTCGCTAGCTGGTAAAATGTACTGCAGTCAGGAGAGAATCATAGAAAGGGCAGAAATACTGTTCTTTTGGGCAGAAACATCAATGTCAGGGCTCTAAGCATTTAAACAAAAGATACAATTTAGCAGAGATTTTAAGCTGTCTAGGAGAATAAATAGGTCTTTCATGAAGGTAGAAACCCCTCAGTTTTCCCAAATAAATGAATGCAAAATGCACAGTTCTCCTTTAGGACTCAAAGGCATTGACTGTAGGTCACTGAAGGATCACAGGCCACTTTATTTCAAAACCACCAGTGAATAAGTAAAAAAAAAAAAAAATAGAAACTTCAGAAAATGGTTAAAATCTATTTAAGGGTATTTCCATTTTAAAAAATATACTTCACAAATATATCAACTAAAAGAGTCCTCCTTTAATGCTAACTCTTAGTACGTGTTAAAAATTAATTTACAGCGCTGACTTCTTAAAGAGAAAAATGCAAATAAAAAGAAAACATGTTGTCTTAATTGAAGTGCTTGCAGGAAACATACCCATTTCCATCAATAAGAAACAGCACGCTCTGGGGACCAGGACAGATGGATGACAGGCAAATGGTGAGAAGTCTGAATTGATCATCTCTAACATCACTTTAGGATTCCCTTCTCTTTCCCTTCTGAAATCGTTAAAAGCTGAGAAATGCAGGAAAATATCAGAGGAGAGGAAACACCTTTTTGCGCATGGGAAAAAAAATGCAAGAATGTACTATCTTTTCTATTTATGGCCTCATCTCTTTATTGATTCAGGAAATATTTGCATACATAAATATAATTTTTCCCATTAAAGATTTTGGAAAAATGCAAAGGAAAGTCAATTTACTATTTATCTTATCGTGGCTGAGTCCCTTTCACAGGGAATCATCAATCTGCAGTAATTGGACCCAGGAGTTGCATCCCACACATTTCCAAGGCAGCTGAATCTGGCAAGATTCCAAATACGCCCTTTACTCTGGGTGTCTCCAGAAAATTTCTGGATATAGAAGTCGTGTCTAAAGCCCTCTGAAAGGGACATTTTAGTCCTAGAGCCCAGGACCAGGAGCCAGTGATAAAGCCCAACACAAGTCTGCTGATATGCACATTTTCCCAGAAATAGACCTAGCTATAGCTGTTCTGGTTCATATTAAAAACAATCAAAAAACAAATAAATAAAACATTTGATGGAATTTCCTACAAACCTTATTCAATTTTAGCTAGTGCTAGAGCATTGCAACATTTGCAAAAAAACACCACAAATACTTGAAAAACATCTTCCTTTGGAGCACTGATCCCTTCCTTTGCAGAAAGATGTTGGACTTACCTTCTTTATTTTTACAGACACATCTCCTTTACAGCCTTGGAGCACTATCATTTTTCTTCATCATCTAGTTGAAATTTTCCCATGTTTCCCCCGTCTCCCCTTCTTTATCAGCAGCTGAGCAGGGATCTCATAAAAATCAGTAATTCTGCTAGTAGCCACCCTTCTATTCTACCACAGTGGAAACGTCTGCTGAGACCTTGATTGGCCTCTTACTGCTTCCTAGATGCATTCACTGCTACCATAAAATAGATACTTTTCTCTACATTGAAGGTCACAGTCATAAATGATGCTCATAAAACAAAGAAAAACTCTTGTCCTGACAGAGGCATGTTCCCCACACTCACGCTATTGCTCCTGTCTTTCTCTACCAGAGAATTAACGCACTCTGCTGAAGGAGAGCTCCTGCAGCAGGTCATAAATAGGCTCCCTCAGCAGAGCACAGGCCCTGTGTTATCCTAACAGCACAAGGCTGCTTCCAATCCCAATGTCAGCCACCTGTGGTACCCCTGTGTGGTGCTGCCCATGTGCTTTCTGGCCATCAAAGTACTGCTCCTCCTTGCTTTTGCTAATTGGAATTTATGGGAGCAGGATGTGTGTTGCATGCAGTTACAGAAGGATCTCTACCTATGGGCCTGCAATCAAAAAAAATCATTTAGTGCTAATGTTTCCTTACAAAGGGCATTGTCATATACAATAATTCATCAGCACAGTAATATAAACATGAAATTAAGGCATAAGGAGCCTCTCTAACATAATGATCCGTGAAACAGATAACTTCACAAGATATTGTCGAGGGCTTTCAGGCTAGAGAACACAGATACTCCTTCTTGAAACAAGAAGTCAATACTTATCCCTGGGCTCTTCATTTGTCAATTTCCTTCACAGATCTCAGGGTAGCCACAATGTGGGTCCCGGCTAATTTTACAACACCTTGTAAACTGAACCTTGTCTGAAGCTGAGGTCTCCAGATCGGGTGGTGAGGTCAGCTCACCAAACATCCAAGCCCCCAGCTGTATAATCAATCATGAAGTCAGGATTTCAGGCTATGTTTATTTTAAAGTGTATTTTAAATAAAACAGTGCTGAAACAGTTTTAGCCACCTGACCTGCTAGTCCTAGTAATAAATAAATCCACTCAGCCAAACCCTGCTGTCACAAAGAGATTAATTTAAATTAAAATAACCCTTTCTTCCTCTTCTCATCAGTTACCGCCTAATAGATCAGCTTATAAGACATAAACCAAAGAGCAAGTCAGAAGCAATTAAGGAAGATTTTGTGCATGCTCAGAGGTGGCCACATATGAGACCTGAGAATAAAATTCTGAAAAATTGATCACACCACAACTCAGGAAACCTGTAATCTGAACTTCACAATTTCTTTTCCCTCCCAACTAACAAATCAGTTTTTTAAGATTGGAGAATTATATCTTTGTGTATGAGTTATATAGAAAATATTTTCACCCTCTATGTATTATTTTCTGAGTCATACCTTGTTACTAGCTCCTTTCAGATTGCTCAATATTTGCACCAATCGCCTCCATTCCTTGCTGCTGACTCTCATGATTCTTGCCATTAATTTTTTGCCTAAAGAAATCATTCTGGAAACCTCCTGAAATATCTCACTTTCTTGGCACATAAAATTAGGCACTTCTACAAAAAGGACTGCAGCTTCATCAAACAGCCAAGTTCTAAACAGGATTACTTGAGTATTACTTATTTGATGCCTTTAGGCTTTTCACTGTCGTGTAAAGGAATCATTAATAAAGCAAGTGTAATTTTTACACCTAGAACAATTCACTCTTCAGTTGGGAAAAAAGCATTCCAATTCATTTGAGCTAAATTCCCAAGAATCCCTGGGAAAAGGGCCAAGAAGTAAAAATAAAACCATTTCAGCACAAGACCAAAGAAAGCAAAGTAGAACAGGTTTTGATCTTATCCCCTAGACAGCTATTGACCTACAGCAAAACAAATTATAATCACTTTTAACTAATCAGATTGCTGCCTTTTGCAGTCTTACATTTTCTTTATCTCTGCAAATATAAGCAGTAAATGGAACACTGGATTCCATGCTGTGGTCACCTTGTCCCACAACTTCAGAAAAAATACAAGAGCATTATTTTCATATGCAATCAACAAAACAATTTTATCTAGGAGTAAACTTTTACCTTTACCACAGGAGAGGAGAAATTTCACTCTGCCTTCTCCATACTAGAATTATTAAATTACTTCAGCTATCTGAGAAGCTTTGTTAACTGACTAAAGGACAGTTTGCCATTTGCTTAAATGGAGAACAAACTTAGTAGGAAGCTTCCTTAGATGAGCTATAATGTTAGTAAGCTACCAAATAAGTGCACTTAGCTAATATGTTAAGTATATCTGGAAGATGGGGCATAGGTGTCAGACAGAGAAATCACATATATTCATGTCTTAGTATTTCTTCACCTCAAGAGGCTATCAAAAGGATCCTGCTAATATGTCAGCATTTTTAGTTGGAATGAATTTCAGCTTCTTCTCTCTCCTGAAACACTGTTGGGGTTTTTTTCCTGTGGAATAGGAAGAACGGGCCTATAAAATTTCTTCCAGGCTGAACAGCAAAAAACAGCAGCTACAGGAGGTATGAGTAGCTTCTTGGCAGAAAAGCATTATGTCATACAGCAGGCCCACACTTATTAGTATTAGTGAGCATTGCTGCAGTCAGAATTAACTGTTATGTATGGGACTCAAGGATATTTTAGCCCCAAACAATGAGAAAGCCTACGTAATTTAACACGGTAACAATGGTGGCATCAGCTTAGCTGCACTCCTAATTCTTTTGAACAGGATGCAAAACTAATGCCCTCCCATTAGTTTAGCTGAAAACTTCCAAAACATTAAATAGAAAATATAAGACAATCTTGTAATGGGGCAAAATAAAGAAAAACCTGATGTGAACAAAAAAAAAAAAAACAAAAAAGAAAAAAAAAAAAAAGGATCATTATTTGGACCTATTTCTGCACAGTATTGAGCACAGGCTGAACATTAAATATTAAGCATTACTAAGCATTAAGAGGTCTCATTACCATTCAGGTAACATCT
Source organism: Hylia prasina (assembly GCA_013397195.1). Classification (NCBI taxonomy): domain Eukaryota; kingdom Metazoa; phylum Chordata; class Aves; order Passeriformes; family Sylviidae; genus Hylia; species Hylia prasina. The sequence goes on along the minus strand of VYXD01015197.1, from coordinate 51,160 downwards.
AACAGAATCAGGCCTTTTACGAGGGGATAGTAGCTACAGAAAAGGTCATAGTAGCATTTTTAATCAGTACATCTCAAAGCACTACAAGAAAGATGCTGGTATCATTATGCCTGTTCTACAGATTAGGAAATTGAGGCAAAAAGCTTCATCAAGATTTGACAAGCTACTATTAGAGCTAAAAACAGAACCCAGTTCTCTTAAATCCTCATTTAGTCTAGTCACGAGCTTTTCAGGAGAAAAAGGCGACAGTTATTCTTGGACAGTGATAAAGACCTGACTTTTCAGAGGCGCAGTCAGCAAGAGAGACAGACACTTAAAGCCTACAGAAAAAAAGCACTTATTTTTTCCCTTCTTACAGCCAACACAGTCACCAGATCAATAAGCAGCCTGGAGTGCTAAGACCGTGTTTCTTGGCCTGGTTTCAGATGGCATCCCAGACAAACAAATCCAACTGCCCCCAGTGGGTTGTTCTGAAGCAAGTGGGATTCCCTTCAGACAGAAAAGTTGTATGCACAGGACGAGTTATAAGATCAAGACATAATAGCAAGATGCATTATTAATTTTAGAATGTTTAAAATTGCAACATCCCTTTAAATATAAACTATTTCCTACATAGTCTTGACAGTACTCTCATTAAATGCTAATAGATGATTCTGTAATAAACAGAATCTTAAAAATTAATCACATTTATATACTTTGGGATGTCATGAGTAACAGTGTTTTGCAACTTAGGAGTGCACAGGATCTTTTTTTTATGATGCATTGACAACTCCTTCTTGGTGTTGAACAACACTTCATTATACTTCATGTTACAAATTTCTTTTGTAGCAAAATTTGCAGTTATTCTATAAATTTCAAACATTAGTTTTACAATTTTTCTTTTTGAGGATGCAAGAAAATCTCTTCAGATTGACCTTTTGATTGTACAGGCCGAGCAATCACTTCTATGTGTGCCATAACAATGAGGTATTTTTTCTTATGAGCTGAAATGATATACCACTCCCTTAATTAGAAAAGGAAATATGTGGGCTGAAGAGAAAAACTATAAAAAAATAATGTTTTCAGAAGGTCAACTTTCTCATGGCCCACTCTCGGTGCACAGACCATAATCTACTTCAAGCAAAGCTGCTGTCAAAGCTGATGTAATGGTTAATTAAATATGTTGTTCTAAGATACTTTGAAATCTTTCAATCAAAGGCACCATGCAATCTCAAAAAACAATTACATCCAAAAATCACTGTTATCAGCTACTACAGTAGTATGAATTACATTAACACAGACTGTAGGTATATCAGTGGAAACAAACTTGAATTTCAGAGGAGTCCCAAAATGAGATTCTGGTATTGGGACAGAGGCAAATGACTCAGCCACTAAAAATGCAGTACTGTCTCAACCTTTTTTTTCTCTTTGGAACAAAACCTTGGAGCCATACTATGGGGTACATCTCAATTCTGACACAAAAAAAAAGCCTCAAAGAAGTCAACAACTGTTTATTGCTGCTGTTCACACAGTTCCAAGCTCATCATAGTCACTTGCTAGGGAAACCACATGATTTCTGCACATTCATGGTATTCAAGCTGTTAATAATAGCAGAGCAAAACAAAAGGTTTTACATGAGTTTTATATTTGAGATGCCAAGGGAAAGAAAACAAGATGAGAACCAGGTTACTGACCTAGGTGCAAAAGGATGCGTATTGAGATCCATTTTTAGCAATAAGGTAAGTTACTACCCTCAGCTATGAAAAAAAGCAGACAAGCATATTATGTGAGATCTGCAGTTAAAGGCAATGTTGGTTTTACTCTAACAATGATTAATTACCTGATTTAATTATGAGTAGTTACCTTGCGTGGTGGGCTACAGCAAAAACATGAACCAGAATTTCCAATCTCTACATCTACAGTTACTAATTCTGTGTACTGTGGGATTTTACACAATGGTGACACACAAGTGTTATTATAGCTATTGCAGTTATGACAATATCTGGATCAAAATATTTATTTGCTCATTTAGATTTTAAAATCTGGCAAAACACAAGTTTTACAGGAGTTTTAAAGGAGTTACTCAGGTACATAAAAAAACTGTCTAGAAACCCCCAGAAACTGCTACACAGACAAATTGCAGTAAGGGAACAGGCTACAGAGTATCAGGTGACCCATGGCCACAGTCCATGTCCATTTTCTTAGACCATAGCAAATAGTGAGGTAACTAAAGGTTGCATAGCCATCCTTCCATGAAACCTAAGCTGATTCACATAATTTATCATCCTCCTTGGACAGGTGTACAGTCACTGTACATCAGCTGATGCACAATATCTTGTGCATCACTGGATGAAGAACAGGAGAAAGGAGTAAAATTGGTCTGGCCTTGCACAAGAAAAATAGCTAAATGACCAAGGTAAAACGCATTTTGTTCCAGTTTCTACATTTTTCAGGGATCTGTGTTGGCATAAACTAACTGTTACTGGTGCCAATTTTCTTTACCTAAATGGAAACCTACAGAGATGTCTATAAAATGTAGTGCCAGTTTGATTAAGTGTGCATTTTAAATTACTGCATATAACTCAGTTCAATCCACTACATTTAAAGCAGGATTATCTTAATTTGCCTTAAACTGATTAGGAATGTGTTTAAATTAAACCAACATATTCTTAAATCAGAATCCTGGATCATTATACCACAACTCTGGTATAAACTTTTTCTTATTTTAAAATAATCTGTAGGGTTAAATACTCTCATCAGACAGGCCAAAGTTAATACTTCCATTTGTAGCCAAGTTTTCAACTCCATTAGTCTTTTGAACCTGCAAATGACCCAAAAGTGGAAATATTTCCATATGCAAGACTATTACAAATACCTGATTTACTCATGGCTGAAATTTAGTCCTACCTGAGGAAGTTCTCTGAGATAACTCAGAAATAGTTACTACCCTTACAAGAAATGAAGTATTTCTACAGCTTCAGCAATCCAAATGGAAAATGTAAAACCTTTTGCTCCACAGACTCAAGAACTATAGCTAATTAGACTGAGTATAATGCTCCTTTAAAACCAATATATATTAAAAGAAGCATATTTTAAAAACTAGAAAAAAAAAATTTAAAGTAACAAAACCAGTAAATTGTTCATGATTCTGCAAATCAGTATCAAAGGGTTTGCTGTCAGTCTCTTTTAAGATCAAACTGTATAAAAGAGAATTTCTTTACGTGTTTTGATGCAGGAACATCTCAAAAGAGATTTACCAGGTTTACTGCTTTAGTTAGAAGTGCCAAAAGATACAGAAAAAATATTACTGTCCAAGATGCCCAATTTGATTTCTAAATAAAACAAGTAATAGCCTGAGTTTCATTCATTACAGGAATACCAATGGTTAGGGAATCACTCAGACTAAAACGACAGAGCAAAACATCTCAGCACACACAGGAATAAACAAGGCCTTGATCCAGGAAGCTGCTCCCTGTTGAAACTACTTAAGATCAGTTAGACTCAGCTTTGACATGGGATGTGGCTTATTCAGAGATGTTCACAAGACTGGGGCTAAAAATCTAAAAGAAAACTAAAAGAAAACAGAAATTCCTCTCACTTCAACAAAAAAACCCTTCTGCATTTTTTAAAATTTTCCATTTTAGTTGTGCCTTCTAAATCTTACAGTAAGATGAGGAAGACCAAGGTTTGTTTTATTCTTAACATTTTTCAATAGTAAAAGGGGACATTATAAAAGTACCAAAAAATTGAAAGAAATAATTTTACATGCATTGCAAATATCCAGTAATTCCTTCATAGGTAGAAAAAATGTTTTGAAGAGCTAAGAAATTTAAGGTGGAGGCATTCCCCCAGCCCATATATTCTCCTCTCCTCTCCTCTCCTCTCCTCTCCTCTCCTCTCCTCTCCTCTCCTCTCCTCTCCTCTCCTCTCCTCTCCTCTCCTCTCCTCTCCTCTCCTCTCCTCTCCTCTCCTCTCCTCTCCTCTCCTCTCCTCTCCTCTCCTCTCCTCTCCTCTCCTCTCCTCTCCTCTCCGCAAACTTCCAAATATCTTTCATCTTCATTAAAAAGTTTCTCAGCTCGTCCTTGTGGGTATAGGGTTGTAAACTACTGGTTATGGAGAAAGGTCATTCTGAGCTGTTGTGATTCAAGTGCTGGCACAGGTTCTAAAATAAAGCAACTTTCTCAGCGCTGTGATAAAGGCTGAGCCTTCAACATTTCTTGTTTAGCTGCAATTGAAGCTATTGCTGATGCAGAGTTAGTTATTCTCAGCAATTCACACTACCCTTGGAAAATTTGCAGGGAAAATTGAGAGTAGTCCTGTACTTAAAAATTCACACCATATCTACAGTTTCCATCCATTAGCTTAATAGAATTTTATTTATTCAAAAAAATCTGCTCCACCATAGAGCTTGTATGCTTCTCCTATTTTCACTGCATTAAGTGAAAAGCAAAAGGCAGACACTTATCCCAGCAGGGAACCATGAGATATTTCATGACTTTGTAAAGTTTCAAATCAAAGGACACCATGAGATCATCCCATCTGCTTAAATTTCATCATAATCTATTATTATGTTTCATCTGGTCACCTCTGCACTGAGCCTGCCCTGACCTGTGTTTGTTGATTTCCTGTCTACCAAAGTATACACCAGGGGTTTTGCTTCAGTCATTATTAGCTAAACTGTGGCCTCGGAGGCCCCTGCTGCAGCTGCAAATTAATCCTGGGCAAATAAAACAGCAGTTTTGTGTGGCATTCTCTGCCAGGGCACTTCCCACACACTGCAATTCCCTGTGTTTGTGTGGTGTGGCAAGGGATGTCCCACACAGTTCATGGCACTTGAAGGCCCTGACGGTAGGAGTGGCAGGTAATGTCACAGTGTAGTGACAAAATCTGAAAACATATTTATTCCCCCTCTGCTGGTGCAGATGCCATTCAGGGTGACTGGCCATCAGACTATTTCCTGAAAGACAGATGTGAGAAGTTGGAAGAGATTTAATGAGTGGATGTAGTCATCCCACCTTTTTATTTTTGTATGAGAACATAAGGAGACACAGCAGGGGCATACTTGTCAAGTGTGAAAAAAGTGAACCTCCCATGGGGCTAAAGGAAAGGAGAACCCTGATGCTGAATTTAAAAAAGAGGTAAGAGCACAGATGTCCAGATAAAGAGTCCCCTGTGATTCCTTCAACTAAATAGGTCCTTCAGTAGTGAGATGGAAAATAGTAATAACGAACCATGTTTTCTTGTCGTTTCACTCTCTAGTTCTCATCTGCAACACTGTGACTGTGCTGCCTGCAAACACAGCAAGGGAACCTCTCTTCCTCTTTACTTTTTTCCTGCACTCAGTCATTTCTGCAGTTCCTTGAGGCACCACTGAATTCCAGAACTCAAGAAAGAAATTAGTCATTGAGTGGGTAGGAGTGTAGAGGAAATGAGGGGTAAGAGAAGGCAAACAAGTCAAACCAAACAAGCAAAGGAATCTATAGCACCAGTATCAAAGGAGCAAAAGTCACAATGGCTGAGAACCTGAGGCTGATGTGATTTACTTGCATGCCTTAGGACATTCAGTTTCACATAATCCACTGTCAAAGTAAATTATAAGTACTACAGTGTCTGCTACTGGAACGGATCCAGTTCATTCAGAAGGAAACATCAAATGCTGCCTGTAAGGTATATGAGTGCTTAATGACAAGGATTTATACCAAGATACAATCAAAATGAACAAGCTGTACAAAAGAGCAAACCAAAGCTAGGTTGCTTGTATATCTCTGTTTAAAATAGCTGCATCTGATTTCTCAAGGGATTATTTTAAACTAACTTTCTTCAAACATAACAACATTAGGAAACAAAGGAATAAATTATCTTTTTTTGTAACAGTGGCCTATAAAGTTACTTTCCTAAGCCTATATTAATATATCAAACCAGAAATAATTATTAGATTTTTCAGATTTTTCAGAGCCTGGCACCTTCTGTTGAAATCAGTAACACCATCTATCTCTCACCACATGGCTTTACCACTACTGAGAGGATGATCCACTCCTGACTGTGATGAAGTAGTGTTATTTGAAGGAGGAAAATATGCTGGTAGGCATAGAGAAATGCTTTGAAGAGTTTGAAATCAAAGTACAGTCTCTTTTTGTCAAAGATATGCAGGCAGAACTATTTATTTAGGACTGGAACTGCTCCATGGATCTTGCCCCATTTTTCGGGCAGACGGTTGAATAACAATTTTTTCTGTGTCTGCTTGACTCAGAAACACATCCCATCCTGGCAAAAGAGGACTTTGGCCACATTTATTTCTGTCTTTGACCTTCCTGGACTTGTGTTCAATTTCCATGTACTTCAACGCAAACCATCTCACATTTTGGAAATTCCAGCTGGCACAGAGCAAAGCACCATACGCCCTCTGAAACACATGTGCTGTGAGTGCATCCAGTCCATTCTCCTCATCTGAAAGTGGCTTCACAACAGGCAACAAATGAAGTCCGAGTTCTACCAGATGTCAGGGTGTCTACAAGGTAACAAAACTTCCAAAATTTACATGATGATCAACTCAATCCCATGGTCCAAGCCTGCACTCTGGGAGAAATCCAAACCTCAGCACACAAGTGCGGGTTGACTTTCTCTCACCTTCTCCTCTTTCTAGCATAAACACACAGCTGTAGGAATAGCCTATATATTCTAATCCTAAACTCCATTTCACATACTCTTCCTCAAGGAATTATGGGGTGTGCAGCACAGTCAGGTAGCTGGTGCCCTGACATGGGACCAGGAAGTATAAAGGCCATACCAAGCGGTGGCGTGGGTGGAAAAGAAGGTAAGGGCTTGCTTAGCACACTTGCATGCAGTGTACAGAGGTAAACAAGGCAAGTAGAGCTAAATGGCTGGCCCTGATGATCTGAAATGTCCTTTCCAACCTTAACAATTCCATGATTCTATGGAAATTTCTAGGAGGTGCACAGATATGCATTTATTACAGAGAAGAATTATGCAAACCTACTGGAAAATCAGAGGGTAAAATAGGAGACTGGATCAGATTTTCATCTCTAACTTCAAACACCTCATGGAACCAGGCCTGGATAATGATGGTGCACTGCTGCAAGAGTGGCTCATGGGAAGCAAGTTGGTTTACTAGGTACAGTTTGCTAGCAGACAAACTGCTCTAGCACAGACAGGATCAGGGAAAACCAAGCCCACAAGAACAGAAAGAATCCTCTTAAGTGATATTCCAAACAGCTGTGAATATCCCTTATGAAGAAAAATTATGCTTCTACTGTTCCTCTAGGAAACATGCAAGATTTGTTTCCAAGGCTTTCATTTGACTTCTCCTGAGGATGTCAACAATGTATTCCTATATTTCTTACTTCCCTTTAACAGGAAGATTTCACTGAAAATTGTGGATAGCAAAAGAGACTAGTTTTAGACCTTTTTACCACAGTAAAAATATTTCTACACTATATAATTTCTTTTGCTACAATGAATCATTATAAAGTCAGCTGAAGTTCAAGATAACATATCTTAAGAACCTTAACAGGGGGGAAAAAATGGTATCTACCTAATTATACATCAAAGAGTACTTTTGGAATAAATTCTGTTATCTGCAGAGTTAGAATTTTTTAAGTGTTCTACTTTAGTAATAAGAACAGTGCTGCTTGAATTAACTATTCTGCATAACTGTGCTCAGATATCTGGGGTGTCCAAATGTACTTTTACATGTCCACTCTATTATTATCACTAGAGATTCTCAGTCCATATTTCCCACAAAAATATTCAATTCCTAATGCAGAAGTACTTTTACTATGGTCCTTTTTAATAACTTCAGTCTTGCAACAGTTCAGCATAATATTTTATAAAGCTTCTTTTGAGTTAAAGGGCATGAAGTTTCAATAATAGCAGCAATGTATATTGAATTTGTATTTCAATTTTCACTTATTTTCACATTTTTATTATAATTTTCTTTACAAAAATGTCTCCATGGGGGCAGTCTCATTTTCCACATGAGAATATATCTAATTCTGACACCCATCTGTCTGGAAACCTTTTTTATTGTATTTGTCATAGCATATTTAGAGGTAAATCTACTCTTTGACATTTCAAGATATAACAGCATTTTCTCATGCACACTAATGAAAATCTTAAAAATCTCCTATGTTGAGAATTTGCCCTAGATAATCAATATTATGGTTTTCAATGTATTTTGCATCTGCATGTTAATTTTTTTTTTTAAAAAACACTCATGGATGATCAGAGACGACATTGGAAAGGACCTTTGGAGATCATCTTGTCCGACCAGCCAGCACAAGCAGGGCCACCTAGAGTTTGTTGCCCAGGACCATGCCCAGACAGCTTTTGAATATCTCCAATCTGTGAGACTCCGTAACATCCCGAGGCAACCTGTGCCGGTGCTCAGTCACCCTCATTGGGAAAAAGTGTTTTTTGATGTTCAGAGGGAAACTCCTGCATTTCAGTTTGTGCCCATCAGCCCTGCTCCTGTCACTGGGTACCACTGGAAAGAGCCTGGGCCTGTCCTCTTTGCCCTCTCCCTGTGGTTATTTGTATACTTCCGTGAGATCCCCCTCAGCTTTCTCTTCTCTCAGCTGAACAGTCCCAGCTCTCTCAGTCTTGACTCATAGGAGAGATGCTCCAGTTTCTTTTCATGGCACTTCTTTGGACTCTCTCCAGTATATCCATGTCTCTCTTGTAATGGGGAGCCCAGAACTGGACACAGCACTCTCACCAGTGCTGAGTAGAGAGGAAGGATCACCTCCCTTGACCTGCCTAATGCATCCCAACAATGAAGTAGCTTTTTTTGCTGCAAGGGCACATAGCCGGCTCATGTTCAGTTTGGATACCGTCAGCATACACAGGCCTTTTTCTTCCAAGTTCTTTCCAGCTGGGTGGCCCCCAGCATTTATTGGTGCAAGGGGCTGTTCATCCCCACATTCAACATAAGCCAGCAGTGTGCCCTTGCAGGGAAAAAAAAAAAAAGTAAGAAAGAGTAACATTTCCTTGGGCTGAATTAGAGTGTTGCCAGCAGGTCAAGTGAAAAATATAAACACTTCAAGGGAGGGTATTGGATCCAGTATCAATCACTGGGACATATTGCTTGTTACTGGCCTCAAACTAGATTTTGTGCCACAGATCACAACCCTCAGGGCTCAGCTATTCATTCAGTTTTCAATCCCCCTCATTGCCTGCTCATGTAGCCCACACTTCAGCTCCTCTCTGAGCATGTCTGGGAAGTCAAGGTATACCATATCTACTGCTCTTAAGTGTACCAGAGTCATGATTCCCTCTCATATTCTTTTATTGTTTATTAACACATCAATATTCCCAATGTGCTGTGATTAACATTTGTAACAGAGTGGGTTAGACATTTGGCACTTATCAGTTAGTTCATTGCCCCTGAAATCAGTTATTCTTTACTTCTTACACACTAGAGCAGGAATCAGCCTTTAATACTTGGAAGAGAGAGAAAGACACAGAAGCAATCGTTTTCTTTTTTACTTTGTTAACCTTTTTTCTTTATAAATTCACTTCTTTGAGGTATCCTTGAGGATGTGTCTATGAGATGTCTGAAAGAACAGAGAATTACGGGCTGGTAATTGGAATGTCCTGTACCCCACAGTCCTTGAAAAAAAGAAACAAAAGAGCAGGATATGAAAAGCTAAAATCACTAATAGAACAAAAGAAGGAATGTTGACACAATAAAAGACTACTCAGAGACAACAGCCTTCATTGCTAGTCAACTTTGATAAAACCCCAAAGCAGGACCGTCTTGCTTAATGAATGAACCAAGGGATCCTTTGGAAAAAAAAGATGGAAAAATTCTGGTGACACAGAAGTAACTAAAAATGAATGGAAATCATATACCAAATGAGAAGTCATTAAGAGAAACTTACAACTTATCCATTACATATTTTATCTCAGTGCAGTTCCGTTCTTTTAGACAAACTTCATATTCAAATTTAGGTATGGTTACAAATGATTTACTTCTTTACATGAACATCCAAAAATTTCTAAATATCTTCCTTTAGAATAAGAGCTAAATTCCTTCTTTTTTTAAGATATTAATTCTCAAAGAAGGAGTGTCATACAAGACAATTATGAAATCTCAAAGTAAAATCCATCTTTCAAAGGGTAAAAAGTAGTACAATTATATAATTCAAAAGGTAGAGTAATAAAATAATAATAACACTGGCTGCTTCTTTCTAAAGATCTCAGAAAGCTGTACAAATATTGATGTAGATGTAAGCATTATAATTTATCTGGAAATAAGGAAACAGTTTCATTTCCATTTGAGAGATAAAAAAGGCACACAAAGGTTAACTATTTAGCTCAGGGCCACTGTGCTTGGCTATTGTTTTCAAAACATAACTGAAAATTGCTCCAAAGTCAGATGCCTGCTTGCTGGATTGCATTCCATTCAGGAATACTGTCTATTCAGAAAATCGATCACCTTGTGCCTTACAATGACAAACAAAAGAAGTTATAAATCTGTCGATACAGTACCTTGGTAATGGAACAAATGAAAAGGTAAACCTCTGAAAATGGGTTTTTTTTCATTTTCTTGCCTGCTTTCGTTACTGCAGGCAAGTGTGAACAGGACTGTGTAGAAAGACTTAATGCTTTGAAGAAATGCAGAGCAGAATCATCTGGATAAAATTACATTCTAGTTTTAAATTGTGGCTGATAATGAAGTGAGAGGAAGAAGGTGAATGCTTACATGCACTCATTTTTTGCCAATGCAGGACTGCATCCATTCCACAGCATTACATCCCAAGGTGAGAAGTAATCAGATTCTATCCCACATCCCTAATAATGGGATAATGTACACACAGGGCAATACTGCAATACAACCAGCAACATCCTAGACTGGCTTCTCCAAAGAGGAACCATAAAGAGAATAATCCACTGGCATTATGCAGAGATATTTCTGTAGAAAAAAAGGAGAAATTTAAAGAAAAAAAAAAAAGAGAGAGATTAAATTCTTGCTTGATATGGTATTAGACAGTTTTTATCTTTAAAATAGGATAAGGGATGAAGCACATCTAATGTTGGTTATTAATCTGTTTGTTACCATTACACTGAATTTAGCAGTTTAGTTAACAATCAAAAAATTTTAATTTCATTTGAATGTGACTCCTAAACATAATGGCATTTTTGTGAATCCAATCTGTTGCTGAAGAAGCACTGCTTGTTCAGGTGACATTTGTGTGGAAGTAGCTTTAAATTTACAATTCTGTTATTTCCAAAATGTCATGTATTTCTAAGCAACAACAAGAACACTAGATCCACGTGATTGTGCAATTTTTTCCCAATTACCAGTCCAAAACACAGTGGGAAAAATAAGAGATGCTTGGCACAGCTTGAACACTGAAAATCCCAGGACAATTAGGATGCTATTGCTTGAATGGTTTTACCTACTATCAATAATGAACACAGAGCTCTTTCTAGCCTCATAGATCACATGTTCTGGTAGCTACTTTGTGTTGCAAAAGAGCTAAGTAATATTAGAATGATGCAGTGGAAAATGTTTTGATTTTTTTTAAAGATAATGTAAAGTTTTGACAGATCTCATAAACCAAAGCCAAAAGGGTCTGTATTTTAAAAAGCTATACCAAATTTTCATTTGCACTAATGTCAATCTGTTAATCTTTGTATCAATTTTTCATTTCAGCAACACATGTAGAAGATTAACACACCCACATACATTCCTTTCCTATAATTTTTAGCTATTCACCTAACCAAAAAGACAGATCCTGAAATGCACTGCAGTCAGAATTACAAGGCACATATTTTGATGGCCAGATAATAAGGAATTAGGAAATAGAGCTGGAAAGGCTACCAATGTAGAAATTTGCAAATGGAAAGTTTTGGTTAAGGCTGTATCAGGAACTGTGGGAGGGGAGGTTAATTTTATTTTTTTAATTTGCCCATATTAGAAGAGGTGAATTTGTATCTTAAAAAAACCCACAGCAATTCAAAGTGTATTTTTAGAAGTTCAATACATTAAATGTTTTCCTTTGTGTGTTCTAAATGCTGTACAGATTCTCCATCATCCTGTGTTTTCTCAGTTCTCTTATTTATTCCTCAGCAGAACAGTGTCAAGGCAAATCACATCAAACACCTCCACAGAAAAAATGACCATGTATATTCAGAAGATACTAATAAATGTTACAACCTTGATTTATACAAGGCCATGGCAGGGATTTCTTACATTTTGCACACAGAAGTGCAGTTTATTATAAAAATTCCGTCTACTTTCCATCTTACGACAACAAGATGTTTCTTATCTTTTGAGACAAACCTTAAAAGGATATCTCAATGCATTCATTCCTTTTTATGAGCTTTTTGATAATGCTAAGGCAAGTATATTCTCATTTCATCACAAATGAAAAGTAATTTGGATCATCTGAGACTCGAAGCCCACACAATCTACTAGACAGAAATCATACGAGAAAACAGAAAACAGGAAACAACTTCTGTATCAGAGCTAAAATAGGTGGTATTTAGAAACAATAACAAATCAGGTGTTTTACTTCAGATGTCATGGAAGTGGGTATTTTTTATACACAAGTTACAGCATCATTAATTTACACAATATTCAGAAGCCGGAATTCTGAAACACAAGCATGCAAGGAAAAGCACCTCCTAATCAACATCCTGCTAATTAAGGTAATAGAGATTTTACTATAGCTTACAGCTCTATAGAGCTGATAATTAAACCAACTTATGCCCCTGAACTGTTAGTCTTTCATATCTCAGATAAGTGCCATCAACTGATAATGGGAGAGCTGAGTCTTTGTCTCTGCACCTGGAAAGCTTTCACGCACTAGACACTTCATGAAAATGAGTATTTCTGCAGCAAGGTTTAGTTTTACTAAGTGACCCCTTTTTTGCAGAAGAATGTTTCATCGGACAATCATTACCCAAATTCTTGAGCAACCTTATAGAGCTATTATTTCCTGATACCATTTATCATTAGGGTCCTTCGACAGAAAGATTGTAATATGTTCTTAAAAAAACAGTTACCTGAGACAGACAGAAAGACAGATACTTTAGGGAATATGACAACAGTGCACAAAGAGGATTTAGGAGCCTGCCTAGGAATCTGTATTGAGCAGCAATCAATTATCCAGAGTATGCATTACACAGTTTGTAGATGGATAGTTATGAGCAGTGCTTAATTTGGTCAACTATGGCCCCAAACCAGATCTCAGTTTTTTGAATAGGCTGCATGGACAAACAAGTCTTGTAGACTTGAAAAGTATACACAGAATCGTCACAACTTTCTCATTGTTGAAGGTCCATCATAGGCCTGCAAATCCTTTTTTGGCACCTAATTTAAATGGTTAAGATTATAAGGTCATTTAATGAGTCCAGAGACTGTTCTCTGGCTGCACACCACACAGCATTTGACCCTGAGTACCTTTGGGCCCCATAAACTGCCCCTCTGAGCACAAAACATAATTATTTTTTACTGTGGTGTTTTTTTTAGCTCAAACCACCTGAAATAACATGTGAGCCGTTAATACAGAACCTCCAGTTTTGGTTATTCTCTGTCTGCATAATTCTAAAATCTAAAAATAGGACTTAAATAATCCTTCCATAATGATATGTCACAGTGAAAGAGCAGGCAAAAGAATGAGTAGGTATTACCATATACTACTGTTATGGCTGGTAGCTGTACTGTAATTAAAAATTGTTAATGGTTCTATTATAAGTGTCTAATTCATAGATTTTTATCATTTAATCTTAAAAGATAATGCCTTCATTTTAGTTCATTTACTTGAATGAGTAATCCCAACTTGTGAAAGGAGTCCTCTTAATGAGTCACATAAATAAAGAATTGGTCCCAAAATGAGAATAACTTTTACAGTGTAAACTTTAGCTGAAAGCTACTTTTCTTTTCCCCCTCTACCTCTAAGCAAAAAAGAACAGCATCATCTGAACCAAAAAGAAAACATGCAGATGATCTCAGTTAACCCTGGATCTGTTATCAGAATGAAGCAGGAAATTTATCAAATAAGCAGTCATTATAGAGTTATGATTTCTTTTGAAACAAATCTTCGAAATGTAGTTCAGGCATTTATCTTTTCTCAGGATCAGTGATAATTGCTCTTCTAAAGCAAAATCAAAAAGATCTGATTGCTAATCTTGCATGAGATGCTGAATTTATACTCACACATGATACAACCCCACACTCACTACAAATCCTGTAGTAATTAGTCACATCCAAAAGAAATGTTTGTTCCTGTATAATGTCTGCATATCATGACTTCCTGTTGGCAAATATGAGGCTTTTACACCTGCTAGGAATATCTATTTGATCATCTAAGATTTAATCTTTTTCTCAACTGTCAGTCCCTCTGAGTACAAATTCACTCATTTTGGTGGAGATCTTATCTGTGGTTTCTATGCTGTGGGATTGCCCAGACCCATGAGGTACCCCTTGCACTTAACACTTCACATGCTGTAACACTGTAGATTTTCCCACAACTTTATTGTTATTTTAGTCACCATGTCACTATGCATGCCAGTGCACCAACAGAGGTCTTGTGTCACTTAGCATAGCACCACATGGAAGTGCTATATCACAGTGAAGAATGATGTTTCTTTGAGAGATATGAACTCCAGGCCACCCAGGCAAATAAAACAATCCAGTTTCTTCTGCTAAGGTGAACAAGATATGTTTATGTATATTGCAGATGGTAGGAAAAAGTTTATGCATCAATTCTGGTGACAGAAGGGTGCAACATTCAAGGTACTAGCAGTGCTACATGGCTGATGCAAAGGCAGCCAAGCCAATAAAGATTCTGATGGTTTATCTTTCTTTGAGCTGCTTATTTTAATGGGAATATTGAACTCATAAAACTAGAACAGGGCTTGTAAAGGCAAAGTTTGAGCCTGATGAGCTAAAATCCTGCCATGACAAGCCAGTCCCCCAGCTCAGTCCTTTCAGCAATGCAGGAAGCTGCTCTTATCCACACATCAATTTCAGACCACAGAGAACTTACAGGACAGAAATTAAACATAAAAGCACGAGAAACCATAGATAACACTTCAGCAGTAGAATACAACAACAGAAAACAACTTGAAGGAAAGTTTGACTCAGGGTTCGGTGGAAGAGGCCAAGGTGCGCTAGCAGCTAAAGCCTTGCTCAAGACAGCTGACATGGATACGTGGATTTGAAAAAAGTAGATTAGGCATGTCTTTGAAAAACCTCCCCACCATTTAAATTCCAACAGGTTATTAAAAAAAAATTAAAAAAAAAATTAAAAATTAAAAAAAAATCAGAAGGCTTCTGGCTGAGACTCACAGGAATTGAGGAATTAATTTTATTTATATTTGTATGTATGTATATGCACTGAGCACCAAAGAGGTTTTGACAAAAAGCTGAAGTGTGTTGGCTTGAATTATTGGCAGTTATTCCTGGGGCAAAGATTTTCTTCCAAGTCTGCAATTACAAAGGAACTGGCTGAAATGCTCTCAGAATTACCATATGATGAGAGAATGCACCAGCAGGATAGATCCTTTGGAGCAGCCTTGAAAGTCCCCAAGATTAGCAGCTTCCCTGGTTTGTGACATAGGGTGAAGAACAAGATGTATAGATCCAAAACTAAATAAATGCTTCCTCAGGATACAGAAAGGGCACTGATTTTGGCCTGGAGGTGAAGCTGGATATTGGAAATGCAAGCATGGGATGGTACTGACCACAGAGGAGGTAAAAATAAAACTCAGGGGGCTTTCTACAGCATCTACCAATTTCCAATCTTGTATTCTGAAAGCCTTATCACATGCATTCACATAAAAATACTTTTAATAAATGTCTCAAGTTGTCATATGAACAGGTATCATTTATCGAGCTTGTGTTTATAAGCAGTGAAACAGAAAAAGTGATCCAGTTACTGCACTATTTGGACCTCAGTAGAACACAGCACTTTCAAACAGATGATGCTGATAGACAGAAATAAATACAAAATTAATTCAAGGGTAGATAAGTCCAGACTAAACTTGACAGTGTTCTTTTTTAAAGAGAGCTGGCTTTAAAAGAAAATCCTTAGATGTCCTTTGTCCAGTCTACAGTAAAACAGCTGATACAGGGCTATGTGGGAAGTTAATAAATAATGCTAGAGAAGAAAGAGGCAAAAGAGGAACTGTTAGATGGAAAGGAAAAATGAAAACAGAGTGTTGGGTAGTTGACAGTTTGAAAGGGGCACTTTGACAGTGGAACGTGCTTAATGGTACTTACTCAAGAATCAGTTCTGGGGTGAGTTTTTAAATTTTCCTTCATGATGATGGCATTTAAATAAGTGGTATAATGACTCAAACAAAGAAGCATTGTCAATACAAAACAAAATTAAGTCACGGCAGATTAAAATTGGAATGATCTGAGGACAGGAGTAATGGAAAGAAGAGCTTGGATTAAAACACTATTTACTTGAGAACCTAATTGCAATGTTTTTGCCATAAATTTAGGAAATTACTAGTGAAAAACAACTGAAAAAAATGGCCTATCTTGGCTATGAGGCACAGATTTACTAGAAAAATAGGATATTCTTCCTCTCTTGCACCACCATTTATCTGAGGATAAATGTACATGTACAGCACACACTCCCACTGCACGTGATGTGATTTCAGATATTCCGCTGAATAGACCCCCAGCCTGTGACAAGAATGAAGGCAAAATCAGGATGTATTTTTGAGGGATTTTCTGTGGACAAAGAGAATTGTGTATGTCATGATTTGGCATTGGTAACCAGTGAAATTCTGTACTTCCTTTAAATAAAAGTGGAAAGAGGCTACTAGGAAAAGAGACTACTAGGAAAAGAGACTACTAGGAAACAAGATTATGGTTGGTAATAGCAGAGTTCAGAACCTGAAGTTGCAGGTCTTGGCCAATCCCTTTTCCTTGGGCTGAATTGGCAGCCTTTGTTAGTCTGTCTCTATTGGAAGCAAAGTGACAGTTCTGAACTAGAAACAAAAATCTTGTGGTGTGGTTTTGCTTTGCTGCTTTTTTCCGGGGTTGGGGGGGGTGAGGTGGTTTGTTTGGGGGTTTGTTTGTCTCAGTAGAGCACAGATATCCTAACAGACTTTTTCAGAAAAGCTTTGCATTTATACTTTCACGTTCATGCAGAACCAAGATTACAGACATAGAATATATATTAACAAAGTAACAACTCTGTTTGCACGGTTTGTCTTTCATGCCACTGTTAAGCAGTGCATTGTCCCATTTTACACTCAAAGGAAGAACCAGTAACTCCCAAATAACTCATTGCTACATTTTTACCGGTTTATATTTTAGAATTTTTGCATTCAATCAAGCAAGTTTGTTGAATCTGTTATTCTGTCCTCCATAGTAACCAAGGCCAGATAACTCATGCAACAGTTTAAATTTCCTTCCTTAATAAGTTTGATACCATACTGATGCATAAAGTTCCTGCCTCACCTCTGGTAGGTAAAATTTAGATTACAGCCTGAAAACTTAGATCTCAGATAATAGCCATTCTTTGAATATTTCGAATACAAGCTACATTACTGTTGTCATGCACTAAACATCACTGTTAAGTGGCAATACTCATCTAGAAACACAGACTGTATATGACTCATCAAAACAACTGATCAAGTCTGTTTACTCCCTTCTTTTATTTTTCCTGAGGAACAAGTGAGGAGGGAGCTGCCAGCCACATGAATAGCTCTATGCCCAGTCTTCTTTTCCATCAGCCCAGCACACGGTAGTCAGAGAAAAATGAGAAAATGTCAATGAAAGGCTTCTGTGAAAGCAAACAGCAGGTACTGGGATAGATCAATGATTCCGGAGATGGCATTGAAAAACAGCCAAAGCTTTCCTTGATAGATATGGACAAACATGCTACATGGAGAATCAGCAATATTTCCATTGCTTCAGGGAAGCATCACTTCTTGCAAGTATACCCAACCTCATTGATTTGGGTATGTCCAGTAAGTCCAGTTCCATGAGGACTAATCAAATTTAAGTGCAAATCCTCTGGTCAGTCCATTAGGTGCTGGATACGTGACTATGGAAAGCACCATGACACATGACCCAAGTGCTTGTATAAGAAGCTGTGCAGCCAGCTGTATCAGAACAACTGTGCATCACCAACGTAAATAAATAATGGCAAAAAAAAAGATTGTCCACATATTAAAGTACCAATCTAAAATTCAGTTTGGCTCTACATAAGCTTCTGCCTGTGTTCCAAGGCAAATCATCTAGTATTGCCCCAGTGCCAATTCTGTTCACTCAGTTAGTGGCATTATAATACTTTCCTGCATTAGAAGCATTTTGTAAGGATGAATACGTTAAGGATTCTTAAATATTCAGATCAAATGTTATTGGATGATTAACCAAGTTAGCAAGAAATGTCAGACCCTTTTATTAATGCCATGAAGTTCATTGCCTCTGATCTTGAGGGAGTGATGCCACATTTGTGTAAAAAGGATTTTCTGCTATCAGCTTAAAACTGAAAGGCTGTGATTTTATTGTGAACCCTTTGTTCCTGAGTTCTGAGACAGTTAAATCGGTGCACCTCCTTGACCTTGTCTAAACCATTAATAATTTATACACCTCTTTCATTTCACCTCTTATTCATCTCTGTTGTTACGTAAATACCCTAATCTTTTTAATCTCTGCATGTATGGAACTTTATCCATGCCTCTGATCCTTCTCATTACTATTCTCTATCTCCTATTTCATTTATGGCCTAAGTGAAATTAAGTGACCAAACTGAATGAATAGTCCAAATGGAAGGTTACTATTGTTTCATGTAAGTTATCTATAATACATTTGATTTATTTCGGGATATTTTCCCTTTTTCCCCTTGTGTATGTAGGTGTTTTCAACAGGAAGGCCACAGTAAGAGTATAGTCTTTTCTCTGAATATAGCTGCTGATCATTTAGGATTTCTCAGGCTGAACTAGCAGGTCTAACAATTTTTTTCCACTGTCCACTAATCTTTTCTTACTTTATCAGCTGCTGTTGGAGTACAGGCTTCCAAACAGTAGCTGTCTGCATTCTGCACTGTAGTGCTCTCTCCATTTTGCTCTTACTAATTTATTCTGTCTTTCCTATGTCAACA
This sequence comes from Hylia prasina, assembly GCA_013397195.1. Taxonomy (NCBI): domain Eukaryota; kingdom Metazoa; phylum Chordata; class Aves; order Passeriformes; family Sylviidae; genus Hylia; species Hylia prasina. The sequence goes on along the minus strand of VYXD01015197.1, from coordinate 32,084 downwards.
CAGCTTTTTCCTAAGATTTGCTCAAAAATCCTGGGTTTTCTTCAATTTTATTTGTTACTCAAATATTTAGGATCCCACCATAAGTGGGATAAGTATTGCTGCCTTATGCCATTGTTTTGCATGAATCCAAACCGACCATCTGGGCACAACGAGACCTTCACTCCTCCATTTCACTGTTCTGCGTTCAGCTTTGCATTCCCTTATCTGCTCCCATGGACTCTCTTGCTTATCTGTTAGGATCTTTTCCTGTCTGCCTTTCTTTCTGTTTTGCATTAAATCAACAGTCTCCTGCTTGTCTGTACAGCATACCAACTGTGCTGTACCATCATTTTGTGCTACCCATGAGAAGGTGCCCTTGTGCTCCAAATTCTGTTGATGCCAATTTAGTTAAATCCAGCTGCAGCACAGGGTGGACTATTGTGTGAGTACAGTAATCTCAGGCCAAACACATACTTTGCAAAACACCCCTGGGGCTCCCTAGGCCTGCACGTCCCTCATCAGGCTCTTCTCAGAAAATGTGTGTCTTGTCTTATGGGTGACTGTCACCAGAAGCAAAATCTATTCCCACCTTCTGCCAGAACTGAGATGGGTAAAGACTTTATCACATATTGTCTTTGGATTCATCATCCAGTAATATACATGCCCTCAATTAGATATTTATGTCTGCCAAGCAGGCAACTCTCTTACTGGACTTAGTGATGTCTCTAATTTCATGTATGAACTGCTGTCCATTTCATGCCAACTCCTAAGATTGTGACTCAATTCTCTATAAAAAAATGTCCCCACCACACAGTTCACCCATCATCTCATGCAAGAAATAGCTTCATGCATTACACAGTCCTCACAGTCTGGTCAGAATATAAAACTCTTTTACTCCTTAATCCCCACTAAGAGTATAGAGCTCTGTTGAGAGAGAGAGAGCACATACACATCTCAAGAAAAGAAGAAAATAAAACAGTGTAGTCTATTGCTGGAATCCATCTCTCACAGATGTGTGCATTGTGTTCAGAAGAGCCAGTTCAGTGTCAGCCAGCAGCAGTGACTCTTGCTCCATTCTACACAGTTCTGCAGTCCTCACAACACTGAACTTGAAAAGCAGTTTTTCTGATTGGATGCTCACAGTGCTGGTACACAGAGGTTTGCAAAAAGCTTGGTCCACAACTCACTCTTAAAGCAAATTTTTTGTGTCTCTTGACACTAACAACTTCTGCAGGCTAATACCTTTAGTAACCACAGAATCCTTGCCATTCAGCAGAACAAGTACTTAAGGCAAATACTTTGGCTGTAGTACTTTTATCCTTCAAATGTTTGTTCTTGGACACATGACTCCTCTTACATTGGACTGCTATGTATCAAAAACTGTATCAAAGGCTATTTGTAAGAGCATGCAGCATCTAGGAAGACAGTTATTCATCCTCATTGCCCCCCCTCATATACATCAATCTTACATATTCCTCATAGCATCTCAAGGCCTGAAAATTATTTCCTAGAAATCTACAGAGCTCAGTTCCTCTCACTTTCTCCTTGACCATGTTTTCATTAATATACCTTCCACAGTATTCGCTTGTAATTTGTGGCACCTTTATATTATGTGTTGCTTGTTCCTTGATGCCTCATTTACCTTCAGGAATGTCATCAGTACTGCTCTTAGGACTTTTTCTTGTGCGTGTTTCAATTGACATTAGAATTCCTTTGAAGACAGACAGATACTTAAAGCTACTTGTGATCAGCCCAGTGCTAAAAGTAAAGGTAATTGCTTTGCCTTATTATACCAAAACTTGACGTCACCTAAAATGGTATTTTTATCCTAAAACAGTCTCTGGATAAAGCTAATGACTTTTTTTTAGTGTGACTTCAGTACAGGTTCTGATTTTATCTGAATATTACCTCCCTCATTTCTTGTGGAACTATATTACCACTGTAGTCTGCTGTAAATAATTACTGTATACAGTGTGGTGGTTGGTATGTTTGCCAATTCCTTTCTATGGGGAGTTTAAAAACATTTCATTGTCTCATACAGTAAACATGGGAATATACTTCTAAAACAACCCTGTAGGTGTCCTTCCCCTTGAAATATATTTGCATGCTGCTAGAAAATTTTCATTTCTCTTTTCCATCAAGGACTTCATTGTTGTTCAACAGTGGGAGGTACCGTCCCATTCAGACTACTGGAAATTCTAACAAATAACTTAGCATTGGAGGAGGATGCATTTTTACAGACCATGTGTACTCACTTCACTGACTTCAGAAAGGTTTTACTACCTTTGATCACTTTGTAGACATTCCTCCTAAATCTAACTATTTTCAGGCTCAGCTGTTAGCTGGAATTAGAAGGCAGCTGGGATGTAATTGATTGCCAGTCTAATAACATATCTTCAAACATTATTTGACATTAATATATATATACATTATATATATTAATTTGGGGATCACGTACACTTGGCAATCACTTCCATAGGCTTCTTTTGTTACCCATACTGCTGTTGACCACTATGATGTTAGTTTCAGCTTTGGGATAAGAAGTATTTCTAGTCCTTATACCTGTCCACAGACTTGGGCACTTGTTTTTTCTGCCTTTCACGCTGCTTTCTGATGTCTGCCCTAAATGACAGTATCAACCTCAATGTCTCCTAATTCCTCATTTTCTTTATAGTGAGCCAGTAGATCGGTTTGGGCTTTTTTCCTAGTAGCCACTATGACTTTGATACCTTCCCAAGAGAAAGCAACAGTCATGGTTAGTGGAAGTGTTGCTGTTGCACAGGATGTATGTTTCCTGTAAGAAACTTTGACAGTCTTTCCCATAAGAAACGTCTGCCACATACAGATCTGTCACTAACACGGAATCTTTAATGTTTCCAGAGTTTCTGGTGCTACAAAAGACTTCTCATCTCCTGTTATAATTATTTCCCCTTCTGCTTGGCTTTAAGTAGAAAATAACAAGATGCACGACAGCCTCTTTTCCATGATCTCCTTCTGTGGGGTCACATTACTCAATAAGCACTTTTATCAGTCTTCCCAGTGTTTCAGACACAACAGCATCTTATTTGCTTCGTTTCCATCTTTCCCCAGAAAGATAGCAAAGAAAACCTTTACTGTCATTTTCTCATCTTTATTCTTTTGTGCACAGGCTCAATTACTTTTTTAACTGCTTCCTTGTTTGTGCAGGTTATTTTGTCTGGAAAACCACCATTAATTTTTTTAAAGTATCTCCAGACCACCTGTTTATTCCTAGTTTTGTTTTCCATTTAATAATATTTGAAGGGGATTGTGTGTCTCTCCGCAATTATTGCTGCTCACTTGTTTCTGCACCATGTACTGGGCAATAGTATCAGAAGACTCCATGTTTATAACACCAACCTGGCTTTTTAATGAGCTATTTACACAGATGCTGAGGCTGCAATTAACAGCAAAGCCACATGCATGTGGATTATCTTATATGTGGCCTTTCAGGTCTCCCTGCAACCCACGTTCTTTGCCTTGGTTTCACACTGATTACTGCACTCCGTTATGTTTATTTACTTTCCCAGCCTAAGGAATTGTACGTGATTTAACAGCAGCTAGAGAAGTCAGATGCTGAGCACTTATCAGTAGTGGTGGCAGCTGTTAGTCCAATAAATCTGTCTTTTCCAGCTTGGCTGGAAAATACCTTATATTTAGGTACTCACTTAAGCAAGACTGAAACTATGCTAAACAGAATTCCTTTCAAACAAGCCAATTTTAAGTACTAGCTCTCACAAATTTATTTACTTCCTAGGAAACAAAGTTTTTGAAATTTTGTGCTCATGTTGCACATACAATACAAAAATACACAGACAAAATAAGCAGTTTTGAGAATTGATGGGCTTTACTTGAATTCATCACTGTCTTTGTAGATCTTATCGCACTTGAACTGTGTCAACCATAGGGGACATCCAAAAAGACTGTGCCTGATAAACTAGTATATTATGCTGACAGAAGAACCTTTAGCATACTGAAATTTACTCTTTGATCACAGACTGTGATGGTATCACCAAGAAAAGGATAAAAGGCACATTTAAAATTACTTTAGGTTAAATATTTATACATTACTATTTCTAAATTGAAATGCATATAGAGATGTTCTGAAACATATGACTCACTAAAAATAAACCCTTAGATCTTCCTAGTGTTTGACTCAAGCAGCTAAACATAGCAAAAGATATCACAACATTTTGATAGAGCATTAAAACATTAAAACGATTAAAATGTGTTCTCTACTGGGCAGGGCACTTTAGTTATTAATCTAGAAATATCCCCTAATAATTCAGGCCAGTCTGAAATAATATGGCATTTTAGACCTTGTTCTTAAAGCATTGTGTTCCTCACTGTAAGCCAGCAATTAAAGATCCATTTCATATTTAAAAATTAAACAAACAGCTGTAAATGTATGATACAGCGCCAATTACAAAATGAAGACTATATTGCCTTTAAGAAAAGCCAGCTGCTTCTCATTCATCCAAATATGTTTAATCTTAAAACATACTTAAAAATGAGCATGTAAGGGCATATTGTATTTTTCCAGGAGAAGAGACATGGCATGTTTCCTTACTTCACACAGCAGAAGAAGTGGTCACATCTGCTCACCTCAGAAAGCATATGGAAGTTCAAACATTGTATTAAGGTACATATTTCAAGGAGAAAATTTAACTGCCTGGGTGTCACACTTTAATTCAATATAGCTGAAGCAGGAGGATGAGAATTTAAAAAAATTTTCCAAGTTAATTGATTGATGAATAACAGCTTCCAAGAGCAGACCCTTATTCATCTCATTTCATATACCCTGATCTAAAATTCACTCGGATTACCTCAGGTCATAAAAAAATTATAAGTAAGGACACACTGAAATGTGCACTGCACACTGCATACTTGCATTTTCTATTTTCTAGCATTTTTCTGGGATTTTAATTTACTGGAGATACATGACCAGACTACCTATTTCTATAAAACTGCTTTTAGAGATTGAGTCAAGAAATATTAGGAGTAAGTTTTTCCCTGCAGTGTTTCTGTGAAGGACAGGTACAACCAGGTACCATTTCTCTCTCTCAGGAGAGAGAAACTTTTTACAACTCTCTGACATAAACAAATGTGAAAGCTTCTCAGTTCCAATTGTAAAATTTTTATAAATATAGTTATTGATGCAAATATTTCCATTTTTTCTGCCAGATTAGCTTTCCTGCCCAAGAGCTTGTACAATTGAAGGGGTATTTGCTAAAATTATAGCTATATAGGTACAAACATGTTAGCAATAAAAGAGCATCAGCACGAAGTCTGAAACACGATATTTATACATATCATAACTTATTGTGGATCCATCCAATTTCATCACTGCTGAATGGTTTTAAAATGTTGAATTCCTTTCATTTGTGCAACTCCAGGAAGCATATACATGTCAACTCTTTCAATTATAGATACCTTAATAGCAAGCAGCCAAATTGTCTAAACAGTAAAAGGGAAATTTAAGAGATTTGGGCTTTGAGATAGCAAGAGTCGATTAGAAACATAATAAAAACATAAAGCTTTGGAACACAGTTCAAAATGTATCTCCATAAAGAACGATCTACCACGCACCACATTCAGCAGCTGCGTAGCTTGCAGTCCACCTCGTCTGAACTGGGCAGAGCCCTGTACAGAACAGACGTGTTTTTCACAGGCACACACATGTTCTACACTGGGTATACATGACACACACTGACTACACTTAACCCTTCACTGGGCAACAAATGGAAGACAAAGATATACAGCTTGAATGAGTGAACTTTCAACCTGTGAATTACTAGAGGAAAAATTTAAATTCACAGAGAACTCAGGGTTATTTGTTTAGCATAATCCTAAAATGTGTTTTGTTCATACAGATTTTCATTAAAAAAGGAACACTTGTTCTTCAATATTAATGTTTTGCCACAGAACTCCATCATCTCTGATACTGATCACAGTGGTTTTCTTTTGTTGTGAGAGTGAAGGAGTATGAACAGTTTTAAGCAGGCCATATCAGGTAAATACTATCAACATCCATATATATTCAATTGGACAGACAAATTTCTTTTCTTACTGATTGTGGCGTCCATCAGCTCTGTGGATAGACCTTCTTTTTTGTCTTCTGGAATGTCCATAACACTATGGGGAAATCGATTTCTAAATTATAAACTAGGCAGGAACTTTTGTAATAAATAGTGCATTTTAAAACCTCAGACTCTTGACAGCCAGTTTCTAACATTAATGCGAACTGTCATGGCAATGGGTTTGTTGGGCACAGCTAGAGCAAAGAGGACAAGCAAAGTACAGAACAATAACATTACAGAAGACGACATTATTGAACAGAAGAGATCAAATGGAATACCAAAAAAATTATGATGTGAGGAATCAGAAGGTTTAAGAAACAGTGAACTTCAAGATTACTTATTTACTTATAGCTTGGTGAGAGAATAAGTTGTCAGCTAACTGATAACATCTCAACAACTGTGTAGAAATAGCCTGAAGCTCAGACTCAAGCTGAAGTTGTCACTTCTTCACAGTACTTCCCTGCAAAAGCCTGCTCAAGGGACAGATCTACAGCAACTCAACTAGTCCATCTAGCAGAGAAACCTGTGTATTTCTGAGAACACATAAGCTTTCTTCAGGAATACGCTGCAGGATCCTGTGACTGATTTGCCCTCAGGATGCATCTTATCACAGAGGTCAGTAAACAGAACTCATCTTCTGAGCCAACTGAGTCTTACTGCAGGAGCTTTTTGTGAGCTCAAGCTCCAGCTCAAGGAAAACTGCTTGTAACAGAGACATACAGTTTCAAGGTTTCAAAGCATTCTGGGGCCATGCAGCTCACATGAAATGTGTAGGTACAGCCAGAAGCTATTAACAGCTGTAATATCTTTGTATCTACCTGCTAAATTATATAAAGTATATAATAAGAAGGTCACATGGCCAAATATGGCTCTACTTGCTCTGATAACTGTTACCTACATACATTTATCCTTTCTTAGCTTGTTGCTTTTCTTCATAACCTGAAGTTATGTCAGGGGAGGTTTAAGTTGGATATTAGGAAAAGGTTTCTCACCCAAAGGGTGGTTGAGCACTGGAACAGGCTCCCCAGGGAAGTGGTCACAGCACCAGAGTGACAACTCGGACAAGAGTTTGGATAACACTCTCATGCACATGGTATGATCCTTGGGGATGGTGCTGTATTGGGCAACGAGTAGGACTTGATGATCCTTATGGGTTCCTTCCCACTCAACTCATTCTGTGATTAAGGATGAGTTTCACAAAGAATTCCAAGGATTATTATGAGGATGCTATTAAATACTCGAGACCTTGCATTCAAAACAGTTTGGAAAAGAGAGTTCTGTGACACAGGTCTGTTACTGTCCCAGGTTTTGGGATATTTGAGTTTGCTGTGATTAAAAGCAAAGAAAAACAAACAACAAAGAAAAACAACACAAAACCAGTAGGTCACACCACCTACAAACTGTTTCTTCCATGTATTAAACAAGTGAGATTATTTAAAATTAGCTAGTCTGTAGCTCTGGCCCCTATTCCTTTGCTTTCTTCTACTTTCTTCTTTGGAGTTGGGAAGGTAGTCAGAAATTAGCTCTTGCCCATTTTAATCACATCTTCACTTCAGAATCAACCAACACAGTCAGCACTATTGGCAAAGAAAAGAATATAACATTTCAAGAGGGAGCAAGCTTACTTGCAAATCCTCATCAATCTCATTTCTGTTTCATTATCTTTCTGGAAAAAATACTTTTATGTCACCACTATATCTTTGCAACAATTATCATCTTCAGCTGTCTTTACTTATTTCTGTAAACTAATGTTTATTTCTGTCTTTATTTATTTCTGTAAACTAATGCTTTTTATTAATAAATAAAAGTGGGATTGAATAAAAAATGCTGGCAAAGCTAGCCAAAAAAAAAATAAAAAGCCTTTGAAGCAAAAGTATTCTGGCGATCATTATCCTCAGACACATTATTAAAGACTTTCTCTTTTATTCATCTTAACACTGTAGACAGGAGGTAACTGCCTCCAGAGAGCAGAGGAATGAAGGTGCCACAATATTAGCAGTATCACAGCAAGTAGCAGACAGGCTCTGGTGTGACAGAATAATAATAGAAAATACATCCATTTCAGGGAGGAAATATACTAATTTGTAGTCAACTCCACTCGGAGAGATACTGAAAACAATTCCTTAAACTGGCTTCCTAAGAAAGATGGTAGGTTATTAGCTTACAGCCTCTTTCTCAAGAGACACAAACAAGTCCATTACACAGAAGAATAACAAATGCTGCTTTTGAAGAAGGTAGTTAACTATCTCCTCTAATACTAATATCACTTAGCTCTTCGTCTCACCTGCATCTCACAGCACTTTGTGAAAGCTGCATTTTATAGTCTCTTTCAGCAAGAGAATTCAAAACCAAAGCTTTTGTCAAAGTTGGGATGCTTCTGAGGAACCACGAAAGAGGAAAAAGCATGCCCAAAATGTTTCTCCTGCTGACAAGAAGATTCATTTCCCTGTCCTCATCCTTCCAAGCTCACATCTGGAGTAGGTTCCATACCAGAGTAATAGAGAGAAGGGTAAAGGCAAGCAGATTGACTGAAAGGACACAGTGAGGGGAAAATAAGGATCTGTAAAACCTTGAAGGAAGTATAATCTGATAGAACAGAATGTAAGTCTGCACAGTTGAGAGGGCCTAGACCCAAAAGGCAAAGATAGTTCATTAACATTTAGCTGGCCTGTCAGCCACTTGTGGAAGAAGACCACAGATATGACAACCTTGCACTGCACTACATAGTTAGTTCTAATGGGGAATGTGCTCCTGTTGCACAATGAGTAACATTCCACCATAACCTAGGGGACAAAATAAAGAAGCACCTAACAGAAGCTATTAGGAAATTTAGTAGGCAACAGGTAATTCCCAACCCTGCAGACTGGGGTTTTATTTTTCCACAACTGCTAAATGAGAAAAGGCTCTATTAGGCTCCCAGCAAGTGGAAGACAGTTGTGATTCACCTGTTTATATACAACAGTGTATTTCTTTCCCTTATGTCATTACTCTTCTACAGAGGTCGAGGAATGCAAGAAAAACTCCCTGCTGTGCCATTCACTAGAGCAGAATACAGAGTTCCTCTTCCAAAAATCCTATAAGCAATGCCTTTCCTAGTAGAGTCTATAATCTACCATGTGGAGGTCACAGTAGACACTGCATTGGCTCAATTTCAACAATTATCTGGAAAAACACTTTTTCAGCCACTAAATCAAGTTTGAAAAAAGCCAAATAATTCTCAGTAGTAAGCCTCTCAGTGTTTAGGCCTCATGGAAACAGTGATTGCATCTGTCACCCCAAAAAACCTACTTGCTCTTAGACAGCTCTTCACCATCCCTAGAGTCAGACTTCACACTTAAAATTCATCCCTCTGGATTTAGGCAGGATTTTAAATATGGAACATTGCCCCAGTTGTTGCTTATTTGTTCCTGTGAATTCCTGTGAACCATAAATTACAGGGTTTGAAACAGAACTATCCATGAATGCTTATCTGTATCTGATTCCAAGTTTGACCACAGGTTTCCTGCTATTGATCTGTTTCATGGGAATCCTTTTAATACAATTTAATTTCTTAGCTACCACATCCTCCACACCAAGAGGAAAAAAACATGAAAAAGCTGAAAAAAAATGGTAGGTACCCTAGCAGTGAAATTTTCAGATAATCACTCTGTTTAAATCAACAACAATGACAAAAACATTTATTTCTGAGATCTTTAATTCCAGCCACCCTTGAGCATTTCAAAATAAATTGCACACTAGAAATAAAGCAAGATACAGTAGATCAGTTCATCTTTCCTACAGTAGAGCTCTATTCTGTGAAATACTCCTGCCTGTTCAGTAATGTGGGAAAGACTGCAATTTGCTGCTGTTCCAGTCCCAACGAACACAAGCCCCTGCTGAGAACTGCAAGTCTGATAAAAATCCCTGTAAGATACATGCCCTTTAGAGAAATGGTGTGCAAGAGGCTTGAAGGGTTTAGTTACTACTCAACCATGTAGAACATAGCACATAACTTTGAAAACAGTTGTCTTTTCACAAGACATTAATTCTATCACCTTGTATTAATTCTACCACCACATATTTAATTCTACCTGGCCAGGCTCCCCTATGTCTTAAACCTGAGCAAGTATTTGCACTTATTCTGTTTTGAAATAAGGAGCACATATGATGGCCATCCAAGGATGGGACATACAACATCTTTTTTCTAATAGCACACGGTCCTCTGGATCAAAGTATTGTTTAAAATCTCCAAATTCTTACATATTGGTAAAATTCCACAAAGACAGTTTGATTAAAATGTATAGGCAAAAACCCACTATGAGACAAAAATTTTTGTCCTAGAAAATTTAATCTGGAAGTATGAAGCTTATTGCTAAAAATAATCTCTCCAGAACCAACATAAACATGCAAGTAAACTTCTGTTTAATTTTAGTATTGTTTGATTGCTGTTGTCACCAAGAGCCACAGTCTTCATGGGCCATGAAGTCATATCACCTTAATTATTGAAAAGTTTATATTTACTACATAATTGAGTTTACTTGTGCATTGTCAAAGGTAATTTTTAAAGCCTTCAAGGCAGAAAACTGAACAGTTGATGCTATCAAAAACGAGATAAATGTCTGGAATCTGCCCATAATACATTAAAATCCAGTGGCATACTTCCACAATATGGAAGTATATTCTTCACATACTTCCACAGTTAACAATATTATGAAAAAACCAAACCACATTTGCCATAGAATTATGCTTTGTCTCCCATATCATCACTTCTTTTCTTATTTGCACAATTCTATTGGCTTGTATAAATACACCATCTCTGCATCTTCATTTTTCTAAGAAGAATACCCTGGGGGTTTTTGCTTCCCCACCAAACCTAAACTGTCTTTAATTTGGTAGAGTTAAGATTCATGTGGGGAATAAAAGGAAAAAAGAAAAGCCTCTACATTATTCAACAGTGTTTGACATAACTACAGAACCAGGAAAAAAAACTATCTTTAAATTGCATGTGCTATCATACTGTGACATTATATTACCAGGTGGTGATAAAACATGGCTCTATGGGAAATTATGATACACCTTTGTCATAGAAAATGTTAGGTGTTTTGGAACAGTATCACTTGCTGTTTTGAGAAAGAAAAATTCTAAGTTATCAGGAAAGTTACAGGATGGCTGCATCCAACACTAAAGAAAATTACTTGAAAATAGTTTCAACTTCACTGCCCAGAGCATACATTAAATGCATTATCTGTATTGAGCTCTGCTGCAGCTCTAAATTTAGTGAAATGTGGTTTTCACCAAGGCTAATGAAACTGGTAATCCCTATGGAGAGTGAAATTTCAGCATTTTCCTTATTCAGTGGCTTCTCATTTTCCAACCAGACCACCTCAGGCTATGATTTATCAGAGCTCAGACACCAGCTTTGAGGCCCTTTTTAAATACATGGGTAGGAAACCTTTTTGGAAAACTTGGTTCCCAAGGAAGAAATGATGATACTATTGCACTATTATAAACTCAGAATTAGTTGGCACCTAGCCACTGAAACTGTCTTCTTTTGACCAAGATCTAAAATACAAATGTATTTAGCAGAAGATTTTCAAAAAATTATTGGGGTGTTGTTTTTCAGTTGGGTTTTTGTGGATTTTTTTCGTCCACATGAGGAAATGTCTGTACTTCCATTTCAGTGATCCCTAAAATTGGAGTGATACAGACATCCAGCTGGCACAAGGTTAGCAGGAGCAGACCTAGTCTACCAAAATTTTTCAGAGATGTCTAACCTAGCCATGTGAGTGGGATTGTTTTGTCCTATGGCCAGAGTGGTTTCAATCCAGGACTAAGAGCTCTATTGTGGAATTTACTGTATCATTATGTTAGTGTTTGTACACAGATTCAAAGATCAAAAAGATCCATTTGATGCTTAGTAAAAAGTCAGGACTTACCTCTAGATTAAGACATCTAAAAATCAGGTTCTACATGTGAGCTAGATGTTCTCACTCCCACTGTAACTAGTGAAGAACTGATCTATGTAGTTGGCAGAATCCAAGAGCAATTCAACTCAGAAGTCTCTTCTGAATTTGGCAGCTCGTAAGGCCAGCATAGTTAAAAGCACTGTTTCTGTGGCCAATTTTATACCAATTTTATACAAAAGATGGATACATCTGTCCTCCCACTTCATTACTTTCAACTACTCAACCCAAATGACCAGGGATGCATGCTGTTGTGGTGTAACCTCAGTCAGCAACTTAGTCACTTGTTTGTTCCCCCGTGGTGGGATGGGGGAGAAAATCAGAAGAGCAAAAGTGAGAAAATTTATGAGTTGAGAAAAAGACAGATCAATAAGGTAAAGCAAAAGACACACATACATGCAAGGAAAGCAAAACAAACAATTAATTCACTGCTTCCCATGGACAGGCAGGTGTTACAGCATCCCCAGGAGAGCAGGGCTCCATCACATCTTATGGTAACTTGGGAAGACAAACACCATCGCTCCAAATGTCTCCCCCTTCCTTCTTCTTTCTTTCCTTCTTTATACGCTGAGCATGACTCCATATGGTATGAAAAATGCCTTGGGTCAGTGGGGGGAAGCTGTTCCAGTTATCTCCCCAGCTCCTTGTGCACGCCCAGCCCTCTCACTGGCAGGGCAATACGAGAGGCAGAAAAGGCCTTGACTCTGTACAAGCCCTTCTCAGCAATAACAGAAACATCTCTCTATTATCAACTCTGTTTTCATCAGGAATCCAAAGCAGAGCCACACAACAGCCACTTAAAGACAATTAAATCTACTGCAGCTCAAACCAACCCACATGCATACAGTTTTGTCACAAGGCAGAAATTCACATCTCTACATACCATAAACACTACTGTACTTCAACAGTGTCATCACTACCCATATTTTTACTCATGTCTGTGTCTTTACTTCAAAGGTCCACTGTAAAGCAAACAAAGCAAAAGTGTAGCAGTTCAGATTTGATTTATAACATACCTCAAATTGTCCAATTTCCTACCAGGATTAAGTACTTTTGGAGAAATGTATAATGCCATAATCTACACAAAGCACCTGAAATTACCTGAATGCCTGAGCTGCCTCCTGAAAATATACTGACCCTATACATCCTCTATGCAGCCCTTGCTGATTGACACCTATGAAATCCATTATGGAATTTAAATTGCCCCCTACACAGACCTCTCCAGCTCTGTCCAACAATTGCACCTCGGCAGCTCAGCAAGGTTCAAGCATGACATTTAACTGAAAATGGTTCACCCCTCAGGGAAAGTCTGGATGAAGATGCTAAAGATATCCCCTGCAGATCAGCTTAAAAGCTTTTTAGCTTGGCTAATAGATGGAAGTCTCATTGTATTAGTATCAGCTAATTGATTTTGGGGAACAAAACCCTCTTGCCATGGGTTTGGCCTGCTTTACAACTGCCCTATAGTTTGCTGGTAAAGCTGAATAGTCAGAGAAGAGTCTTACCAGATGCAGCAGAGACTGGAAATTGGATGTTTTCCAACACAGCAATTGGTATAGACACTATCTGGATTATGCAGTCCCTTATTAAGTAGTGTCAAGGATTAGCCAGACCTAAAAACACTTGTGGGATTAGGGATTTATTTATGAGGACAATCAGGAAAGTGAATTAACTAAAATTGTTACTTTAAAGAGAAGCTGTAAAACTACATTAAATCCTAATGTAGATGTTCTCCTTTAGAAACTACATTTGAATGATCTAACTTCACTGATGAAGTAAATTAAATTAAATTAGGACCACTTGAATTCTGGATAAGAAGGTCCTTAGGGGTTTTAATGACGTTTAACTGATCTATTTCTAAGTCACATCTTTAGTTGACTCACATTAATTTTCACGAATTGCTCCGTGTAGATAAGTCTCAACTTCTGAAATGAGGAAAGCCCATAAAAAGAAAAGTGACTGCTAAATTAATGGCAACAAAACGTTCCTAAAAACAGTTGCAACACAGCTTGTTCATCTGCAAAGGCAATAGCAATCACAATGACACTGGATCTGCATACTGAAGGACAAGATTTAGTAACAGGCTCTCAAATAAGTCTTCTTGCGACAATGCCCAGTTGAGGCTTCTTCTATACTTCTCAGATTGAAAACTGCTTGCTCTGCAAGTCTTAAAACAAGACTTTAGATTTGAGGGAACTAAACATCTTGGAAGGCATTTAGACCAAAGTTAAGATTTATAATTAAAGAGCTGTAAACCACTGCTGTGTCAAGAGAGCACCCTTTTCTTATTTTTCATTCCAAGTTCAACTGCTGGAGGCAAAACTAACAAAAAAAAAAAATCCCTCATAACTCCATTTTTTTTTCTGTTTCTGTAACCTAGGCAATTCATGGTTGACAACTCATAGCCAATCTATTTCTTGTATTGTATCAGAAAGCCAATGGGACAAATGGCATTACTGACCTTTCTGCTTTTTGTTCAATATCCTATTTCCAGAGTGGAAGGAACTATGCAGTTCCATTATATTACTGATATTTGAGTCAAATTGTACAACAATTCTTTTGTTGTAAATTCAGCTAATTAATCATTTTCATTCTTTTATTGTGCATCTAGAATTCCTTCTGTGATTTTTCTGTCTATAGAACAATTGCTATTACAGATACTTATATTCAGGGCATATATAAAACTTCATTCCCTCATACAAGGTTTCCTTTTCCTCAAGAGGGGTAATATAAGAATATGCATTTAAATTTTAATATCTGGCAACATAAATAGTTTTTCCTTACAAATAGATAGTTTTTCCAGTCCCTCTTGTGACATGTGCAGTAATGAGCATCTTAATACTGTAGGTGGGTTGTAGTTATTGCAGTTCAGAGAGCATATCTATACTCAGGGAGAAAAAAAGGCTGGAACCAGGCTAAAATATGCTGAACCATTGGTTCAATTTCTTTTGTCTTCACCACTGTTGGTTAGTGAAGGTACAAGTACCCATATTATGCACTTACAAGGATGTTATGTCTAATTTTGGCCTTATGGAAGGGTAACTATTTTCAGAACCCATTTTACTGAAGTCTTAGGATACTTGCAGAAATAAAGTACTACATGTCAACTCATTAGAAACCAAGTTTTGAAAATCAAGTTTCCTCTGGTGCTTTCTCCTCACTTAAAAGAATAAAAGAAAAAGATACTTTGTACCAAAAGCCAAAGACATTATATTATTTTCATCAATTATGGTCTGAGAAAACATTCAGCTCTCCAAGGAGCAGAAAACCTAAAATGTTATAGAAGATCTTAGTTTGGCTTCATTTTTTTCTCTTACGGAATGAAGATTTCATCATTTTCATTACTAATTCCTGATGTTTTGCCCATTACATCATCATTTTCAATAGAAAGGAAACACAACCTGCTTATTTCAGAGCACTGAACAAAACAACAACCTGCTTATTTCAGAGCACTGAACAAAACAACAAAAGGGGGAAAGGGGTTGCATTTACAAACAAGGTAAAGAATACAATTTGTCTCTGAACTTTCTGGAAAACACAAGGGGCTAAAACCAGAGAGGTTAAGGGCAGGAAAGTCTGCCAGTTTTAAAACTGAACAGGAAGCTGATTTATCCTTGACTTAGTGTTTGTGAAATCCTAGCATCCATGCAGACCTTTAAATGAAAAAAATAACCTTGTTTCTCAATTACTCTGGGGTGATAGCAACTGCAGAAATTCTGTGGTTCTGGTATAAAAGTATCCTGATTTTATTTTCCATCAGAGAAGATAAATTGTTTCATTCTCGGGTTTTAAACTCATAATGGCTTAAGCACACAAGTAATCCTTCTGATTTCTGAAATACCATATGTTTTTCAGGACTGTGATTGTTTGTTTGTTTGTTATGTGTTTGCACTCACTTTTTCATGACAAATATAACAAGTAAAATTGCAAAAGTCTGCTTAGTTCAGCAAAAAAACACTCTGTTTTCTGCTTACTTAACGAGCTGAATCCACTCATGAGTGGTTGAATAAGTAACAGTGGCTGTAAAAAAGAAGTTGGACCTTGGGGCAGAAGTAAAGGAAAATGGAAAAGGAACCAGGGATAACAGAACCTGAAATCCTCCTTTCAGCAGTGTCAAACTATTAGATGTGCTCAGAGATCTCATGTTTTTGCTGGTTTAAAGATCTAAGTATGACATAAGAAAACAAGCAAGCCTCTCTGCCCTTTTCACTTCCCTTGCTTCCCAGGGGTACAGTTCTGCTAAAAAGAGCCATTTGGTCATGTAAGAAACATTTTTTTTTAATTGATGTTCAAGCATTTCTACTATCTCCACTGCACTGGAGGAATAGGGGAATAGGGGAAGGCCTGCCTACTTAATAATAACTGCTATGTTTTCACACACTAGTCAAGAGTATTAAGTCTCCTGACAAGATGTTTCTCTGGTTTATCAAAAGCAAAGTTTTTCTTGCTGTAAAAATTAAACAATTTCTTTCCAGTTTCCATCCTCTCAAAAAACAGTCAGTGCAGTTAAACTTGAGTCCTTTCCAAGTACCTTTTTTACTACACATCACACTTCAAAATTTAAAAGAGAAAAGTTTTCCTTTATGAAAGTCAGCATTAAAAGCTTTTAATAAAAATTTGTTTTACAAATTTAACAATAAAATGGTTACTGGAAGACTATATTCTCAAGATGGAAAGTATTCTGAGGGAGAGAAGCAGAAACTTATTTGTAAATAATCATCAACATGTACTGGCAGACTTTGCTGGAATGCCAAAATGCAGTAAAAGAAAAAATGTTGCCCTTTTCTATCTATATTTAAATTAGACTTTTGTTCAAAAGCCCATTTCAGATCGCATTTTTTTTGCTTAAACCAACACTAGAAGAGGTGAACTATTAAAAAAAAGAAATCCCCCCAAATGAAAAAAGAGGATTATCCAATTTTATTTTCTGTCCAGTTTTGATAAAACCTCAGTGATAAAAACCTTCATATACTATCATACATAATACATTGATAAATAAGCAGCATGTGCAAAAATCCTAAAAATACAAGAAACTTTTAATGCATATTAAATATAACATATCAAAGTCATCAGCCCTACACTGTAAAATAATACAAGTACAGAGACCAAAAAGTCCCACAGGAAAGCCTTTCATGCTGTCTTCTGCTCTTTTCCTGGACTAGAAATACTCTAATGGCAGGTTCTTTTACAAAATTTACCACAGACATAAAAAATACATGATATTTTCATTCTGAATGTTACATCTACAGACCCCCAAATATACCAATCATTTTATTTAAGCAGCTAAATTTTACTATTGATTGGAGAAAGGAAAACAGATGTGTGTGTGTGTACACATATAGGAAATTTAAGTGTAGGAGGGAAAGAAAGAAGAACCAAATGTGAATTCCTGCATACAAAAGATGGTGGTAGCAAGTGTGGGGTGCAACATATGTTGGAACACCGTTCTTAATTTTAACATTCTTTTGGATGGGTAAATCCACAGCAATTATACCACTAAAATTCTTCAGCCACTTGCAAGCTAGCATAGGAATGTAAGAACAGAAGAATGGTAGGAAGGGACTACAATTAGAGGGAATGCATGGATAGATCAGCAGATAATATGCAGGAATACTGAGATGATTGATGGACAGAAAGTGAGAAGGAAAAGTAGTGTAACTAGAGACCCTCTAGAGTCTCCAGACACAGAGTTTTGCCTGCTGAGCTCTGCAGCACTGGGTCTGCGGCTGCAAGAGGGGTGGAGCATACGCCGGGTATGGCAATGGCACCCACAGAGACTGAAGGAAGGAGTGCACATAAGGGGAAACACCATCTTACTCAACTGCAGACACGCTGACAGTTATCCTCCTTGGTTCCTCTTTTTAGAATAATAATTTATTCCCCTGTTGAAGATAACAGAAAAGGCCAGGAACCTTTGGAAATTAGAGTTACACATACAAGAATTCAGTGAGGGACAATTAGGAATACTTTTCGAAGGCTAGTTGTTAAAGATCTTCTGTCTCAGATTATTTCTAAAATGGAGATACAATATCTAACTGGCCTACACAAGATACCGAGTTGTTGGCAGCAAAGGTCTTTTCAACACATGGGGTACTATAAGTGTTAAGTATTATATTATTACTACTACTAAGAAGAAAAGAGTAAAATACGGTATTGAACAAAGGGCAAAGCACTGCAATATTGTTACATCCTTTTTTAAAATAAATATATATCTATCACTGGTAATAAAAATATACTATAAAATGGAATCTTGTAAAAATAAATTTCAGACAAGTAATCTAAGGAGGGTGGGAGTGATAGAAAAAAATTGGTACTGGTTTGCCTGACTGCTTTTATGCTAAATGATATTGGGATTGGGCTGAATACTCTAGACTGCAATATTCTCTGTTAAGGTTGATTTGTTCGAATTCATTACTCTTGTCAGAGTTTGGTCATTTATACATCTACTGGGGAGAGAAACCAAGTATTATAAACACTCAAGGCAATGATGTAACTCCTGCATTGTATTTTTTTCAGTTTGAAGCTACTGCAGGCCACTTAGATGTTGCAAATCCCTTTATTCCCTCCACAGGAGTCTGAACACACTGACTTTTCTTTACCCTATGCAACTTCCAGTGGAATAAAGAATATGCTGGTTTGACACTAGACTGGGTAGCTTGGATGTACATCTCAAAGCTGACTTAACTAACCTATTTAGTGACTGACAAAAGTCCATCCTGAGGCAGGATGAGTCTCAGTACAGATTGTTAAAGCCTAAATACATCAAACAGCCTAAATGAAACTCCAGGCCCCTGTTTGGCTACACTGTGCTGGGTACAAACAGGAGCAGTTTTAAAGCCAGCTCAGGTGGATCCTGAGAAGCTATAGCTACATTGCTAGGCTGGAGTGTAGATGTATGATATGAGAGATGACTGCAGATATTCATCAGCTTTGAAAATTAAAAATTGCTCAGGATAAGAGCAGTAAAGAGACAAAGACGAATTTGTAAAGGAAATAAGATTTTACTTTCTGGAAATTGCATTTGGACATAAAGTCTGATTAATGAAAATTTAGTAATTTTTTAGCATCTAATCACATTTATTCATGGTGGCTAGAGGTCTCACCACTGCTGGTTATACAGTAAATTCCTAATGAATTAAATACGTTATGTTTCTTCCGTTCCATCTGAAGCTTTGGTGGGAAGATTTCTCACAAGAAACTGATCCCAGTCCAAAAGGTTCCTCACAGGAATGCACAAATTCTGAAGATTTTATCTTTAACTTCCTGGGAAACAAGCTTGCTCGCTTACTTTGCTCAGCAATTTCAACAACTAAAGGTAGCAAACAACTCCCCAGATGGGAGCACTACTTCCTTATGGATTAATTTCTACCTCATTTATTTTGAGCAAAATATCTCTATAGGTATCCCATGGATAAAGCTAAAATCCTTGGAAAAGAAAGTATACAAAAGTCAAATACAGCTTATTTAAAATTCATTAAGTACTTCAAACATTTTAGCATGCACGTAAGTCCCAACAATATTTTTGGGAAGGGAGGGCACCAGATCCGCTTCTTAAGAACTTCATCATTTTTGAGGGAAAATGACAGAAGTTTATTGTATGAAATTAAGGGATGAAGGCAATAGGAGTTTCACATCCTTTTGTATGGTCATGAACTGCACCTATGTAGTCAATCATGTAATTTCATTAAGATACCATTTATTAAGGAACTTAAGCCTGCCAAATTTTAACGATGAATGATTCTATTACCAAGAATAAAAAAAAACTAGATGACCTTTGTCTATTTGGATTCTAGCTATCCAGAAAATAAATAAAAATATTATTTTAAAAATTTAAATATTAAAGATATATATAAATTTTAAATTAGAGGATGCTATCTTTATTTTGAGATGAACTGTTGTAGCAAGCAGTATTTTTAGGCTTATTTTCTTAAACTGACCTGTTTTCAGTTCTGAAATTCCTTTTAATCATCCAATTGTTGTACAGTCTTACACACTAAGTCATTGTTATCACATAAGTTGTCCCAAAGAGGTGACAAATCATTACATTTCTGGAAAAATAGATGCGCCACAAAAACACTTCTAGCAGGAGCAGTTACAGTTTGAGTAAATGTGAAACAAAATGAAAGTGAATGCTAGCTTTTTGTGCCTCTATAATGTTTTTCTTTACTTGATCTTTAATCTTTTAGAGAGATTAAAAGAAGAAGACCGGTGCAATTTGTTTCAACAATAATAGTGTTAGTTCAGAAGGAATGCCTACAAAAATCTGCAGTGCCTGACAGCAAAAATTAAGGACAGTAGCAAAGATGTAGTCATGAATTTAAAACACAGAGATATAATTTACAAATCTCATTTTGCTTATGTGTCAGTACAATTAGCAGTATGCAAAATGGCTGTGATAAGTAGTCATGGTAATAGGAGACCCTTTTTTTTAAAGTCAGGATGTATTTCAAAGAATTTTTTTCAATACTATATCCTCTCTCACTCTTCAAGGGATCCTTACTGCAACAAAATAGATATGAAAACATAATTGTAAAACCTCAACATTTGCTGAGGCATTGGGTATCTACAGCATTGGACTGGAAAGTACTTTTTTTTTCCTCTATCTAACTCAGAAAATCTTAGATAACAAATTTCTGTCTTTTAAAAGATATCTATATCCATCTAGCTATCTATATATATATGCTAAATATAAAAAATATAATGAAATCGCTTGGGGGAAAAAAAAAGATGATGTTCAATAACTTACCTAGGGACACAGTGAAAATACTGTTTATTTGCAGAGATATTTAAAACTAAATTGTCCAAAGCACGGGAAAAGTTTATGGCAGAAAACCATTTTGCTGGGGAAGGCAATGGACTACATAAAGTAATGTCTTTCCCATCTCTAGATTCCATGATTCCTATAGTAAATTAAGATGAGCAATATTTTTTTTTAACCAATACAAAGAAAAACAGCATATTTTGAAAACTCTATCCTTTCTTATTCCCAGAGATACTATCCACTAATGATTCTAAAATTGCAAAAAAATAAAATAATTATTTATAATTAAGCACCATTTCACAAGTACAGTCTCATAATTATGCTTCTAAAACGACTGACACATTTACATTTGGTGTGGTCCAACACAACTTGCTGTGTGCGCGCAGAGCAAAGTGAAAGGGCAGACACACAGGTAAACAAAGGGTACACAACAGGTATTTAAACCAAATTTGAGCTGTAAATCTACTGGTCAAGTTAGAGCAATCACATCCGTGATTGATCACATTAGTGAGAATTCCTGAAATGACACAGTGGCCTGGAGTCTTTCCAGCCTCACTTGGGATATTGACCAAAATACCTAAATTTAACCTTGTCACCCGGAGCTCCACCTACAGCCATTTTTGAGAGAGGTGCTCTGCCATGTAATTCTAGCTACCCACAACCCTAAGGAAAACAGACTGAACAGGGAGTCTCAGTTGTTGATCCCTGCCCCGAAAGGATTTCTGGGAGCCAAGTTTCAAATCCTCCCATGGAAATGTTAGCAGACACTTCTCTGTATGACCCCAGCCACTCAATTATTATAGCAGAGAGCTGTGATATGCACACCCAGCTACGGCATCCTCCTCTCCACAGGGAATAGAAGGGTCATATCCTGGAACGACACAGAGTTTCCTATTGGACAGAAAGAGTTGTAACTGGGCTGTCCACTGCCTATGCCTAAAAGCTACTCTTTATTGCAGTTGGGTGAGCTTTGAGTAACCTTGGGTTCCTCAGAAACTCACCTCCCTCGGGATATATCACACAACCTTCTTGCGAGCTTATAAACCCCAGTCACCAAAACTAAAAATTCGAGATCCACTCCTGTGGGCTGATTCTTCCTAAACAAATTATGAATAACTCTTACGGACAAGGGTGGTTTAATCCTGTTTCCAGAGTGATAATAGTTTCTTGAGTATAATGATCAATATTATATTGGATTGGAGTAGGAGAGTAAGTGGTCATGCACTTTGTGGTCATGCATGGAACAGTGCACAAAAGTATGTTATTACTGTCCAAAATTTTATAAATTCTTTATAAAACAGTAACATCAATGTATAGCATGATACACTTGGTAAATACAGCTTTGGGGGAGGGAGGGAAGGAGGGAGAGAAGGGCAAGATATTTATGGCACGTTTCTTGCATCTGGATTGCTGAACAGCAAAATTATATTCAAACTGCATTCAAGGGAAACTTATAAAAAGTACATATAGAAAACAGAAATATTTCTACCAAACCTTGGAACAATGCTTATATATTTAGATATGTTTTTCTTTGCATGTATTAAATTATCTAGGGGCACAGTTCAACAAAAATACTTCAGCATAAGATTAGCTCTGTGCACTTTATTGGGGTTATTCACGTGCTTAAAGAGAAATATAAGCTTAAGTGCTGAACTTAAGAATTACACATTTTAACAACTTTAAAATTACTGTCTTCAAGTAAAACATGCAAAAATAGATTTCATAAAAATAAATGTATAAAAATATTCCCAACTCACAAGCAACATTTCCCTATTACCCAAAATTTGCAGCTACCCTCACCTGATCCATTTCTAGAGAGAATCCTCATACCTGTCTCTTCATTATATCCTGATAAATAACCAAAACACAAATATCCAAGACATCCTCATCTCTAGAGGAAGCACAGCAATTTTTTTCAGAGCTCATCTGTTAACTATCCTAGAGGGGGAAAAGAGATTTGAAAAATATACTTAGAAAACTGCCAAGAAAACTGCCAAGAAAGATGGTTTCTTGATCCAATAACTAAACCAAAGTGCTTCTGCAAGAGGCTATCACTCTCTTCCTGACTAACAGTCAGTAAGCAGCAGAATCTTCCTGGCTTCTAGGAAGGACATGACATAAAAGACACAAGTCCAACAGATACATCACAATAAGTGTGTTCTGGCAACAATTCACTGCACCTAGAGAGAAATCCTTGTAGGAAACCTACCAATTTTTCTCATCTTATAGTCCCAGTTCTTTTGTCATGGATTCAGTCCGATCAGAATCCAAGCAACACTATCTTCAAAAGAATTTGAAAATTCACAGCAAGAAATTCTTAACTCTGTTACTGTAGGCAAGTTCTTAGAGTAACCAAGTAGCTAAGCACCAAAAATGCTCATGCTGATTACAATTTCATATGCGCTCCTTATGGCACAGGCATTTTTCTTTTCCCTCCACCACAAGCATAGAATAAAAGTTTTGGTTCAAAAATATTTCTTACATTTCTCTAAAACTGAAGTAAAATCTTCCACAACTAGCATCATAGTATTTTTCTTTTCTGTCTCAGATAACACAATCAATTCTCTTGCAACACAGCCAAAGCGAAGGAAATTTTGGTCTATTTACTATTAATGGTTTAAGAATAGAATTTCTTCTCCAATCAGATCAAAACGTCTGCCAATCTGCACTACTGTTCTTCAGAGCCCTACAAAACATAATTTTATTAGGTTTCAGGACAGACATTTAAAACAGAGTCTAAAGGGTAAAATACACTACCACATCCTCACAGTTCTTTTAATCTATTTGTAAATTCTATTCATCAGCACATGTCATGTGGGTGGCTCCTTGCTCATAGTAGGATACCCTGCACTAGACCAAGAGCATAAACATTGCAACAGAATAACTGTCTTCAGTTCTTCTCAATTTTTGTTTTCCAATGAAGAGCAGTTTCACCACTCAATCAAAGGTCATTGGGAGTGGGTGCTTGGCAAAGTCCTCGTAGGCAGCCATTGCAAGGGTCCACTGACCACACTGAAAACTGTAAACAGAGCTATTACCAAAAAACCTGGCCTCTATTCCTCCAGTGGGAAAAAGCTCTGCCACAGGTAAGTTAGACCTCAGAAACTATTTTTCCAAAAATTCAGAGTGGAGTAGAAACATGGGTAGAAACACTATCACACTTTGCTCATGACATACATACACTAATGAGCTTGTTTTGAACACTTACCATCCCAACTCTGCTACCAGTGTATTATTCATAACTCCAGAGCATTTCCCAATCATTGCAGATGTCTGAAAATAAAGGCGACATAAGCATAGGCAAAGAGGCAATGCCAGTAACTATGTACTAAGAGGCTCAGAAGAGCCATAATACCATTCTGGCCAATTTAAATATTCATCCTTTCCTTGTTAACATAAAGCCTCTCCATGTTCAGTTTCTCAGTTAAACAGGAGGTGAAGTGGTTTACACAGCAGTGCTTTAGTCAGATGGAATCTGATTACACTTAATCTCCCAATACACAAAAGTGTGGCTTTCCAAGAGTTAATAAAAAGTGATGGTTAGAAATTACAAGAGTACTACTTCCAAAATGAACTTAAGATCAAGCACAAGAATGTCTAATTACCAAATTAAAAACCTGTGTTGAGAGGTGTTCATTTCTCAAGCACGGATGGGTGGAACAAGCCATGATTATATCTCTCATCCTTTAGCATATGGATTTCTTACAGACCTACCTGGCACTAGTGCTTAGGAAGCTGATTGCTTCTGCTTCCTTTTCAAGAAACTAGGTGCCATAATGTTCGGTGTATGAGTAAAAGGATAATAATACCCATATGGAGGCAGAGGAACAAAAATATTGATATTTCATTTTTTCATCCTACTGGAGATCTGTCATTCTTTAGATTGTTCTAATATGTAACAGAGAAAACTTTACAATCACAAATTTATATGAGTCAGGTTTGTACACCCAGAAGCACTCAGGGTTTGACCTTGCATTTCTGAATTTTTTGGAATCTCTATAGGACTCCAAAACAAAACTGTATTGTATCCATATATTTTATTATAATTGTATTACTTATATGCTGATAGACTGGGCTTATAATACTCTGGAGGACCTGGATAATCTTCAGAGGCATATCTCATTCTCAACTAAAATGGAGAATTAAGTAAAAGACTGTCAGTTTGGTACTTAATATTCACAGCTTTTCTAGTCTCTAGCTATGCGAACCAGTGCTGTGTGTATTCATAAAAATTTTCTATCACATTAGAAGAAACCACATACAACTTATACTTGACAGTCCAGTTTAGGACAGTGCACATGAAGCTACAGGTCATAGTAGAGTGGTGGGACTACAGTGAAATAACTACATTTTTTCTGAACCTGACAGTATTACTCTACTGCTTTTGAAAGAGCATCTGAACATTGTCTTCTCCTTGTTGTTACCTACCACAGTGAGTTAATGAAGAAAATAAGAAAGTCACAAATACAAGTCACGTTTCTCTCCAAAGGAAGGACAACAAAATATTAGCATAATTCAATACTAATAATTTAAATGCTAGTAATTAACAGCCCAATAAAAATTGTCTATGATTTCCACACAAATCTTACCATCTGCCTGCAGTAAAAATCACTAAGTGTATCTCTGCTTCAAGTGGAACTCACATAAAGGAGGTGTAAGTAGAACCAATTCAGCAAATTAAAGAACCTTGTAAGATAATGACTGTATTTTCTCTAAAAAAGAGGCCCATTACCTTAAAAATTCCTGAATTTATTCTCCATATTAAGAAGTAGTATCTTCTCAAAAGTTGAGTAACTCCATAAAAACATACAGTCTCCAAACATAATATTCAATACATGACATTATAGAAACATGAATGCTTTGTAACAAAAAAGCATTTCAGTAAAGAAAAGTCCTGGTAACCAGCAAAAAGATATCTTGATGCAGATAGCTTGGTCACTTTCCCTATCCAGCTTTCCTGTGTGGACTTGGAAACCTGCGGGAAGAAGCCATAGATGGCCCTGTGCCAGACACTTATGGTTCCAAGAAGCTTTACAGTGGATCCACTGCAGGTCAAGGCTGAGCCCAACAGCCAAGTTGACACATATCCAAAAAATACAAGAAGACATCAGCTAGAGAGAGGAGGAGGAAGAGTTAGAAAAGAGTTAGAAACAACAGAGAGAACACCAAGTTCCAAGGAGAAGGAGGAGGAAGGGAAAAAAGTGCTCCATGACAGATATACCTGCAGCCCATGAAACACTAACTTTATACCATGCACTTGAAAGACTGAAACTACACTCATAAAATACATCTCTCTCAAATTAAAGCTATTTATGCCATTGTGTTAGATATGTCTGTTAGATGACAGAGGATGACAGCAAGCATGGAAGCTGCCATACAGTTTGGATGCTGGTGCTGTCCTATTATGTCCACCCTTCCACCTCCACTCCCCCTTAACAGTGCCTGTGTGACACAGTAGGTTATGAGACTAGAAAGCTCAGGTTGAATCTTATTGTACATAAAAGTCCACACTTGAGGCATCTGAATAGGGAACAGTTGGAAAATTTGTCCAATCTGTCACCCTTAAAATTCTGAAGATCAATAATTTGGCACAAAATCCATGGCACAAAGACGTTAAAGCAATACTGAGCGTAGTCCTCCATGCAAAACCAAAGTGCATCTGTTCTAGCCCAGAAAGGAGAAATATTGAGATTAGAGTTATTACAACTGTCTTGGCAAGTTTGGATGATCTCAAGCAACACAAGTTCCATGTAAAAATAAAGCACAATATCAAATAAGGTAGAAGAAGGAAGAGGCCAGGCAGGCTGTATGCACGTCTCAGGGCAGAAGAGCTATTAAATCAGCATCTGTAAGGCAATTTTGTATCTTTGTGTTTAAGACAATTTCATGCAACCCCTCCTCCCTTGCAAGTGTCTCTAAATGCAGAAGTACAGAAAACACACAAGTAAAAACTAGGAAAAAAATCAGAGGACAGAATTCACACCAGGAGACAGCAAAGAGGCTTTTAAAAGTTATGACATGGCTTGTTATGTGAAGGTTGTATTACTTGCTGATTGCCACGTCAAAGAAGGAGAATTAAATGGTTGGATAACCTGCCCAATGTGCCCTGCCTTGAGCAGTGGCTTGGCTGCTTTGGCAGAAGATTCTGTCCTCTGGTCCTGTTTTAGCATCACCACTTCTGCTGTAGTCAAAGAAGAAAAGGATCTTTATTTTTTGCATCAAATTTATGTGGCTGCTTTCCTTTAGCAATTAGAATTCCATTCCAAAGAAATTAATTTGAAATACTATGCTTTTTATGTCTGGGAGCATGTACCAGTAATAAACTGGGAGGATGTAGCAGGAAATGGCATAGAGTATCAATAGGGATTTACAATGTTCTAAGATGTATAAAGTGGAACAAATATTTAAGAGAGGAAAGTATAAGAAGTTTACCAGTAAGGATTAGATTAATTGCTGTGGGGTCAGTTTCCCTAGGATAGGATTTTAAACATTAAGATTCATTGTTAAAACAAACAAACAAACAAACAAACAATCCAAAAAAACCCACAGAAATTCAAATGGATAACAATAAATCTGTGATTCTGGCACTAGAGTCATTTGCAAAAAGAGATTGTTGGGGACCTGAAGACCTGAACTGAAGACTGCAGATTATATATCACAGAACATGTGTTGCTAGACAATCATATTTATAAGATTTCTCTGTGTCACCGACCGGAAATCTACAAACATGGTGTCTCAATTCATGTGTGGACAGAAGGCAGTAAAAACTTAGTAGTAACTTCACCTCAATACATCAGTTTTTTACTTCTGAAGCCTCTAATCATTTGATGCCACTGCAGAAGCCAAAGAAATTCAAGTCATATAAAGTCAAAGTAGTCATTGCTGTGTTCTCTTCTTGACAGTGATGGAGTCCTCACTTCAGATATGCATGCAAGGACGGTTTGAAATTACACTATCCCAAAGCACCAATAAACTCCTGTTTTGTATTGCATAGTGCATTTTGGCACAGTTTATTCCACAACAGTGTGACTTAAATTCTTTTGCAATTCTAATGCAGTTATTAATGCAGCAGTTGACCAGACAAATGCCTACAAGTAGTCTAGAAAACAGCAAGGAGACAATTAGTCGGAATTGCTACCAAGAGAAAAGCACTAGAAACAATCTTTTGTAAAATTCTCTTTCTTCAAGACTATGCACATTTAGACTACAAACCCAATTATGGAAAAATACTGCACAATACTTACAGTGAAATTTCCAGGCATGGGGAATTCTCTGGCTGATATTTTACATGATTATTTTTTTTTTTAACCTACTGAATTAGTTAATGCACTGAAGTATTTGATACTGCAGAAGAATTTTCCAACTTAAAACAGCTTGCTCAAATTTATCAGCCAAACTAAAATCATAAGAGCTAAGCTTTAATGAATTATGCCAACAGTATACAGACAATGTGCAAATAAAATCTTTTTCCCCTTCCCCTACATTCAATTGCTACCAGAAACTATGTTGAAAGTTCTGCAGAGGGAGGAAATGAAGAAAAATTCAACTCAAGGATGATCAACATGCTACCAAGAAAAATCTCCCACTGATTTCAACAGGCTTTAAATAACTTAATTTTTTTCTCCCTCTCTGCTCCTATGTTCTTTGCCGTTTCCACACATCTTACCCTGACGCTGTAGCAGCAGCTGGTGTTACAGCAAACAGCAGAATGCCTCTTTCCTCTCTCACTTCAACAAAATTCACCTTCATTGCCTCTAAGCCGTGAGAGATTTCATATACTTAAACTGAATATAGCTTTCACTCCACTTCCCAGAAGTTGGCTTTACCCTCCAGCTGGTTCCCAGAGCAGCTTTGCTGTTCCAACAAAACATTTTAATAAGACCCACCATCTACAACATCTAAGTGTTAAATATCACTCTTAAATATCACTCTTCAGATGGGCCATTTAGTGATGTTCCTGAAGAAAATGGCCTTTTTTATACCTTTTGTTGATCATCCCTAAGACTGTACTTTCTTTCTTACCAGAAGGAATAAAATGAAAATTTTGCAAAAACACTCGAGAGCAGCACTTGGCCAAGAACAAGATTCTGGTTAAGGTGCTTTCAAACACTACAGATTACAAAAGTTGTTTCAAAATAAGTACTTCAGAGGTCCACAGGTTTTAAATGTGGCACAGGACTTATGCATTTGGGTTAGAAAATATACATGTAGAAAACAAAATACACTCTTTTTTTTATTTATTTAGAGAAAGGCCAAGTCTGTGCCTCTCCCTCAGTTTTTTTTAACAAGGGATGAAGATTTAGCAGGGCTGGCATCAGCCCAGCAGATGGAAAAGCCCTATTTCTTCACAAGAAGTAAAGGCAGGTTGATGCAAAAGGTTATAGTAGCAGATGATTATGTCAGGGCTTGGCTAGGGAGAGCAAAAAGCAGGTCTGTGCATGAAGACCGGTGTGATTTTTACCACTGTACAGGTCATGGGAAAGGCAGGATAATTAAGACAGAAGAAGCAGAGGAGCAACATCAACATGTTTAAACTATTGGAAAGGAAGAGGAGGAATCAGCAATAAAATGCTGTTAGGTTTGAGTGTCTCCTGTTATTGAATTAAATGCCAGATGAAGGCATTGTCTAAACACACCAGTTGTGCAATTTCTACTCAAATCAATTACAAACCTCATTATAGTTACACAGGTGCCAAACTCTTTACAGATCATTTTATATCACTGCTTAAGTGATTTACACATATCCACAAAGCGTCACAGCTGCTGATTTAAACCCATTTTACAATTAGACTAAACTCATGTAATTTTTGTCTATATGGAGACTAATACATGGTGATTTTTTAAGTTTATTATAAACTTTAGGTTCCCAAAGATAATTTCAGGCAATAGGGTTATGTTTTCTCTCATTTGAACATTTTTAAACAATGACAATCTGAGCACATAGCTGAAATCAAGTATCCTCCACCCCATCAAATTATGCTTGACTCTGCTACTTTAATATTCTTCATTTTGGAAGGTACTGTATCATTAACTTCTAAAGCCATCCTCAAAATATCTTAATACCAAGCTTAACTACTTGTTCAGCTGCAGGAGCACAAAATTGGAAAGACTGTTTAAAAGACATGTTTATTCACTTCAAACCTGAACTGCTCTTCAAATGGCTTTCTAAACTGAGGTGTCTAGTCCTACACACTGCTGAATTGTTGCTAATGAAATTTTGTGAGAAGGATGAACCGTGAGTCCCTGCTTCTGATTAACATCTGATTTCCTGGATGTGTTCATGTACAGTCTTTTCTGCAGGAATTTTGCTGCCATTCTTTCAGCAGTACTGACACATGGTAGCTCTGTTGAGGAATGAAGAGCTCTCATTTGACATTTTCCTGTAAGCAGCTCCACAGCTTTCAAGATTTTCTAGTTTGTACAACCATAATATAAATTCTGCATTTGGCATTATCCCCTGAATAATTCCATTATTAAGGAAGCTTGGAAATGAAAAACTTTTTTCCTTCCTTAAGGCATTTGGCCATTATTTTACATGCTCAGAATAGGAAACTGATTTTCTATACACAAAATTGTTCATAATCACTATGCAAAGCCAACTCCTCAGTCACTAATGTGGACATTTTTGCAGGGTTTTGTGTTCAAAGAATGCACCACCACACACAGTGGAACAAATCAAACCAAATTACCTTGAAACAAATCAAAGAACACAAGAAGATGGGGGGAGGACCTGACGGAGGAAGTAAAAATAAAATAAGATAAAATAAGATAAAATAAAAAGAGAGAAATGGAAAATGTCCTTCCCTATCAAGCTACTAGTGTGTGTTGAATGCAGTTTCCAGTAGGCACATTTTGCATCTTCTCTATAGAAATGTACTTTCCATTGCTGTCATGACAGCATGGTACCAAACCCACTGAATCCTTCCATCTGCCTATAGGAGTCGCTTAATTTCCATCTGTGTGCATTCATTTGATCGATTTTATCATAAGACTGTTAAGCCTTATTTCAATTCAAACAATATATTTACAGAAACATTAATAAAAGCATTTACTAGAACTGTGCTTTTGCTGCCACTAAATTTCATTGCCCAAGCTCTGAGATATTCAAGAGCACAGCCTTTTGAACAGTTTGAAAATGAATAGGCAACAATATAATTTGTTACCAATGACAAAGAAACACTTTACCATTAGTCAGCATTCACATAAATCACATTGTCTGGGCTTGCTTTGCTCAAAAAATTGTCTGATCTAACTCTGACAGTACAGTCAGAATGATATAACCTCCTTGTTGCAAGTAAAAGTTATAGCACAGAAATTTAAAGTAAACACCATATAACCTTATCCACACCATGATCTGCAATAATTTTTAAATAAATCAGATTCCAAATCAAGGAAAGTTATCATTGGTAATAAATTATACATTAAAAAAAAGCTCTGATATACACATTTTTTTCACAGCTAATATGATTCATTGGTCCTTTTTGGCTCCTTAACATCTAGAAAAATGGCCAGGAAGGAAAGAAAATACAAAGGTATTCTCTCAGTGTACAACACTGCCATTTGAAACAGCTCCTCTGCTGCATCGCTAAGCCTGAATGGCTGTTACCAAAAACAGGATGCCAACTGAGACAACAGAAATTCAGAAAAGTAGACCAGGACTGAGCCTGTTGTAAAATCAGCCAGTACCTTTTAGAAAACACTTGATAGTTGCAAATTTCTGCTTGCGTTTGCTCTGTGTTCATGAGCCAATTAAAAATAAATCCTTCACTTGAAATGCCAGTTGGTCAGCTCATTAAAAAAGCCTCACTGACAACACTAGAAAAGGGGCAAATGTCTAACATAGTCTATCTTAAACATATTATTGGCCTATTTAAACAACAATAAGAAAGAATATAGTGTTTAGAAAAGCAGCAACAAACGAACCACAACCAACACAAACAAAAAATCCCTCCCTAAGAAAAATTTAGCCTTTTAAAAGCCAGATTCAGCAAAACTGAACCTCAAAATCTTCCAGAAGTTTTCCTAAGCCTCATTCTGTGGTTGTGTGGAGTCCTTTAGGAGTAACAGCATATCAAAGTGCTCACATCAAAACATGTATACACACTTGACAATACAGTTACTCCACTTCCAAATACAGCAACCATGTCACATCCCTTGGCTAATGAAGGGATTGAGGAGAAATAGTTACATTCTCTAAGGAATGTTGAACAGAGCTTTCCACTAAAGGAACAATTTTAATGGATGGCTGCAGCCAGCTCTGGGGTCTCCAGCACAGCAGAGCCATGGACCTGTTGGAATGAGTCC